>OX392532.1:34032791-34524291 GCA_947623455.1 Mimachlamys varia | reverse complement strand
TAACGGTCTAATATTAAGCAATATCTTTAACACATCAAGTTGTTAATCGAAAGTATGATAGAAGCAATTTAAATTAAATCAACAAACTTTCGTTAAATGAATACGACTGCGTTTGTTTTGAAGTAATCAGGATTTATCAAAAGTATATGATGTTTAATGATTAAATTAACATACTATAATGGTACAATACTGCTATATGGAAAACTATATTACGTATTGAATGAATATTTTGTTATTAAACATTTTATATAAACATTAAAAAATCGCGCGCTTACAAAATAATGTAGATACATGTTAAAGGGTTTTTCTCAAAAGAATATATTTTAATATACAAAATATCTTGTAATCAACGTAGCCTGAAGAATTAACTTATTAAGATCTTTTCAATTTGATTCTAGATATAAATTGTGCAGCATATTTTACGAATCGCCTTTGCCACTACTATAAGAATCTAACTTTAACATGAATAGTACTATAATGTTAACATGCACGATCTTTTCTACAAACCGATCAATAGGATTAGCTATTATAAAAAAAGAATATGAATGATTTAGTATTTTTCGTATGTATCAATATTTATTTTAAGTATGAAGAGTATGGTGGTGCAACGAAATTCTATTTACATTTCTTGAATAAAAAAAAAGTCTGGCAGTAAACGCACACAAACATTTGGGATAATAAGCTAAATTGTTTCTTATCGAATCTATTGAATCAACATATAGATTTTGTAAATTAACTTAATATCGAGCAAACTTTAATTTGATCAATTATGTAATCAATACAGTTTCGAGTGAAAATGACTAGGTTTCATCATATTTGACAAATGATGAAGTATCCACAAATCATGAAGTTTGGCCAATATGTATGGTCTTGATTAGAAATTACTTTTATTTTAGTTATTTGATATTTTGAAATTTCCATCTCGTTGTGTACTCTTCTCAACATGGAATATTTTATAATGGAAATATGATTAATATTCCTCCACGATGTGATCCATATCGGTACTATCGATGTATTTGTTACGTGTGTAGTATATTGGTGCGTTACAAAATTGTATCACTATATCTGAACAAAAAGAATGTAAGGCAGTTAACAGAAACGAACATTTGGGATTACAAGCTAAATTGTTACTTACCAACTGTTGTTAGATCCAGTCAAAGCCAGGTACATATGAAAAACAAATAAAAATATCTCATGATTGAAAATCTAAATATAACCTTATATATTAATTAACGGTCTAATATTAAGCAATATATTTAACACATCAAGTTGTTAATCGGAAGTATGATAGAAGCAATTTAAATTAAATCAACAAACTTTCGTTAAATGAATACGACTTCGTTTGTTTTGAAGTAATTAGGATTTATCAAAAGTATATGATGTTTAATGATTAAATTAACATACTTTAATGGTACAATACTGCTATATGGAAAACTATATTACGTATTGAATGAATATTTTGTTATCAAACATTTTATATAAACATTAAAAAATCGAGCGCATACAAAAAATGTAGATACATGTTAAAGTGTTTTTCTCAAAAGAATATATTTCAATATACAAAATATCTTGTAATCAACGTAGCCTGAAAAATTAACTGATTCAGATCTTTTCAATTTGATTCTAGCTATAAATAGTGCAATTATGCAGGATATTTACGATTCACCTTTGTCATTTCTATAAGAATCTAACTTTTACTTGAATAGTACTATAATGTTAACATGCACGATGTTTTCTACAAACCGATCAATAGGATTAGCTATTATAAAAAAAGAATATGAATGATTTAGTATTTTTCGTATGTATCAATATTTATTTTAAGTATGAAGAGTATGGTGGTGCAACGAAATTCTATTTACATTTCTTGAATAAAAAAAAAGTCTGGCAGTAAACGCACACAAACATTTGGGATAATAAGCTAAATTGTTTCTTATCGAATCTATTGAATCAACATATAGATTTTGTAAATTAACTTAATATCGAGCAAACTTTAATTTGATCAATTATGTAATCAATACAGTTTCGAGTGAAAATGACTAGGTTTCATCATATTTGACAAATGATGAAGTATCCACAAATCATGAAGTTTGGCCAATATGTATGGTCTTGATTAGAAATTACTTTTATTTTAGTTATTTGATATTTTGAAATTTCCATCTCGTTGTGTACTCTTCTCAACATGGAATATTTTATAATGGAAATATGATTAATATTCCTCCACGATGTGATCCATATCGGTACTATCGATGTATTTGTTACGTGTGTAGTATATTGTTGCGTTACAAAATTGTATCACTATATCTGAACAAAAAGAATGTAAGGCAGTTAACAGAAACGAACATTGCGGATTACAAGCTAAATTGTTACTTACGCTCTGTTGTTAGATCCAGTCAAAGCCAGGTACATATGAAAAACAAATAAAAATATCTCATGATTGATAATCTAAATATAACCTTAGATATTAATTAACGGTCTAATATTAAGCAATATCTTTAACACATCAAGTTGTTAATCGAAAGTTTGATAGAAGCAATTTAAATTAAATCAACAAACTTTCGTTAAATGAATACGACTGCGTTTGTTTTGAAGTAATCAGGATTTATCAAAAGTATATGATGTTTAATGATTAAATTAACATACTATAATGGTACAATACTGCTATATGGAAAACTATATTACGTATTGAATGAATATTTTGTTATCAAACATTTTATATTAACCTTAAAAAATCGCGTAGATACATATTAAAGCGTTTTTCTCAAAAGAATATATTTTAATATACAAAATATCTTGTAATCAACGTAGCCTGAAAAATTAACTTATTCAGATCTTTTCAATTTGATTCTAGCTATAAATTGTGCAGTTTATTTTATGAATCGCCTTTGCCACTACTATAAGACTCTAACTTTAACATGAATAGTACTATAATGTTAACATGCACGATCTTTTCTACAAACCGATCAATAGGATTAGCTATTATAAAAAAAAGAATATGAATGTTTTTACTATTTTTCGTATGTATCAATGTTAATTTTAAGTATGAAGAGTATGGTGGTGCAACGAAATTATATTTAAATTTCTTGAATAAAATAAAAGTCTGGCAGTAAACGCAAACAAACATTTGGGATTATAAGGTAAGTTGTTTATTATCGACTATATTAGATCAACACATAGATTTTGTAAATAAACTTAATATCGAGCAAACTTTAATTTGATCAATACTGTAATCAATACAGTTTCGAGTGAAAATGACTAGGTTTCATCATATTTGACAAATGATGAAGTATCCACAAATCATGAAGTTTGGCCAATATGTATGGTCTTGATTAGAAATTACTTTTATTTTAGTTATTTGATATTTTGAAATTTCCATCTCGTTGTGTACTCTTCTCAACATGGAATATTTCATAATGGAAATATGATTAATATTCCTCCACGATGTGATCCATATCGGTACTATCGATGTATTTGTTACGTGTGTAGTATATTGTTGCGTTACAAAATTGTATCACTATATCTGAACAAAAAGAATGTAAGGCAGTTAACAGAAACGAACATTTGGGATTACAAGCTAAATTGTTACTTACGCCCTGTTGTTAGATCCAGTCAAAGCCAGGTACATATGAAAAACAAATAAAAATATCTCAGGATTGATAATCTAAATATAACCTTAGATATTAATTAACGGTCTAATATTAAGCAATATCTTTAACACATCAAGTTGTTAATCGAAAGTATGATAGAAGCAATTTAAATTAAATCAACAAACTTTCGTTAAATGAATACGACTGCGTTTGTTTTGAAGTAATCAGGATTTATCAAAAGTATATGATGTTTAATGATTAAATTAACATACTATAATGGTACAATACTGCTATATGGAAAACTATATTACGTATTGAATGAATATTTTGTTATTTAACATTTTATATAAACATTAAAAAATCGCGCGCTTACAAAATAATGTAGATACATGTTAAAGGGTTTTTCTCAAAAGAATATATTTTAATATACAAAATATCTTGTAATCAACGTAGCCTGAAGAATTAACTTATTAAGATCTTTTCAATTTGATTCTAGATATAAATTGTGCAGCATATTTTACGAATCGCCTTTGCCACTACTATAAGAATCTAACTTTAACATGAATAGTACTATAATGTTAACATGCACGATCTTTTCTACAAACCGATCAATAGGATTAGCTATTATAAAAAATAGAATATGAATGATTTACTATTTTTCGTATGTATCAATATTTATTTTAAGTATGAAGAGCATGGTGGTGCAACGAAATTCTATTTACATTTCTTGAATAAAAAAAAGGTCTGGCAGTAAACGCAAACAAACATTTGGGATAATAAGCTAAATTGTTTCTTATCGACTCTATTGAATCAACATATAGATTTTGTAAATGAACTTAATATCGAGCAAACTTTAATTTGATCAATTATGTAATCAATACTGTTTCGAGTGAAAATGACTAGGTTTCATCATATTTGACAAATGATGAATTATCCACAAATCATGAAGTTTGGCCAATATGTATGGTCTTGATTAGAAATTACTTTTATTTTAGTTATTTGATATTTTGAAATTTCCATCTCGTTGTGTACTCTCCTCAACATGGAATATTTTATAATGGAAATATGATTAATATTCCTCCACGATGTGATCCATATCGGTACTATCGATGTATTTGTTACGTGTGTAGTATATTGTTGCGTTACAAAATTGTATCACTATATCTGAACAAAAAGAATGTAAGGCAGTTAACAGAAACGAACATTTGGGATTACAAGCTAAATTGTTACTTACTCTCTGTTGTTAGATCCAGTCAAAGCCAGGTACATATGAAAAACAAATAAAAATATCTCATGATTGATAATCTAAATATAACCTTAGATATTAATTAACGGTCTAATATTAAGCAATATCTTTAACACATCAAGTTGTTAATCGAAAGTATGATAGAAGCAATTTAAATTAAATCAACAAACTTTCGTTAAATGAATACGACTGCGTTTGTTTTGAAGTAATCAGGATTTATCAAAAGTACATGATGTTTAATGATTAAATTAACATACTATAATGGTACAATACTGCTATATGGAAAACTATATTACGTATTGAATGAATATTTTGTTATCAAACATTTTATATTAACCTTAAAAAATCGCGTAGATACATATTAAAGCGTTTTTCTCAAAAGAATATATTTTAATATACAAAATATCTTGTAATCAACGTAGCCTGAAAAATTAACTTATTCAGATCTTTTCAATTTGATTCTAGCTATAAATTGTGCAGCATATTTTACGAATCGACTTTGCCACTACTATAAGAATCTAACTTTAACATGAATAGTACTATAATGTTAACATGCACGATGTTTTCTACAAACCGATCAATAGGATTAGCTATTATAAAAAAAGAATATGAATGATTTACTATTTTTCGTATGTATCAATATATATTTTAAGTATGAAGAGTATGGTGGTGCAACGAAATTCTATTTACATTTCTTGAATAAAATAAAAGTCTGGCAGTAAACGCAAACAAACATTTGGGATTATAAGGTAAGTTGTTTCTTATCGACTATATTAGATCAACACATAGATTTTGTAAATAAACTTAATATCGAGCAAACTTTAATTTGATCAATACTGTAATCAATACAGTTTCGAGTGAAAATGACTAGGTTTCATCATATTTGACAAATGATGAAGTATCCACAAATCATGAAGTTTGGCCAATATGTATGGTCTTGATTAGAAATTACTTTTATTTTAGTTATTTGATATTTTGAAATTTCCATCTCGTTGTGTACTCTCCTCAACATGGAATATTTCATAATGGAAATATGATTAATATTCCTCCACGATGTGATCCATATCGGTACTATCGATGTATTTGTTACGTGTGTAGTATATTGTTGCGTTACAAAATTGTATCACTATATCTGAACAAAAAGAATGTAAGGCAGTTAACAGAAACGAACATTTGGGATTACAAGCTAAATTGTTACTTACCAACTGTTGTTAGATCCAGTCAAAGCCAGGTACATATGAAAAACAAATAAAAATATCTCAGGATTGATAATCTAAATATAACCTTAGATATTAATTAACGGTCTAATATTAAGCAATATCTTTAACACATCAAGTTGTTAATCGAAAGTATGATAGAAGCAATTTAAATTAAATCAACAAACTTTCGTTAAATGAATACGACTGCGTTTGTTTTGAAGTAATCAGGATTTATCAAAAGTATATGATGTTTAATGATTAAATTAACATACTATAATGGTACAATACTGCTATATGGAAAACTATATTACGTATTGAATTAATATTTTGTTATCAATCATTTTATATAAACATTAAAAAATCGCGCACTTACAAAATAATGTAGATACATGTTAAAGCGTTTTTCTCAAAAGAATATATTTTAATATACAAAATATCATGTAATCAACGTAGCCTGAAGAATTAACTTATTCAGATCTTTTCAATTTGATTCTAGATATAAATTGTGCAGCATATTTTACGAATCGCCTTTGCCACTACTATAAGAATCTAACTTTAACATGAATAGTACTATAATGTTAACATGCACGATCTTTTCTACAAACCGATCAATAGGATTAGCTATTATAAAAAATAGAATATGAATGATTTACTATTTTTCGTATGTATCAATATTTATTTTAAGTATGAAGAGTATGGTGGTGCAACGAAATTCTATTTACATTTCTTGAATAAAATAAAAGTCTGGCAGTAAACGCAAACAAACATTTGGGATTATAAGCTAAATTGTTTCTTATCGACTATATCAGATCAAGACATAAATTTTGTAAAAAAACTTAATATCGAGCAAACTTTCATTTGATCAATACTGTGATCAATACAGTTTCGAGTAAAAATGACTAGGTTTCGTCATATTTGACAAATGATAAAGTATCCACAAATCATTAAGCTTGGCCAATATGTATGGTCTTGATTAGAAATTACTTTTATTTTAGTTATTTGATATTTTGAAATTTCCATCTCGTTGTGTACTCTTCTCAACATGGAATATTTCATAATGGAAATATGATTAATATTCCTCCACGATGTGATCCATATCGGTACTATCGATGTATTTGTTACGTGTGTAGTATATTGTTGCGTTACAAAATTGTATCACTATATCTGAACAAAAAGAATGTAAGGCAGTTAACAGAAACGAACATTTGGGATTACAAGCTAAATTGTTACTTACGCCCTGTTGTTAGATCCAGTCAAAGCCAGGTACATATGAAAAACAAATAAAAATATCTCAGGATTGATAATCTAAATATAACCTTAGATATTAATTAACGGTCTAATATTAAGCAATATCTTTAACACATCAAGTTGTTAATCGAAAGTATGATAGAAGCAATTTAAATTAAATCAACAAACTTTCGTTAAATGAATACGACTGCGTTTGTTTTGAAGTAATCAGGATTTATCAAAAGTATATGATGTTTAATGATTAAATTAACATACTATAATGGTACAATACTGCTATATGGAAAACTATATTACGTATTGAATGAATATTTTGTTATTAAACATTTTATATAAACATTAAAAAATCGCGCGCTTACAAAATAATGTAGATACATGTTAAAGGGTTTTTCTCAAAAGAATATATTTTAATATACAAAATATCTTGTAATCAACGTAGCCTGAAGAATTAACTTATTAAGATCTTTTCAATTTGATTCTAGATATAAATTGTGCAGCATATTTTACGAATCGCCTTTGCCACTACTATAAGAATCTAACTTTAACATGAATAGTACTATAATGTTAACATGCACGATCTTTTCTACAAACCGATCAATAGGATTAGCTATTATAAAAAAAGAATATGAATGATTTAGTATTTTTCGTATGTATCAATATTTATTTTAAGTATGAAGAGTATGGTGGTGCAACGAAATTCTATTTACATTTCTTGAATAAAAAAAAAGTCTGGCAGTAAACGCACACAAACATTTGGGATAATAAGCTAAATTGTTTCTTATCGAATCTATTGAATCAACATATAGATTTTGTAAATTAACTTAATATCGAGCAAACTTTAATTTGATCAATTATGTAATCAATACAGTTTCGAGTGAAAATGACTAGGTTTCATCATATTTGACAAATGATGAAGTATCCACAAATCATGAAGTTTGGCCAATATGTATGGTCTTGATTAGAAATTACTTTTATTTTAGTTATTTGATATTTTGAAATTTCCATCTCGTTGTGTACTCTTCTCAACATGGAATATTTTATAATGGAAATATGATTAATATTCCTCCACGATGTGATCCATATCGGTACTATCGATGTATTTGTTACGTGTGTAGTATATTGGTGCGTTACAAAATTGTATCACTATATCTGAACAAAAAGAATGTAAGGCAGTTAACAGAAACGAACATTTGGGATTACAAGCTAAATTGTTACTTACCAACTGTTGTTAGATCCAGTCAAAGCCAGGTACATATGAAAAACAAATAAAAATATCTCATGATTGAAAATCTAAATATAACCTTATATATTAATTAACGGTCTAATATTAAGCAATATATTTAACACATCAAGTTGTTAATCGGAAGTATGATAGAAGCAATTTAAATTAAATCAACAAACTTTCGTTAAATGAATACGACTTCGTTTGTTTTGAAGTAATTAGGATTTATCAAAAGTATATGATGTTTAATGATTAAATTAACATACTTTAATGGTACAATACTGCTATATGGAAAACTATATTACGTATTGAATGAATATTTTGTTATCAAACATTTTATATAAACATTAAAAAATCGAGCGCATACAAAAAATGTAGATACATGTTAAAGTGTTTTTCTCAAAAGAATATATTTCAATATACAAAATATCTTGTAATCAACGTAGCCTGAAAAATTAACTGATTCAGATCTTTTCAATTTGATTCTAGCTATAAATAGTGCAATTATGCAGGATATTTACGATTCACCTTTGTCATTTCTATAAGAATCTAACTTTTACTTGAATAGTACTATAATGTTAACATGCACGATGTTTTCTACAAACCGATCAATAGGATTAGCTATTATAAAAAAAGAATATGAATGATTTAGTATTTTTCGTATGTATCAATATTTATTTTAAGTATGAAGAGTATGGTGGTGCAACGAAATTCTATTTACATTTCTTGAATAAAAAAAAAGTCTGGCAGTAAACGCACACAAACATTTGGGATAATAAGCTAAATTGTTTCTTATCGAATCTATTGAATCAACATATAGATTTTGTAAATTAACTTAATATCGAGCAAACTTTAATTTGATCAATTATGTAATCAATACAGTTTCGAGTGAAAATGACTAGGTTTCATCATATTTGACAAATGATGAAGTATCCACAAATCATGAAGTTTGGCCAATATGTATGGTCTTGATTAGAAATTACTTTTATTTTAGTTATTTGATATTTTGAAATTTCCATCTCGTTGTGTACTCTTCTCAACATGGAATATTTTATAATGGAAATATGATTAATATTCCTCCACGATGTGATCCATATCGGTACTATCGATGTATTTGTTACGTGTGTAGTATATTGTTGCGTTACAAAATTGTATCACTATATCTGAACAAAAAGAATGTAAGGCAGTTAACAGAAACGAACATTGCGGATTACAAGCTAAATTGTTACTTACGCTCTGTTGTTAGATCCAGTCAAAGCCAGGTACATATGAAAAACAAATAAAAATATCTCATGATTGATAATCTAAATATAACCTTAGATATTAATTAACGGTCTAATATTAAGCAATATCTTTAACACATCAAGTTGTTAATCGAAAGTTTGATAGAAGCAATTTAAATTAAATCAACAAACTTTCGTTAAATGAATACGACTGCGTTTGTTTTGAAGTAATCAGGATTTATCAAAAGTATATGATGTTTAATGATTAAATTAACATACTATAATGGTACAATACTGCTATATGGAAAACTATATTACGTATTGAATGAATATTTTGTTATCAAACATTTTATATTAACCTTAAAAAATCGCGTAGATACATATTAAAGCGTTTTTCTCAAAAGAATATATTTTAATATACAAAATATCTTGTAATCAACGTAGCCTGAAAAATTAACTTATTCAGATCTTTTCAATTTGATTCTAGCTATAAATTGTGCAGTTTATTTTATGAATCGCCTTTGCCACTACTATAAGACTCTAACTTTAACATGAATAGTACTATAATGTTAACATGCACGATCTTTTCTACAAACCGATCAATAGGATTAGCTATTATAAAAAAAAGAATATGAATGTTTTTACTATTTTTCGTATGTATCAATGTTAATTTTAAGTATGAAGAGTATGGTGGTGCAACGAAATTATATTTAAATTTCTTGAATAAAATAAAAGTCTGGCAGTAAACGCAAACAAACATTTGGGATTATAAGGTAAGTTGTTTATTATCGACTATATTAGATCAACACATAGATTTTGTAAATAAACTTAATATCGAGCAAACTTTAATTTGATCAATACTGTAATCAATACAGTTTCGAGTGAAAATGACTAGGTTTCATCATATTTGACAAATGATGAAGTATCCACAAATCATGAAGTTTGGCCAATATGTATGGTCTTGATTAGAAATTACTTTTATTTTAGTTATTTGATATTTTGAAATTTCCATCTCGTTGTGTACTCTTCTCAACATGGAATATTTCATAATGGAAATATGATTAATATTCCTCCACGATGTGATCCATATCGGTACTATCGATGTATTTGTTACGTGTGTAGTATATTGTTGCGTTACAAAATTGTATCACTATATCTGAACAAAAAGAATGTAAGGCAGTTAACAGAAACGAACATTTGGGATTACAAGCTAAATTGTTACTTACGCCCTGTTGTTAGATCCAGTCAAAGCCAGGTACATATGAAAAACAAATAAAAATATCTCAGGATTGATAATCTAAATATAACCTTAGATATTAATTAACGGTCTAATATTAAGCAATATCTTTAACACATCAAGTTGTTAATCGAAAGTATGATAGAAGCAATTTAAATTAAATCAACAAACTTTCGTTAAATGAATACGACTGCGTTTGTTTTGAAGTAATCAGGATTTATCAAAAGTATATGATGTTTAATGATTAAATTAACATACTATAATGGTACAATACTGCTATATGGAAAACTATATTACGTATTGAATGAATATTTTGTTATTAAACATTTTATATAAACATTAAAAAATCGCGCGCTTACAAAATAATGTAGATACATGTTAAAGGGTTTTTCTCAAAAGAATATATTTTAATATACAAAATATCTTGTAATCAACGTAGCCTGAAGAATTAACTTATTAAGATCTTTTCAATTTGATTCTAGATATAAATTGTGCAGCATATTTTACGAATCGCCTTTGCCACTATTATAAGAATCTAACTTTAACATGAATAGTACTATAATGTTAACATGCACGATCTTTTCTACAAACCGATCAATAGGATTAGCTATTATAAAAAATAGAATATGAATGATTTACTATTTTTCGTATGTATCAATATTTATTTTAAGTATGAAGAGTATGGTGGTGCAACGAAATTCTATTTACATTTCTTGAATAAAATAAAAATCTGGCAGTAAACGCAAACAAACATTTTGGATAATAAGCTAAATTGTTTCTTATCGACTCTATTGAATCAACACATAGATTTTGTAAATAAACTTAATATCGAGCAAACTTTCATTTGATCAATACTGTGATCAATACAGTTTCGAGTGAAAATGACTAGGTTTCGTCATATTTGACAAATGATAAAGTATCCACAAATCATTAAGCTTGGCCAATATGTATGGTCTTGATTAGAAATTACTTTTATTTTAGTTATTTGATATTTTGAAATTTCCATCTCGTTGTGTACTCTTCTCAACATGGAATATTTCATAATGGAAATATGATTAATATTCCTCCACGATGTGATCCATATCGGTACTATCGATGTATTTGTTACGTGTGTAGTATATTGTTGCGTTACAAAATTGTATCACTATATCTGAACAAAAAGAATGTAAGGCAGTTAACAGAAACGAACATTTGGGATTACAAGCTAAATTGTTACTTACGCCCTGTTGTTAGATCCAGTCAAAGCCAGGTACATATGAAAAACAAATAAAAATATCTCAGGATTGATAATCTAAATATAACCTTAGATATTAATTAACGGTCTAATATTAAGCAATATCTTTAACACATCAAGTTGTTAATCGAAAGTATGATAGAAGCAATTTAAATTAAATCAACAAACTTTCGTTAAATGAATACGACTGCGTTTGTTTTGAAGTAATCAGGATTTATCAAAAGTATATGATGTTTAATGATTAAATTAACATACTATAATGGTACAATACTGCTATATGGAAAACTATATTACGTATTGAATGAATATTTTGTTATTTAACATTTTATATAAACATTAAAAAATCGCGCGCTTACAAAATAATGTAGATACATGTTAAAGGGTTTTTCTCAAAAGAATATATTTTAATATACAAAATATCTTGTAATCAACGTAGCCTGAAGAATTAACTTATTAAGATCTTTTCAATTTGATTCTAGATATAAATTGTGCAGCATATTTTACGAATCGCCTTTGCCACTACTATAAGAATCTAACTTTAACATGAATAGTACTATAATGTTAACATGCACGATCTTTTCTACAAACCGATCAATAGGATTAGCTATTATAAAAAATAGAATATGAATGATTTACTATTTTTCGTATGTATCAATATTTATTTTAAGTATGAAGAGCATGGTGGTGCAACGAAATTCTATTTACATTTCTTGAATAAAAAAAAGGTCTGGCAGTAAACGCAAACAAACATTTGGGATAATAAGCTAAATTGTTTCTTATCGACTCTATTGAATCAACATATAGATTTTGTAAATGAACTTAATATCGAGCAAACTTTAATTTGATCAATTATGTAATCAATACTGTTTCGAGTGAAAATGACTAGGTTTCATCATATTTGACAAATGATGAATTATCCACAAATCATGAAGTTTGGCCAATATGTATGGTCTTGATTAGAAATTACTTTTATTTTAGTTATTTGATATTTTGAAATTTCCATCTCGTTGTGTACTCTCCTCAACATGGAATATTTTATAATGGAAATATGATTAATATTCCTCCACGATGTGATCCATATCGGTACTATCGATGTATTTGTTACGTGTGTAGTATATTGTTGCGTTACAAAATTGTATCACTATATCTGAACAAAAAGAATGTAAGGCAGTTAACAGAAACGAACATTTGGGATTACAAGCTAAATTGTTACTTACTCTCTGTTGTTAGATCCAGTCAAAGCCAGGTACATATGAAAAACAAATAAAAATATCTCATGATTGATAATCTAAATATAACCTTAGATATTAATTAACGGTCTAATATTAAGCAATATCTTTAACACATCAAGTTGTTAATCGAAAGTATGATAGAAGCAATTTAAATTAAATCAACAAACTTTCGTTAAATGAATACGACTGCGTTTGTTTTGAAGTAATCAGGATTTATCAAAAGTACATGATGTTTAATGATTAAATTAACATACTATAATGGTACAATACTGCTATATGGAAAACTATATTACGTATTGAATGAATATTTTGTTATCAAACATTTTATATTAACCTTAAAAAATCGCGTAGATACATATTAAAGCGTTTTTCTCAAAAGAATATATTTTAATATACAAAATATCTTGTAATCAACGTAGCCTGAAAAATTAACTTATTCAGATCTTTTCAATTTGATTCTAGCTATAAATTGTGCAGCATATTTTACGAATCGACTTTGCCACTACTATAAGAATCTAACTTTAACATGAATAGTACTATAATGTTAACATGCACGATGTTTTCTACAAACCGATCAATAGGATTAGCTATTATAAAAAAAGAATATGAATGATTTACTATTTTTCGTATGTATCAATGTTAATTTTAAGTATGAAGAGTATGGTGGTGCAACGAAATTCTATTTACATTTCTTGAATAAAATAAAAGTCTGGCAGTAAACGCAAACAAACATTTGGGATTATAAGGTAAGTTGTTTCTTATCGACTATATTAGATCAACACATAGATTTTGTAAATAAACTTAATATCGAGCAAACTTTAATTTGATCAATACTGTAATCAATACAGTTTCGAGTGAAAATGACTAGGTTTCATCATATTTGACAAATGATGAAGTATCCACAAATCATGAAGTTTGGCCAATATGTATGGTCTTGATTAGAAATTACTTTTATTTTAGTTATTTGATATTTTGAAATTTCCATCTCGTTGTGTACTCTCCTCAACATGGAATATTTCATAATGGAAATATGATTAATATTCCTCCACGATGTGATCCATATCGGTACTATCGATGTATTTGTTACGTGTGTAGTATATTGTTGCGTTACAAAATTGTATCACTATATCTGAACAAAAAGAATGTAAGGCAGTTAACAGAAACGAACATTTGGGATTACAAGCTAAATTGTTACTTACCAACTGTTGTTAGATCCAGTCAAAGCCAGGTACATATGAAAAACAAATAAAAATATCTCAGGATTGATAATCTAAATATAACCTTAGATATTAATTAACGGTCTAATATTAAGCAATATCTTTAACACATCAAGTTGTTAATCGAAAGTATGATAGAAGCAATTTAAATTAAATCAACAAACTTTCGTTAAATGAATACGACTGCGTTTGTTTTGAAGTAATCAGGATTTATCAAAAGTATATGATGTTTAATGATTAAATTAACATACTATAATGGTACAATACTGCTATATGGAAAACTATATTACGTATTGAATTAATATTTTGTTATCAATCATTTTATATAAACATTAAAAAATCGCGCACTTACAAAATAATGTAGATACATGTTAAAGCGTTTTTCTCAAAAGAATATATTTTAATATACAAAATATCATGTAATCAACGTAGCCTGAAGAATTAACTTATTCAGATCTTTTCAATTTGATTCTAGATATAAATTGTGCAGCATATTTTACGAATCGCCTTTGCCACTACTATAAGAATCTAACTTTAACATGAATAGTACTATAATGTTAACATGCACGATCTTTTCTACAAACCGATCAATAGGATTAGCTATTATAAAAAATAGAATATGAATGATTTACTATTTTTCGTATGTATCAATATTTATTTTAAGTATGAAGAGTATGGTGGTGCAACGAAATTCTATTTACATTTCTTGAATAAAATAAAAGTCTGGCAGTAAACGCAAACAAACATTTGGGATTATAAGCTAAATTGTTTCTTATCGACTATATCAGATCAAGACATAAATTTTGTAAAAAAACTTAATATCGAGCAAACTTTCATTTGATCAATACTGTGATCAATACAGTTTCGAGTAAAAATGACTAGGTTTCGTCATATTTGACAAATGATAAAGTATCCACAAATCATTAAGCTTGGCCAATATGTATGGTCTTGATTAGAAATTACTTTTATTTTAGTTATTTGATATTTTGAAATTTCCATCTCGTTGTGTACTCTTCTCAACATGGAATATTTCATAATGGAAATATGATTAATATTCCTCCACGATGTGATCCATATCGGTACTATCGATGTATTTGTTACGTGTGTAGTATATTGTTGCGTTACAAAATTGTATCACTATATCTGAACAAAAAGAATGTAAGGCAGTTAACAGAAACGAACATTTGGGATTACAAGCTAAATTGTTACTTACGCCCTGTTGTTAGATCCAGTCAAAGCCAGGTACATATGAAAAACAAATAAAAATATCTCAGGATTGATAATCTAAATATAACCTTAGATATTAATTAACGGTCTAATATTAAGCAATATCTTTAACACATCAAGTTGTTAATCGAAAGTATGATAGAAGCAATTTAAATTAAATCAACAAACTTTCGTTAAATGAATACGACTGCGTTTGTTTTGAAGTAATCAGGATTTATCAAAAGTATATGATGTTTAATGATTAAATTAACATACTATAATGGTACAATACTGCTATATGGAAAACTATATTACGTATTGAATGAATATTTTGTTATTAAACATTTTATATAAACATTAAAAAATCGCGCGCTTACAAAATAATGTAGATACATGTTAAAGGGTTTTTCTCAAAAGAATATATTTTAATATACAAAATATCTTGTAATCAACGTAGCCTGAAGAATTAACTTATTAAGATCTTTTCAATTTGATTCTAGATATAAATTGTGCAGCATATTTTACGAATCGCCTTTGCCACTACTATAAGAATCTAACTTTAACATGAATAGTACTATAATGTTAACATGCACGATCTTTTCTACAAACCGATCAATAGGATTAGCTATTATAAAAAATAGAATATGAATGATTTACTATTTTTCGTATGTATCAATATTTATTTTAAGTATGAAGAGTATGGTGGTGCAACGAAATTCTATTTACATTTCTTGAATAAAATAAAAATCTGGCAGTAAACGCAAACAAACATTTGGGATAATAAGCTAAATTGTTTCTTATCGACTCTATTGAATCAACACATAGATTTTGTAAATAAACTTAATATCGAGCAAACTTTAATTTGATCAATACTGTAATCAATACAGTTTTGAGTGAAAATGACTAGGTTTCATCATATTTGACAAATGATGAAGTATCCACAAATCATGAAGTTTGGCCAATATGTATGGTCTTGATTAGAAATTACTTTTATTTTAGTTATTTGATATTTGAAATTTCCATCTCGTTGTGTACTCTCCTCAACACGGAATATTTCATAATGGAAATATGATTAATATTCCTCCACGATGTGATCCATATCGGTACTATCGATATATTTGTTACGTGTGTAGTATATTGTTGCGTTACAAAATTGTATCACTATATCTGAACAAAAAGAATGTAAGGCAGTTAACAGAAACGAACATTTGGGATTACAAGCTAAATTGTTACTTACGCTCTGTTGTTAGATCCAGTCAAAGCCAGGTACATATGAAAAACAAATAAAAATATCTCATGATTGATAATCTAAATATAACCTTAGATATTAATTAACGGTCTAATATTAAGCAATATCTTTAACACATCAAGTTGTTAATCGAAAGTATGATAGAAGCAATTTAAATTAAATCAACAAACTTTCGTTAAATGAATACGACTGCGTTTGTTTTGAAGTAATCAGGATTTATCAAAAGTATATGATGTTTAATGATTAAATTAACATACTATAATGGTACAATACTGCTATATGGAAAACTATATTACGTATTGAATTAATATTTTGTTATCAATCATTTTATATAAACATTAAAAAATCGCGCACTTACAAAATAATGTAGATACATGTTAAAGCGTTTTTCTCAAAAGAATATATTTTAATATACAAAATATCATGTAATCAACGTAGCCTGAAGAATTAACTTATTCAGATCTTTTCAATTTGATTCTAGCTATAAATTGTGCAGCATATTTTACGAATCGCCTTTGCCACTACTATAAGAATCTAACTTTAACATGAATAGTACTATAATGTTAACATGCACGATCTTTTCTACAAACCGATCAATAGGATTAGCTATTATAAAAAATAGAATATGAATGATTTACTATTTTTCGTATGTATCAATATTTATTTTAAGTATGAAGAGCATGGTGGTGCAACGAAATTCTATTTACATTTCTTGAATAAAAAAAAGGTCTGGCAGTAAACGCAAACAAACATTTGGGATAATAAGCTAAATTGTTTCTTATCGACTCTATTGAATCAACATATAGATTTTGTAAATGAACTTAATATCGAGCAAACTTTAATTTGATCAATTATGTAATCAATACTGTTTCGAGTGAAAATGACTAGGTTTCATCATATTTGACAAATGATGAATTATCCACAAATCATGAAGTTTGGCCAATATGTATGGTCTTGATTAGAAATTACTTTTATTTTAGTTATTTGATATTTTGAAATTTCCATCTCGTTGTGTACTCTCCTCAACATGGAATATTTTATAATGGAAATATGATTAATATTCCTCCACGATGTGATCCATATCGGTACTATCGATGTATTTGTTACGTGTGTAGTATATTGTTGCGTTACAAAATTGTATCACTATATCTGAACAAAAAGAATGTAAGGCAGTTAACAGAAACGAACATTTGGGATTACAAGCTAAATTGTTACTTACTCTCTGTTGTTAGATCCAGTCAAAGCCAGGTACATATGAAAAACAAATAAAAATATCTCATGATTGATAATCTAAATATAACCTTAGATATTAATTAACGGTCTAATATTAAGCAATATCTTTAACACATCAAGTTGTTAATCGAAAGTATGATAGAAGCAGTTTCAATTAAATCAACAAACTTTCGTTAAATGAATACGACTGCGTTTGTTTTGAAGTAATCAGGATTTATCAAAAGTACATGATGTTTAATGATTAAATTAACATACTATAATGGTACAATACTGCTATATGGAAAACTATATTACGTATTGAATGAATATTTTGTTATCAAACATTTTATATTAACCTTAAAAAATCGCGTAGATACATATTAAAGCGTTTTTCTCAAAAGAATATATTTTAATATACAAAATATCTTGTAATCAACGTAGCCTGAAAAATTAACTTATTCAGATCTTTTCAATTTGATTCTAGCTATAAATTGTGCAGCATATTTTACGAATCGACTTTGCCACTACTATAAGAATCTAACTTTAACATGAATAGTACTATAATGTTAACATGCACGATCTTTTCTACAAACCGATCAATAGGATTAGCTATTATAAAAAAAAGAATATGAATGATTTACTATTTTTCGTATGTATCAATATATATTTTAAGTATGAAGAGTATGGTGGTGCAACGAAATTCTATTTACATTTCTTGAATAAAATAAAAGTCTGGCAATAAACGCACACAAACATTTGGGATAATAAGCTAAATTGTTTCTTATCGAATCTATTGAATCAACATATAGATTTTGTAAATTAACTTAATATCGAGCAAACTTTAATTTGATCAATTATGTAATCAATACAGTTTCGAGTGAAAATGACTAGGTTTCATCATATTTGACAAATGATGAAGTATCCACAAATCATGAAGTTTGGCCAATATGTATGGTCTTGATTAGAAATTACTTTTATTTTAGTTATTTGATATTTTGAAATTTCCATCTCGTTGTGTACTCTTCTCAACATGGAATATTTTATAATGGAAATATGATTAATATTCCTCCACGATGTGATCCATATCGGTACTATCGATGTATTTGTTACGTGTGTAGTATATTGTTGCGTTACAAAATTGTATCACTATATCTGAACAAAAAGAATGTAAGGCAGTTAACAGAAACGAACATTGCGGATTACAAGCTAAATTGTTACTTACCAACTGTTGTTAGATCCAGTCAAAGCCAGGTACATATGAAAAACAAATAAAAATATCTCAGGATTGATAATCTAAATATAACCTTAGATATTAATTAACGGTCTAATATTAAGCAATATCTTTAACACATCAAGTTGTTAATCGAAAGTTTGATAGAAGCAATTTAAATTAAATCAACAAACTTTCGTTAAATGAATACGACTTCGTTTGTTTTGAAGTAATCAGGATTTATCAAAAGTATATGATGTTTAATGATTAAATTAACATACTATAATGGTACAATACTGCTATATGGAAAACTATATTACGTATTGAATGAATATTTTGTTATCAAACATTTTATATTAACCTTAAAAAATCGCGTAGATACATATTAAAGCGTTTTTCTCAAAAGAATATATTTTAATATACAAAATATCTTGTAATCAACGTAGCCTGAAAAATTAACTTATTCAGATCTTTTCAATTTGATTCTAGCTATAAATTGTGCAGTTTATTTTATGAATCGCCTTTGCCACTACTATAAGACTCTAACTTTAACATGAATAGTACTATAATGTTAACATGCACGATCTTTTCTACAAACCGATCAATAGGATTAGCTATTATAAAAAAAAAGAATATGAATGTTTTTACTATTTTTCGTATGTATCAATGTTAATTTTAAGTATGAAGAGTATGGTGGTGCAACGAAATTATATTTAAATTTCTTGAATAAAATAAAAGTCTGGCAGTAAACGCAAACAAACATTTGGGATTATAAGGTAAGTTGTTTCTTATCGACTATATTAGATCAACACATAGATTTTGTAAATAAACTTAATATCGAGCAAACTTTAATTTGATCAATACTGTAATCAATACAGTTTCGAGTGAAAATGACTAGGTTTCATCATATTTGACAAATGATGAAGTATCCACAAATCATGAAGTTTGGCCAATATGTATGGTCTTGATTAGAAATTACTTTTATTTTAGTTATTTGATATTTTGAAATTTCCATCTCGTTGTGTACTCTCCTCAACATGGAATATTTCATAATGGAAATATGATTAATATTCCTCCACGATGTGATCCATATCGGTACTATCGATGCATTTGTTACGTGTGTAATATATTGTTGCGTTACAAAATTGTATCACTATATCTGAACAAAAAGAATGTAAGGCAGTTAACAGAAACGAACATTTGGGATTACAAGCTAAATTGTTACTAACAATCTGTTGTTAGATCCAGTCAAAGCCAGATACATATGTAAAACAAATAAAAATATCTCATGATTGATAATCTAAATATAACCTTAGATATTAATTAACGGTCTAATATTAAGCAATATCTTTAACACATCAAGTTGTTAATCGAAAGTATGATAGAAGCAATTTAAATTAAATAGACAAACTTTCGTTAAATGAATACGACTGCGTTTGTTTTGAAGTAATCAGGATTTATCAAAAGTATATGATGTTTAATGATTAAATTAACATACTATAATGGTACAATACTGCTATATGGAAAACTATATTACGTATTGAATTAATATTTTGTTATCAATCATTTTATATAAACATTAAAAAATCGCGCACTTACAAAATAATGTAGATACATGTTAAAGCGTTTTTCTCAAAAGAATATATTTTAATATACAAAATATCATGTAATCAACGTAGCCTGAAGAATTAACTTATTCAGATCTTTTCAATTTGATTCTAGCTATAAATTGTGCAGCATATTTTACGAATCGCCTTTGCCACTACTATAAGAATCTAACTTTAACATGAATAGTACTATAATGTTAACATGCACGATCTTTTCTACAAACCGATCAATAGGATTAGCTATTATAAAAAATAGAATATGAATGATTAACTATTTTTCGTATGTATCAATATTTATTTTAAGTATGAAGAGTATGGTGGTGCAACGAAATTCTATTTACATTTCGTGAATAAAATAAAAGTCTGGCAGTAAACGCAAACAAACATTTGGGATTATAAGCTAAGTTGTTTCTTATCGACTATATCAGATCAAGACATAAATTTGGTAAAAAAACTTAATATCGAGCAAACTTTCATTTGATCAATACTGTGATCAATACAGTTTCGAGTGAAAATGACTAGGTTCCGTCATATTTGACAAATGATAAAGTATCCACAAATCATTAAGCTTGGCCAATATGTATGGTCTTGATTAGAAATTACTTTTATTTTAGTTATTTGATATTTTGAAATTTCCATCTCGTTGTGTACTCTCCACAACATGGAATATTTCATAATGAAATATGATCAATATTCCTCCACGATGTGATCCATATCGGTACTATCGATGTATTTGTTACGTGTGTAGTATATTGTTGCGTTACAAAATTGTATCACTATATCTGAACAAAAAGAATGTAAGGCAGTTAACAGAAACGAACATTTGGGATTACAAGCTAAATTGTTACTTACCAACTGTTGTTAGATCCAGTCAAAGCCAGGTACATATGAAAAACAAATAAAAATATCTCATGATTGATAATCTAAATATAACCTTAGATATTAATTAACGGTCTAATATTAAGCAATATCTTTAACACATCAAGTTGTTAATCGAAAGTATGATAGAAGCAATTTAAATTAAATCAACAAACTTTCGTTAAATGAATACGACTTCGTTTGTTTTGAAGTAATCAGGATTTATCAAAAGTATATGATGTTTAATGATTAAATTAACATACTTTAATGGTACAATACTGCTATATGGAAAACTATATTACGTATTGAATGAATATTTTGTTATCAAACATTTTATATAAACATTAAAAAATCGAGCGCATACAAAAAATGTAGATACATGTTAAAGTGTTTTTCTCAAAAGAATATATTTCAATATACAAAATATCTTGTAATCAACGTAGCATGAAAAATTAACTGATTCAGATCTTTTCAATTTGATTCTAGCTATAAATAGTGCAATTATGCAGGATATTTACGATTCACCTTTGTCACTTCTATAAGAATCTAACTTTTACTTGAATAGTACTATAATGTTAACATGCACGATGTTTTCTACAAACCGATCAATAGGATTAGCTATTATAAAAAAAGAATATGAATGATTTAGTATTTTTCGTATGTATCAATATTTATTTTAAGTATGAAGAGTATGGTGGTGCAACGAAATTCTATTTACATTTCTTGAATAAAAAAAAAGTCTGGCAGTAAACGCAAACAAACATTTGGGATAATAAGCTAAATTGTTTCTTATCGAATCTATTGAATCAACATATAGATTTTGTAAATTAACTTAATATCGAGCAAACTTTAATTTGATCAATTATGTAATCAATACAGTTTCGAGTGAAAATGACTAGGTTTCATCATATTTGACAAATGATGAAGTATCCACAAATCATGAAGTTTGGCCAATATGTATGGTCTTGATTAGAAATTACTTTTATTTTAGTTATTTGATATTTTGAAATTTCCATCTCGTTGTGTACTCTTCTCAACATGGAATATTTTATAATGGAAATATGATTAATATTCCTCCACGATGTGATCCATATCGGTACTATCGATGTATTTGTTACGTGTGTAGTATATTGTTGCGTTACAAAATTGTATCACTATATCTGAACAAAAAGAATGTAAGGCAGTTAACAGAAACGAACATTGCGGATTACAAGCTAAATTGTTACTTACTAACTGTTGTTAGATCCAGTCAAAGCCAGGTACATATGAAAAACAAATAAAAATATCTCATGATTGATAATCTAAATATAACCTTAGATATTAATTAACGGTCTAATATTAAGCAATATCATTAACACAGCAAGTTGTTAATCGAAAGTATGATAGAAGCAATTTAAATTAAATAGACAAACTTTCGTTAAATGAATACGACTGCGTTTGTTTTGAAGTAATCAGGATTTATCAAAAGTATATGATGTTTAATGATTAAATTAACATACTATAATGGTACAATACTGCTATATGGAAAACTATATTACGTATTGAATGAATATTTTGTTATCAAACATTTTATATTAACCTTAAAAAATCGCGTAGATACATATTAAAGCGTTTTTCTCAAAAGAATATATTTTAATATACAAAATATCTTGTAATCAACGTAGCCTGAAAAATTAACTTATTCAGATCTTTTCAATTTGATTCTAGCTATAAATTGTGCAGCATATTTTACGAATCGCCTTTGCCACTACTATAAGAATCTAACTTTAACATGAATAGTACTATAATGTTAACATGCACGATCTTTTCTACAAACCGATCAATAGGATTAGCTATTATAAAAAATAGAATATGAATGATTTACTATTTTTCGTATGTATCAATATCTATTTTAAGTATGAAGAGTATGGTGGTGCAACGAAATTCTATTTACATTTCTTGAATAAAATAAAAGTCTGGCAGTAAACGCAAACAAACATTTGGGATAATAAGCTAAATTGTTTATTATCGACTCTATTGAATCAACACATAGATTTTGTAAATAAACTTAATATCGAGCAAACTTTAATTTGATCAATACTGTAATCAATACAGTTTCGAGTGAAAATGACTAGGTTTCATCATAATTGACAAATGATGAAGTATCCACAAATCATGAAGTTTGGCCAATATGTATGGTCTTGATTAGAAATTACTTTTATTTTAGTTATTTGATATTTTGAAATTTCCATCTCGTTGTGTACTCTTCTCAACATGGAATATTTCATAATGGAAATATGATTAATATTCCTCCACGATGTGATCCATATCGGTACTATCGATGTATTTGTTACGTGTGTAGTATATTGTTGCGTTACAAAATTGTATCACTATATCTGAACAAAAAGAATGTAAGGCAGTTAACAGAAACGAACATTTGGGATTACAAGCTAAATTGTTACTTACACGCTGTTGTTAGATCCAGTCAAAGCAAGGTACATATGAAAAATAAATAAAAATATCTCATGATTGTTAATCTAAATATAACCTTAGATATTAATTGACGGTCTAATATTAAGCAATATCTTTAACACATCAAGTTGTTAATCGAAAGTATGATAGAAGCAATTTAAATTAAATCAACAAACTTTCGTTAAATGAATACGACTGCGTTTGTTTTGAAGTAATCAGGATTTATCAAAAGTATATGATGTTTAATGATTAAATTAACATACTATAATGGTACAATACTGCTATATGGAAAACTATATTACGTATTGAATGAATATTTTGTTATTAAACATTTTATATAAACATTAAAAAATCGCGCGCTTACAAAATAATGTAGATACATGTTAAAGGGTTTTTCTCAAAAGAATATATTTTAATATACAAAATATCTTGTAATCAACGTAGCCTGAAGAATTAACTTATTAAGATCTTTTCAATTTGATTCTAGATATAAATTGTGCAGCATATTTTACGAATCGCCTTTGCCACTACTATAAGAATCTAACTTTAACATGAATAGTACTATAATGTTAACATGCACGATCTTTTCTACAAACCGATCAATAGGATTAGCTATTATCAAAAATAGAATATGAATGATTTACTATTTTTCGTATGTATCAATATTTATTTTAAGTATGAAGAGTATGGTGGTGCAACGAAATTCTATTTACATTTCTTGAATAAAATAAAAATCTGGCAGTAAACGCAAACAAACATTTTGGATAATAAGCTAAATTGTTTCTTATCGACTCTATTGAATCAACACATAGATTTTGTAAATAAACTTAATATCGAGCAAACTTTAATTTGATCAATACTGTAATCAATACAGTTTTGAGTGAAAATGACTAGGTTTCATCATATTTGACAAATGATGAAGTATCCACAAATCATGAAGTTTGGCCAATATGTATGGTCTTGATTAGAAATTACTTTTATTTTAGTTATTTGATATTTGAAATTTCCATCTCGTTGTGTACTCTCCTCAACACGGAATATTTCATAATGGAAATATGATTAATATTCCTCCACGATGTGATCCATATCGGTACTATCGATATATTTGTTACGTGTGTAGTATATTGTTGCGTTACAAAATTGTATCACTATATCTGAACAAAAAGAATGTAAGGCAGTTAACAGAAACGAACATTTGGGATTACAAGCTAAATTGTTACTTACGCTCTGTTGTTAGATCCAGTCAAAGCCAGGTACATATGAAAAACAAATAAAAATATCTCATGATTGATAATCTAAATATAACCTTAGATATTAATTAACGGTCTAATATTAAGCAATATCTTTAACACATCAAGTTGTTAATCGAAAGTATGATAGAAGCAATTTAAATTAAATCAACAAACTTTCGTTAAATGAATACGACTGCGTTTGTTTTGAAGTAATCAGGATTTATCAAAAGTATATGATGTTTAATGATTAAATTAACATACTATAATGGTACAATACTGCTATATGGAAAACTATATTACGTATTGAATTAATATTTTGTTATCAATCATTTTATATAAACATTAAAAAATCGCGCACTTACAAAATAATGTAGATACATGTTAAAGCGTTTTTCTCAAAAGAATATATTTTAATATACAAAATATCATGTAATCAACGTAGCCTGAAGAATTAACTTATTCAGATCTTTTCAATTTGATTCTAGATATAAATTGTGCAGCATATTTTACGAATCGCCTTTGCCACTACTATAAGAATCTAACTTTAACATGAATAGTACTATAAGGTTAACATGCACGATCTTTTCTACAAACCGATCAATAGGATTAGCTATTATAAAAAATAGAATATGAATGATTTACTATTTTTCGTATGTATCAATATTTATTTTAAGTATGAAGAGTATGGTGGTGCAACGAAATTCTATTTACATTTCTTGAATAAAATAAAAGTCTGGCAGTAAACGCAAACAAACATTTGGGATTATAAGCTAAGTTGTTTCTTATCGACTATATCAGATCAAGACATAAATTTTGTAAAAAAACTTAATATCGAGCAAACTTTCATTTGATCAATACTGTGATCAATACAGTTTCGAGTGAAAATGACTAGGTTTCGTCATATTTGACAAATGATAAAGTATCCACAAATCATTAAGCTTGGCCAATATGTATGGTCTTGATTAGAAATTACTTTTATTTTAGTTATTTGATATTTGAAATTTCCATCTCGTTGTGTACTCTCCTCAACACGGAATATTTCATAATGGAAATATGATTAATATTCCTCCACGATGTGATCCATATCGGTACTATCGATGTATTTGTTACGTGTGTAGTATATTGGTGCGTTACAAAATTGTATCACTATATCTGAACAAAAAGAATGTAAGGCAGTTAACAGAAACGAACATTTGGGATTACAAGCTAAATTGTTACTTACCAACTGTTGTTAGATCCAGTCAAAGCCAGGTACATATGAAAAACAAATAAAAATATCTCATGATTGAAAATCTAAATATAACCTTATATATTAATTAACGGTCTAATATTAAGCAATATATTTAACACATCAAGTTGTTAATCGGAAGTATGATAGAAGCAATTTAAATTAAATCAACAAACTTTCGTTAAATGAATACGACTTCGTTTGTTTTGAAGTAATTAGGATTTATCAAAAGTATATGATGTTTAATGATTAAATTAACATACTTTAATGGTACAATACTGCTATATGGAAAACTATATTACGTATTGAATGAATATTTTGTTATCAAACATTTTATATAAACATTAAAAAATCGAGCGCATACAAAAAAATGTAGATACATGTTAAAGTGTTTTTCTCAAAAGAATATATTTCAATATACAAAATATCTTGTAATCAACGTAGCCTGAAAAATTAACTGATTCAGATCTTTTCAATTTGATTCTAGCTATAAATAGTGCAATTATGCAGGATATTTACGATTCACCTTTGTCACTTCTATAAGAATCTAACTTTTACTTGAATAGTACTATAATGTTAACATGCACGATGTTTTCTACAAACCGATCAATAGGATTAGCTATTATAAAAAAAGAATATGAATGATTTAGTATTTTTCGTATGTATCAATATTTATTTTAAGTATGAAGAGTATGGTGGTGCAACGAAATTCTATTTACATTTCTTGAATAAAAAAAAAGTCTGGCAGTAAACGCACACAAACATTTGGGATAATAAGCTAAATTGTTTCTTATCGAATCTATTGAATCAACATATAGATTTTGTAAATTAACTTAATATCGAGCAAACTTTAATTTGATCAATTATGTAATCAATACAGTTTCGAGTGAAAATGACTAGGTTTCATCATATTTGACAAATGATGAAGTATCCACAAATCATGAAGTTTGGCCAATATGTATGGTCTTGATTAGAAATTACTTTTATTTTAGTTATTTGATATTTTGAAATTTCCATCTCGTTGTGTACTCTTCTCAACATGGAATATTTTATAATGGAAATATGATTAATATTCCTCCACGATGTGATCCATATCGGTACTATCGATGTATTTGTTACGTGTGTAGTATATTGTTGCGTTACAAAATTGTATCACTATATCTGAACAAAAAGAATGTAAGGCAGTTAACAGAAACGAACATTGCGGATTACAAGCTAAATTGTTACTTACTCTCTGTTGTTAGATCCAGTCAAAGCCAGGTACATATGAAAAACAAATAAAAATATCTCATGATTGATAATCTAAATATAACCTTAGATATTAATTAACGGTCTAATATTAAGCAATATCTTTAACACATCAAGTTGTTAATCGAAAGTTTGATAGAAGCAATTTAAATTAAATCAACAAACTTTCGTTAAATGAATACGACTTCGTTTGTTTTGAAGTAATCAGGATTTATCAAAAGTATATGATGTTTAATGATTAAATTAACATACTATAATGGTACAATACTGCTATATGGAAAACTATATTACGTATTGAATGAATATTTTGTTATCAAACATTTTATATTAACCTTAAAAAATCGCGTAGATACATATTAAAGCGTTTTTCTAAAAAGAATATATTTTAATATACAAAATATCTTGTAATCAACGTAGCCTGAAAAATTAACTTATTCAGATCTTTTCAATTTGATTCTAGCTATAAATTGTGCAGTTTATTTTATGAATCGCCTTTGCCACTACTATAAGACTCTAACTTTAACATGAATAGTACTATAATGTTAACATGCACGATCTTTTCTACAAACCGATCAATAGGATTAGCTATTATAAAAAAAAGAATATGAATGTTTTTACTATTTTTCGTATGTATCAATGTTAATTTTAAGTATGAAGAGTATGGTGGTGCAACGAAATTATATTTAAATTTCTTGAATAAAATAAAAGTCTGGCAGTAAACGCAAACAAACATTTGGGATTATAAGGTAAGTTGTTTCTTATCGACTATATTAGATCAACACATAGATTTTGTAAATAAACTTAATATCGAGCAAACTTTAATTTGATCAATACTGTAATCAATACAGTTTCGAGTGAAAATGACTAGGTTTCATCATATTTGACAAATGATGAAGTATCCACAAATCATGAAGTTTGGCCAATATGTATGGTCTTGATTAGAAATTACTTTTATTTTAGTTATTTGATATTTTGAAATTTCCATCTCGTTGTGTACTCTCCTCAACATGGAATATCTCATAATGGAAATATGATTAATATTCCTCCACGATGTGATCCATATCGGTACTATCGATGCATTTGTTACGTGTGTAATATATTGTTGCGTTACAAAATTGTATCACTATATCTGAACAAAAAGAATGTAAGGCAGTTAACAGAAACGAACATTTGGGATTACAAGCTAAATTGTTACTAACAATCTGTTGTTAGATCCAGTCAAAGCCAGATACATATGTAAAACAAATAAAAATATCTCATGATTGATAATCTAAATATAACCTTAGATATTAATTAACGGTCTAATATTAAGCAATATCTTTAACACATCAAGTTGTTAATCGAAAGTATGATAGAAGCAATTTAAATTAAATAGACAAACTTTCGTTAAATGAATACGACTGCGTTTGTTTTGAAGTAATCAGGATTTATCAAAAGTATATGATGTTTAATGATTAAATTAACATACTATAATGGTACAATACTGCTATATGGAAAACTATATTACGTATTGAATTAATATTTTGTTATCAATCATTTTATATAAACATTAAAAAATCGCGCACTTACAAAATAATGTAGATACATGTTAAAGCGTTTTTCTCAAAAGAATATATTTTAATATACAAAATATCATGTAATCAACGTAGCCTGAAGAATTAACTTATTCAGATCTTTTCAATTTGATTCTAGCTATAAATTGTGCAGCATATTTTACGAATCGCCTTTGCCACTACTATAAGAATCTAACTTTAACATGAATAGTACTATAATGTTAACATGCACGATCTTTTCTACAAACCGATCAATAGGATTAGCTATTATAAAAAATAGAATATGAATGATTTACTATTTTTCGTATGTATCAATATTTATTTTAAGTATGAAGAGTATGGTGGTGCAACGAAATTCTATTTACATTTCGTGAATAAAATAAAAGTCTGGCAGTAAACGCAAACAAACATTTGGGATTATAAGCTAAGTTGTTTCTTATCGACTATATCAGATCAAGACATAAATTTGGTAAAAAAACTTAATATCGAGCAAACTTTAATTTGATCAATACTGTGATCAATACAGTTTCGAGTGAAAATGACTAGGTTCCGTCATATTTGACAAATGATAAAGTATCCACAAATCATTAAGCTTGGCCAATATGTATGGTCTTGATTAGAAATTACTTTTATTTTAGTTATTTGATATTTTGAAATTTCCATCTCGTTGTGTACTCTCCACAACATGGAATATTTCATAATGAAATATGATCAATATTCCTCCACGATGTGATCCATATCGGTACTATCGATGTATTTGTTACGTGTGTAGTATATTGTTGCGTTACAAAATTGTATCACTATATCTGAACAAAAAGAATGTAAGGCAGTTAACAGAAACGAACATTTGGGATTACAAGCTAAATTGTTACTTACGCTCTGTTGTTAGATCCAGTCAAAGCCAGGTACATATGAAAAACAAATAAAAATATCTCATGATTGATAATCTAAATATAACCTTAGATATTAATTAACGGTCTAATATTAAGCAATATCTTTAACACATCAAGTTGTTAATCGAAAGTATGATAGAAGCAATTTAAATTAAATCAACAAACTTTCGTTAAATGAATACGACTTCGTTTGTTTTGAAGTAATTAGGATTTATCAAAAGTATATGATGTTTAATGATTAAATTAACATACTTTAATGGTACAATACTGCTATATGGAAAACTATATTACGTATTGAATGAATATTTTGTTATCAAACATTTTATATAAACATTAAAAAATCGAGCGCATACAAAAAATGTAGATACATGTTAAAGTGTTTTTCTCAAAAGAATATATTTTAATATACAAAATATCTTGTAATCAACGTAGCATGAAAAATTAACTGATTCAGATCTTTTCAATTTGATTCTAGCTATAAATAGTGCAATTATGCAGGATATTTACGATTCACCTTTGTCACTTCTATAAGAATCTAACTTTTACTTGAATAGTACTATAATGTTAACATGCACGATGTTTTCTACAAACCGATCAATAGGATTAGCTATTATAAAAAAAGAATATGAATGATTTAGTATTTTTCGTATGTATCAATATTTATTTTAAGTATGAAGAGTATGGTGGTGCAACGAAATTCTATTTACATTTCTTGAATAAAAAAAAAGTCTGGCAGTAAACGCAAACAAACATTTGGGATAATAAGCTAAATTGTTTCTTATCGAATCTATTGAATCAACATATAGATTTTGTAAATTAACTTAATATCGAGCAAACTTTAATTTGATCAATTATGTAATCAATACAGTTTCGAGTGAAAATGACTAGGTTTCATCATATTTGACAAATGATGAAGTATCCACAAATCATGAAGTTTGGCCAATATGTATGGTCTTGATTAGAAATTACTTTTATTTTAGTTATTTGATATTTTGAAATTTCCATCTCGTTGTGTACTCTTCTCAACATGGAATATTTTATAATGGAAATATGATTAATATTCCTCCACGATGTGATCCATATCGGTACTATCGATGTATTTGTTACGTGTGTAGTATATTGTTGCGTTACAAAATTGTATCACTATATCTGAACAAAAAGAATGTAAGGCAGTTAACAGAAACGAACATTGCGGATTACAAGCTAAATTGTTACTTACCAACTGTTGTTAGATCCAGTCAAAGCCAGGTACATATGAAAAACAAATAAAAATATCTCATGATTGATAATCTAAATATAACCTTAGATATTAATTAACGGTCTAATATTAAGCAATATCTTTAACACATCAAGTTGTTAATCGAAAGTATGATAGAAGCAATTTAAATTAAATAGACAAACTTTCGTTAAATGAATACGACTGCGTTTGTTTTGAAGTAATCAGGATTTATCAAAAGTATATGATGTTTAATGATTAAATTAACATACTATAATGGTACAATACTGCTATATGGAAAACTATATTACGTATTGAATGAATATTTTGTTATCAAACATTTTATATTAACCTTAAAAAATCGCGTAGATACATATTAAAGCGTTTTTCTCAAAAGAATATATTTTAATATACAAAATATCTTGTAATCAACGTAGCATGAAAAATTAACTTATTCAGATCTTTTCAATTTGATTCTAGCTATAAATTGTGCAGTATATTTTACGAATCGCCTTTGCCACTACTATAAGAATCTAACTTTAACATGAATAGTACTATAATGTTAACATGCACGATCTTTTCTACAAACCGATCAATAGGATTAGCTATTATAAAAAAAAAATATGAATGATTTTACTATTTTTCGTATGTATCAATGTTAATTTTAAGTATGAAGAGTATGGTGGTGCAACGAAATTATATTTAAATTTCTTGAATAAAATAAAAGTCTGGCAGTAAACGCAAACAAACATTTGGGATTATAAGGTAAGTTGTTTCTTATCGACTATATTAGATCAACACATAGATTTTGTAAATAAACTTAATATCGAGCAAACTTTAATTTGATCAATACTGTAATCAATACAGTTTCGAGTGAAAATGACTAGGTTTCATCATATTTGACAAATGATGAAGTATCCACAAATCCTGAAGTTTGGCCAATATGTATGGTCTTGATTAGAAATTACTTTTATTTTAGTTATTTGATATTTTGAAATTTCCATCTCGTTGTGTACTCTCCTCAACATGGAATATTTCATAATGGAAATATGATTAATATTCCTCAACAATGTGATCCATATCGGTACTATCGATGCATTTGTTACGTGTGTAATATATTGTTGCGTTACAAAATTGTATCACTATATCTGAACAAAAAGAATGTAAGGCAGTTAACAGAAACGAACATTTGGGATTACAAGCTAAATTGTTACTTACAATCTGTTGTTAGATCCAGTCAAAGCCAGATACATATGTAAAACAAATAAAAAAATCTCATGATTGATAATCTTAATATAACCTTAGATATTAATTAACGGTCTAATATTAAGCAATATCTTTAACACATCAAGTTGTTAATCGAAAGTATGATAGAAGCAATTTAAATGTTAGACAAACTTTCGTTAAATGAATACGACTGCGTTTGTTTTGAAGTAATCAGGATTTATCAAAAGTATATGATGTTTAATGATTAAATTAACATACTATAATGGTACAATACTGCTATATGGAAAACTATGTTACGTATTGAATGAATATTTTGTTATCAAACATTTTATATAAACATTAAAAAATCGCGCACATACAAAATAATGTAGATACATGTTAAAGCGTTTTTCTCAAAAGAATGTATTTCAATTTACAAAATATCTTGTAATCAACGTAGCATGAAGAATTAACTTATTCAGATCTTTTCAATTTGATTCTAGCTATAAATTGTGCAGTATATTTTACGAATCGCCTTTGCCACTACTATAAGAATCTAACTTTAACATGAATAGTACTATAATGTTAACATGCACGATCTTTTCTACAAACCGATCAATAGGATTAGCTATTATAAAAAAAAGAATATGAATGTTTTTACTATTTTTCGTATGTATCAATGTTAATTTTAAGTATGAAGAGTATGGTGGTGCAACGAAATTATATTTAAATTTCTTGAATAAAATAAAAGTCTGGCAGTAAACGCAAACAAACATTTGGGATTATAAGGTAAGTTGTTTCTTATCGACTATATTAGATCAACACATAGATTTTGTAAATAAACTTAATATCGAGCAAACTTTAATTTGATCAATACTGTAATCAATACAGTTTCGAGTGAAAATGACTAGGTTTCATCATATTTGACAAATGATGAAGTATCCACAAATCCTGAAGTTTGGCCAATATGTATGGTCTTGATTAGAAATTACTTTTATTTTAGTTATTTGATATTTTGAAATTTCCATCTCGTTGTGTACTCTCCTCAACATGGAATATTTCATAATGGAAATATGATTAATATTCCTCAACAATGTGATCCATATCGGTACTATCGATGCATTTGTTACGTGTGTAATATATTGTTGCGTTACAAAATTGTATCACTATATCTGAACAAAAAGAATGTAAGGCAGTTAACAGAAACGAACATTTGGGATTACAAGCTAAATTGTTACTTACAATCTGTTGTTAGATCCAGTCAAAGCCAGATACATATGTAAAACAAATAAAAAAATCTCATGATTGATAATCTAAATATAACCTTAGATATTAATTAACGGTCTAATATTAAGCAATATCTTTAACACATCAAGTTGTTAATCGAAAGTATGATAGAAGCAATTTAAATGTTAGACAAACTTTCGTTAAATGAATACGACTGCGTTTGTTTTGAAGTAATCAGGATTTATCAAAAGTATATGATGTTTAATGATTAAATTAACATACTATAATGGTACAATACTGCTATATGGAAAACTATGTTACGTATTGAATGAATATTTTGTTATCAAACATTTTATATAAACATTAAAAAATCGCGCACATACAAAATAATGTAGATACATGTTAAAGCGTTTTTCTCAAAAGAATGTATTTCAATATACAAAATATCTTGTAATCAACGTAGCATGAAGAATTAATTTATTCAGATCTTTTCAATTTGATTCTAGCTATAAATTGTGAAGCATATTTTACGAATCGTCTTTGCCACTACTATAAGAATCTAACTTTAACATGAATAGTACTATAATGTTAACATGCACGATCTTTTCTACAAACCGATCAATAGGATTAGCTATTATAAAAAATAGAATATGAATGGTTTACTATTTTTCGTATGTATCAATATTTATTTTAAGTATGAAGAGTATGGTGGTGCAACGAAATTCTATTTACATTTCTTGAATAAAATAAAAGTCTGGCAGTAAACGCAAACAAACATTTGGGATTATAATCTAAGTTGTTTCTTATCGACTCTATTAGATCAACACATAGATTTTGTAAATAAACTTAATATCGAGCAAACTTTAATTTGATCAATACTGTAATCAATACAGTTTCGAGTGAAAATGACTAAGTTTCATCATATTTGACAAATGATGAAGTATCCACAAATCCTGAAGTTTGGCCAATATGTATGGTCTTGAGAAAAAAATACTTTTATTTTAGTTATTTAATATTTTGAAATTTCCATCTCGTTGTGTACTCTCCTCAACATGGAATATTTCATAATGGAAATATGATTAATATTCCTCCACGATGTGATCCATATCGGTACTATCGATGCATTTGTTACGTGTGTAATATATTGTTGCGTTACAAAATTGTATCACTATATCTGAACAAAAAGAATGTAAGGCAGTTAACAGAAACGAACATTTGGGATTACAAGCTAAATTGTTACTTACACGCTGTTGTTAGATCCAGTCAAAGCCAGGTACATATGAAAAATAAATAAAAATATCTCATGATTGTTAATCTAAATATAACCTTAGATATTAATTGACGGTCTAATATTAAGCAATATCTTTAACACATCAAGTTGTTAATCGAAAGTATGATAGAAGCAATTTAAATTAAATAGACAAACTTTCGTTAAATGAATACGACTGCGTTTGTTTTGAAGTAATCAGGATTTATCAAAAGTATATGATGTTTAATGATTAAATTAACATACTATAATGGTACAATACTGCTATATGGAAAACTATGTTACGTATTGAATGAATATTTTGTTATCAAACATTTTATATAAACATTAAAAAATCGCGCACATACAAAATAATGTAGATACATGTTAAAGCGTTTTTCTCAAAAGAATATATTTTAATATACAAAATATCATGTAATCAACGTAGCATGAAGAATTAACTTATTCAGATCTTTTCAATTTGATTCTAGCTATAAATTGTGAAGCATATTTTACGAATCGCCTTTGCCACTACTATAAGAATCTAACTTTAACATGAATAGTACTATAATGTTAACATGCACGATCTTTTCTACAAACCGATCAATAGGATTAGCTATTATAAAAAATAGAATATGAATGATTTACTATTTTGCGTATGTATCAACATTTATCTTAAGTATGAAGAGTATGGTGGTGCAACGAAATTCTATTTACATTTCTTGAATAAAATAAAAGTCTGGCAGTAAACGCAAACAAACATTTGGGATAATAAGCTAAACTGTTTCTTATCGACTCTATTGAATCAACACATAGATTTTGTAAATAAACTTAATATCGAGCAAACTTTAATTTGATCAATACTGTAATCAATACAGTTTCGAGTGAAAACGACTAGGTTTCATCATATTTGACAAATGATGAAGTATCCACAAATCATGAAGTTTGGCCAATATGTATGGTCTTGATTAGAAATTACTTTTATTTTAGTTATTTGAAATTTCCATCTCGTTGTGTACTCTCCTCAACATGGAATATTTCATAATGGAAATATGATTAATATTCCTCCACGATGTGATCCATATCGGTACTATCGAGGTATTTGTTACGTGTGTAGTATATTGTTGCGTTACAAAATTGTATCACTATATCTGAACAAAAAGAATGTAAGGCAGTTAACAGAAACGAACATTTGGGATTACAAGCTAAATTGTTACTTACGCGCTGTTGTTAGATCCAGTCAAAGCCAGGTACATATGAAAAACAAATAAAAATATTTCATGATTGATAATCTAAATATAACCTTAGATATTAATTAACGGTCTAATATTTAGGGGATAGTACGTTGTTTTGAGTGGCTATACTGGCGATTAGAACATGAAATTTGGTTTGAATTTGAGACCGATAGGTCGAGAGTTTAAACCAAATTTCATGTTCTAATCGCCAGTATAGACACGAAAAATAACGTACTATCCCCATTCTAACACTCATTGACAATTTTACTACGCTAACATGTTTAGATACATTGTATTTCCTTGCTACGAGTACCTAGTAAAGTACTATGTGACCTGGCGGGTGACGTGTCTTTCTATAGCCAACTGACCAATCAGAAGGAAGCTTTCAAAAGTCGGTCATTTAGCCACGCCCATACATGGTACTGGCGAGCGCTTGGTCTGGATGTTGACGAGGCGGAATATTTGGATTTAGATTCTTCGTGAACGTATGTAACGACATCCTTGGATTAACATTGACAAAATCTCTACAATTCTATGTCAGTATGCTTGCCAATATGTTCGTATCGCCAAATCGTGTGTTAAGATCTTTTAAAATTTGTGCAAATGCACACGACACAGTCACAGTGAAATGTTTGTTTTGATTTCGGAGAGAGCTGCCTACACATGGATGGAATTAACGTTTCGTGAATAAATGGAGGTAAGAACATGATATGATTACGTTTTATCATTAATTTATTCAGCTAATACATTCAATCGGTCTTCTCTGTTCTGATGCTTACTTGACGTACGCCTATCATGAAGTGTAATGTTCATCGATAGACGATTTCCATCACGACGCCATTTTGATTTTTTAGAAACGGGGCGTGGCTTAAGCTCGATGGGAGGAGCTTGATACGATTGATCATGATTGACCATGATTCTATCGCACATTAGAACATAGTCCATATTAAATCAAAACGCGTATTACATCCGTATCGTGTTAAGCAATATCTTTAACACATCAAGTTGTTAATCGAAAGTATGATAGAAACAATTTAAATTAAATAGACAAACTTTCGTTAAATGAATACGACTGCGTTTGTTTTGAAATAATCAGGATTTATCAAAAGTATATGATGTTTAATGATTAAATTAACATACTATAATGGTACAATACTGCTATATGGAAAACTATATTACGTATTGAATGAATATTTTGTTATCAAACATTTTATATAAACATTAAAAAGCACGCACATACAAAAAAATGTAAATACATGTTAAAGCGTTTTTTCTCAAAAGAATGTATTTCAATATACAAAATATCTTGTAATCAACGTAGAATGAAGAATTAACTTATTCAGATCTTTTCAATTTGATTCTAGATATAAATTGTGAAGCATATTTTACGAATCGCCTTTGCCACTACTATAAGAATTTAACTTTAACACGAATAGTACTATAATGTTAACATGCACGATCTTTTCTACAAACCGATCAATAGGATTAGCAATTATAAAAAAATAGAACATGAATGATTTACTATTTTTCGCATGTATCAATATTTATTTTAAGTATGAAGAGTATGGTGGTGCAACGAAATTCTATTTACATTTCTTGAATAAAATAAAAGTCTGGCAGTAAACGCAAACAAACATTTGGAATAATAAGCTAAATTGTTTCTTATCGACTCTATTGAATCAAGACATAGATTTTGTAAATAAACTTAATATCGAGCAAACTTTAATTTGATCAATACTGATAAAACTTTTTTTATTAAGTGTTAAATCTGTAAAACGAGGATTTTCGCATTTAAAATAATTTGTAAGAGTAACTCAAATTGCTTTACTTAGTAAAATATGAAGATAGAGAAATTTTAATTTGACTTTTAAGAAAACACTACTGTATTATTTATTATCTGCAAACATTCATACATTTCTGATAACAAATTTGGAAGATATAGTATGGAGATGCCCTGCAATTAGTCAAAACTACAGAATTCACTTAAAATAGCTTATTATGTCATATTGGTATGTATGACCGGTCATAGCTAAAAACGAGCACACTAACGTTCCATTATCTTTCCGTTTTCTTTGATGCCACGAACTCCCTTGTTCAAAAATGTGTATGAGAAAAAGGTTTAAAACAGGTAAATTTTGACTTTTCAGAGGTGTACATTCTTAAGTGTTATGATGTCTAATTTGTCCTTATCTCCTTGCCAACGACACTTTTAAGTTAACTCTCCTCTACATGGCATATGATCTAATGGAAGTATGATTAATATTCCTCAAAACACTATCCCCCGCCAACTTCGTTACCTAGATCTTTACTAAATTATGCTTATCATGGGCAGCCAACTGAGCTAAGATAATAACAACGGTTTCGATTTTCTGCTAGTGCACTTTCCCTTTCCTAATTGCTGCTGACAGAAAAAAAAAACTTACTACATTCGGATTTGAGAGATGCATATTGATGACATCATCTTTATCAAGGGGTTACGCTCGCCTACGCTCTCCACATCTCTTGGATATGTCATGGCAAAACTAAAGGCACGAAGATAGCAGTTTGATTGTTATCAGATAAAACAAAACCCTGACCAATCTTCAGGGTGAAATCCCTCATTTGAAGATTACAAAGGAGCCGCAACCTGTCAAAGCCTGTTAATTTTTACCTTTAATTTACCGCAAGATTCTTTCCATGTGCATCAAAGAGTTGATCCAGTCTACTGGTCTCATCAACAAGGCGAGCCTCCAGTTTGGCTATGACTTATTAAATGGTTGTAGAGAACGTAACCACTGGATATTGAAGATGTGATGATGGGGACCATTATCAAGTGTATGGTCGCCATATTGGTATCATTGAGAAATAGTGTCCTTCTATGATATCAAAATGGACGATTTTGAATGTGCTGATTAGTAAGCCTGCTTGTTTTGATTGAGATATATCGTAGCACACACACACACATACGCCACCTTTCAAATTTAGTAATAGATACAGTTTGTCAAAACGATGCCTCAGTTCTCACGTTTTATGCCGTGACATTTACGTAGATGTGCCCTTTAACATATCGGGTGTCGGCGGTAATGTAGAAGACTCGTCCTGGGCACCTAGTCTTATTCTCTTGTTCACATTTTGCTTTAGTTTAATCAACCTTGACTTTTGATTATTGTTTTATTTATGCTTCGGTATTCTCTTCTTTTATTTTTTTTAGACAAGTGTTCTCTTTGCAAAGCTGGACACTAGGCCGTAAACAAATAAAGTCGTTGAAAGTAGGGATGAATGTCCTGATGACTGAACTAATAAGGTTTGGTACTTGATAATTGTACCATCATTTATTGCGAAAGAGTTGACCAACTCTAAAGAAAAATGTGTAATAGTTGCAACAGATAAATGTGATATGCCAACGATTATTAACTTTAAAGAAGAAAAATGTACCGCGCACATAGATAATATTTCTTATTAAAAAACTAAACCTATTATGCATGTATTTTTCACTGAACATAATGTTTTTACTTTGTAATAACTCACAATGCGTAGTATTAATCCGTTCAAAACTGATATCGAAATGAATATTATTAGGTGATATTACAGACTGTGAATGCTGTTTCTGTTTGGCATGAACTGTTAGTTGTAACACATTTTTTTGTGATTATAGAAAAAAACCCAGAAACTTAAAGAGGTTTTTCGGGAGGTACACAAAGCTTTCTTAAAAAAATGAAATTTTACTTACGTATTTTTTTTAGAGCCCGTTCTGTTATAAAAGAAACATAACGTATTCAACAATGTTTCAACGAATTAATAGTAAAACTTTACAAATGTGACATAATGGTTATAACAATAGAATTTCCATTGAAAACGCCATGCTTTTTTTAATATGTATGTATTATCGGAATGATAGATGTGTTGTTTATTAAACATAACAGCTACTTGTAGGTAATGTTGCTAGACAACACAGGTCGTAACAGTTTTGGATGAAAGAGTACAACAGTATGTATAACAGTATTTAATGATCACCATATAGACTTTATACCTTTTCCTATTTCTATAACGAGGGAGATTAGCATTTTCTGTCTTTCAAGGATGACACACACGTGGTTACCTCAATTGAGTTTAAATTTTCAGTATCAAAATGTCCCATACACGTAATTGAACTTGTTAATTGTAATAGAAAAAACGTTCTAAGAAGGAATACAAATGGAGTTATTAACCGAATATATTCCAGAAGAGGAAAAATTTATGGCATTCCTCTTTTTGACGTGTGTTTTCAGTAATTCACTCATGTATGATCACAAAAATGCTGATGCATAAAGCCATTTAATCACACAATGATCAATTGATACAATGGTATTTTCTTATATATCCTTTTGATTTCAAAAATAAAACACTGTTTGTTGGAATTTCTTGCTGATTTTCGGGATCGATCCCGAACATTTATACAAAAACTGTGCTACTATAAGAATATGATTTTCGGGATCGATCCCAAAAATTTGCAAGAAGTCCTTTCTTGGGATCGATCCCGAAAATTATTCTGAAAAAAACTGTGCTACAATAAGAATATGATTTTCGGGATCGATCCCAAAAATAAGGAAGAAGTGCTTTTTTGGGATCGATCCCGAAAATTATTCTGAAGAAAAAACTGTGCAACAATAAGAATATGATTTTCGGGATCGATCCCAAAAATAAGCAAAAAGTCTGTTTTCGGGATTGATCCCAAATATCTGAAAAAAAAACTGTGGTACAGTGAAAATGTGATTTTTTGGGATCGTTCCCGAAAATTTTATTTCCTTAAAGGATTTGTGCAACGAAAAGTGAAAATTTTATGTTTGGTAAAAGTCATGTTTTAAAACCATATTCAAACACCCAATCTTTGCTTGCAAGCGTGGTCTGGTTACTTTGTGTAGACACAATTATAAGGTCATTTTCGCCGACCTCTAAATTATGCATATACGTACAATATACTTTTTAAAACGAAAGTTCATGCATACTTTTAATTTGTATTGGCAAAAATGGTGTTTTGTGGGGCATTTGAATACTAATTTCGTTCGTCATCCCGAAGAATACAGTAGTCAAGAGATGGACACCCTGTCGAAACATTACAAATCATGGGCGTGCCATTCACAAGGGATTAGTGATCTAACACAAACGTGACACTAATTAGTTGATTGGTCAGTGAATTCACCTCGATAAGACAGGTGGATGGTAACATTTTACCTTTATACTGCTACATATATACTGACATCAGTCAGGACGACGAAACCTGTACCAGAGTCATAAAAACGATACATATGTACAATGTACACCAGGCAACCAAATTTATATGTATACCAATTTGACGAAAATAACAAGAATTAATGTTTATCTCCAAATTATTTTCGCATTTTACGGTACTTGTAGAACATGTATGTAATCGGGGCCTAATTTTTACTTGTTCTGTGAATCCGAAAAGAAGATGGAATGTAAATCCAACATTATTTTAATTTATAAAGTGTTCAGTTGTATCACGGAATTGGATTGGATTTTGCTATCTAGGTCCTTGGTTGTATGTTTATATGTGGGTTATAGAAAGCAAATAACCGAATTATAACTTTTAAGGAATTCTTTTATTTATTTATTTTTTGGTGGGGAGGGGGGGGGGGGGGGGGGGCGATCGGAACGTCCAGAGTGTCTATATCCGAGTTACATAAATAAACTTTTTTTTAATATTAACATTAATGTGAGCTTTTAGATATTTCATAAATTCTTCATCTTCATCTTTGCTAGTTACCTAATGCAAATAACCCCCCGAGGTCATCACAGGTGTGAAATGACTTACCTGTGATATCAAAGGGATGCGCGGCAAGTGGAGGTAAAAAGACAATCGGTACATGCAATTATAATATTATAAACCCTGTCAAATTATCTCAGATAATAATTAAATGTACATTGCTATGTACATTATTACGCCCAATATACATATATTTTGTATTCAGTGGAAAAAAATATGAATTATCCCACGCAGAGACCGACACTGGAATACTATCGAAAGTCCAGTTTTTCTGAGACAAATCTAAGATGGGAATGTTCCATAACACATTTAAAATAATCACATCTTAAAACTGTTTGTATTTCTGAGCTGACGTAAAATAAATGAAAATAAGAACTTTCGTATTAACATTTATCTACTGTGATACCAACCTTGTAATTAATTCCGTAAAAAGACATGATACATATTATTATAAATGTTGTGAGTTCCTCTGCTTCCTTGGGTATAAAAGGCACTCAACTAGTCTGACTGGCTCTCATTGTTGATATGAAAGCACATGCGACACCTCTATAGGCCTAACCAGCCATTAAAATGGAATATAGTAAAGGAATTGCTGAGGCAAAGGAAACAGTTATGTACACCAAAATGTGCATTGCAACTCTTGAAGGCTCTTTAATTTGCAATTGGTCTTCTAATTGCTACTTCATTTCACTGTCAATCATTCAGCATTGCCGAAATCATGCATTTCTGTTGTTAGGGCTGTTAGGTATTGTTTTATGTATCTGAAAAAATGAAATCAGACTTTAGTTTAAACGTAAGTGTTTACACAGCATTACAAAGTTTTGATTAAATGTTGCATGTTTAACATGATATATATTTATACTGTTATGCAAATGAATTAAGAGGAGAATATTCAAACTTTCTTAGGACTTCAGAACATCATACATGTACGTTGTTGGGAACCTAATACAAGATATTGTTGTGTGTGTGTTACGTCATCTTTGACAAAGCTTTTTAGTACTATTGTGTTTTAGTGCAGTATGAATATGGCATATAGGTGTATGCTTACATATTGTGATCGCCATCCTATTTTCTTTGTAACACACAAACTTGCAGAATGTACCCAAGAATGATGATATGATTGAGAAAACACATAGGTTATAAGCTGTCACTAGCTTAATACTCAATTTGATTTTTACTGAAACACTGATGTCAAAACATTGACATATTTGTATTTAGCTATGATCAAGATTCACAATAGACAGTAATACAAATTCTTACCATTAGCAATTACATAAAGAGTAACACAGGTTAGACATATAATTGCATGAACTTATAATTTTGATATGTATATATACCTTTGGATGTTGTTAGTCCTGGCTTATCAATTTTTGGATTTCCTCAATATCCGTATCTTCCAAATGTATATATATATGTCAATCTTGTTGATACTATGCGAGTTATCTGAACTGTTTCCAGCATTTCATCTCTGAATGACTAATCTGATCAGTAAAAAGACATTGTCAGTGTGGAAGGTGTATATTCCCAAAATGTGTAGCCACTGAACCAGACTTTCCTGCAAGATGTTGTTTTAGCACACAGGCTAGAGGCTTCCATGCATCCAATTCCTTTCTCTTGTAAAGAGACCAAAAATGGTCCCTTTGAAATTGAAAATGAAGAGGCCTGGTATGCTTCTAGATGTTGTTCAGATTTGGGGTCATCAAATTTTTGATGTTGGAAACGCTTATGATTTCCTTTTCTTCAGGTTACATGTATAAGTCTAAAAGTTGCATCAGTTATAATTCAAGGTGTCTGTTATTTTGCTAAATGTAGCATCTATAGTCGCTTAAAATATGGCCGACCATCAGAAATGAAAGATGAACCTGTACAAAGATAATTTTGGGCATTCAATAGAAATTACATAAATTGTAATGACTGGTAGAACTTGTGTTCTGTCTTGTACATTATAACAGATTTATATTTTTTTCTAACAAGATTTGAAATGCAATATATTGCCCTGATTATGATTTTTTTACCTTGTCTATTCGAAAAAAGAGGGGCTTATGTTGTCCACCCGTGTCAACATAGCCAATGTTAAAATTTGTTGACAAAGTTTGGAAACATTCTGTAAATCATTCAATATTTGTACTATAAAGTTGTAATTTGGTATTTTGGACTTTAATTAAGGGACACAAGAATGTAATATATGGAATGAAAGAGGATTTTTTTTTCAAAAAAAAAGATAAACAAGTTTTTTTTAACTTTCCAAGGCTCAAATCCAAGGTTAAAGTTTTTTTTACATTACTGTGCTGAAAATGCAAATAAATAATTTTTATTTTAACGTCATGTGTATGTGTACTTAAATGAGCTTGTTTGTCAGCTGTACATGACGGTCCCTCTACAGATTGTGTAGAAAAGTGTCCTCAAGAACTGCTGAATGGATTTCAATGACACCACAGATCAGTTGTTCCTGAAACTGTTACATATGGGAAAACAAAGCAGGTTTCTGATTGGTCAAAATTAAAATGTTGTCTGATTAAGCTGAAAATTGACAATATTATTATTGTTATATTAATTACACCTAAACAGTATATATAAAAATATGATGTGAACCTTTGGATATGCACTTATTCAAGATAAAACTGTGTTCAGATTTTGTTTTATGACCCCATCATTGTTAATAGTACATATTGCTAATCATTATACTACTACATATGTACATGCAAAAATTGAATGATATTTAGCTGAGAATGAAAAAAAAATCCAAAAATATCATTTATAGGGTGATGGGGTAGCACAGTGGTTTGTGGGTTGGATTCTCTGATCGGACATGAAAGGGTATGGGGTAACCTGCTGGATCCATAGGTTTTCTCAATGAACTTCGCTGTCCTTCCACTATAAAGACCCCTTGTGGCTTGTGCTAATATCTGAGCCAACAAGAGTGGTCTAAGTAAGGTAACCTCTTTATAATTGTTGTGAAAAAATAAAGTTTACATTTCACAAATTTTACAAAAAAATCATTTTATTGAATAAACTAATATAGTAAATTTTGCCCCTTCCCCAAAAGGGAATGTGAATTACAGAGGACATGAAATTCACAATTTTGATAAAACACCTTAAAACCAATCGACGTATGAAGATGATTTGATTCCAGCACATCATCTGGGTCAAAAGAAGGTTGTTGAGATTTTAAACAATTTAACCAATTTGAGTCCCTCCTCTCATCTACATTAATTGGGGGAAATGTCTCCTTGTTGTACATGGTAATTGTGAGCTCACAGATATCAGACACTATCAGACCCTGAGTAACTACTGTCATTTGCCTCTGAGGGTACCCTGAATATTACAAACAGTCAAACACAGTAGCTAACTGAGGCTGTTTCTATTGCTGCCAACCTGCACATTATAACTCCCCCTCCTAAAGATTTGTCCTAGCCACTTATATAATATGTTCAAAAGACAAATATCTTAAAAGTTAGTGTCTGGCATATAACTTCTCAACTATTTAATGAATATGTTTATATATATATTTTGTACCTTTAATTATCCTCCTATATCTGCCATATATATAATACCTAGCTGGCAACACTACTAAGCAAACTCCTATAATTACAGATTAAATGTGATTGTAAGCTTCATTTCATTTTCGTTTCATTTTTTTCACTAATGTCACTGTTATTTAAAAATCCTATAATCCTTTTGATTGATGATTCCTACATGTCATTTACTGTGAAATCATAACTTGTAGTGTATTAACTATAATAAATCACTAATATCTGTATAATTATGAAGCTAACAATGCTTCAGACCTAGGTGTTCTCTAGATCAGTATAAGAGCTGCTATTGTTTGCATGTAGGCCTGGATACAATGAGGATTTACATTATGAAGGGGTGCAATCTTGGTGAAAATGTATGGGGTGGGAAATAATGAGATTGTGGGACAGCTAGAGAGTCTGCTGGGATTAAGGATAAATTTGATCAGATAGGAGTGTCTGCGCTGACTGGCTGCATAAATATGAGAATGGCTGGAGAGTGTTATTTAAAAGATAAAGAGTGAAAAGTGGACAATAATTACCTAAATACAGAGTCTGGATACAATATGTGCTACATTGTATATCAAAATGGGGACATGTGACACAAACCTTGGTGTTGTGGTCATGTATACATGGGCAAAGATGTAATAACAACAAAGCGTTGGGAGATCATAAAAGAAATTATTTAAATGATCAGGGTGATCGACCACTTTTTCAAGAAAACAATTAAAAACATGAAAGTTTATCAAGCACAACATACAAGACAGAGCACAAGAAAGCCAAGGGAAACCTAACAATTTGTAACAGGATACGAAAAAAACACAGTTATAGCATGTTCCATTCAGCGGAATGTTTCGGTTGTTCCAAGTTGGATCCAATATGGCGGTCTGTAAAAGGTTTTCGTTTCAGATGTTCAATAAATTGTAAATAGACATAACTGTAACCAGTTACACTGCATTTCATTAGTAAAATATATCATTACAGACTCCTAGTGGCATCATAGTGTGAAAAACTTGTAAATAAAAACATTTACTCGCATCGTTTTGCAGATTATATGACAAAACCGTTTTGGTTATTTCTGGAAATGTCATTTCTTTTTGCATTATTAGATTTTTCCAAGTTAGGACATCTGAAACGTTCCGATTAAAGTAATACACTATTAGACTTGGGTTCGAACACAGGACCTTCGGAACTGTAGACGGATGCTCAACCAATTGAGCTATCTTGTCGCTGACGATCAACCCAGTCTAGATCAGCTACATATTTATAAGAATTTGGAGGATGATACATCAAGTATTTCTCAAGAAATAGTGATAACGATCATTTGTCAAAATCTAAGATGGCCACCTGTCGGCCATTTTGTTTTATGATCCGTCCCATAATCAAAAGGGTACAGCTAAGAGGAATCTCTCAGTAAAATTTGACAATAGAAATTCTTGAAAGAGCGGGAAGAAACTTTCATTGTCGAAATTTAAGATTACCGCTGGTCAGCCAATTGTTTTTATTCTGATACAGGGACAAAGAGGCAATCTACTGATGAAATTTGAAAAAAAAATCCCAGGTTGCCACCTGTCAGCCATTTCTTTTTATCATTCCCTAAATCAAAAGATGACTAGAATAAGAAATTATACAAAAAATTGTTTGGACTGACCATGATGGACAGAGGGCAATTTGATATGCCAATGATGATGGTGGGCTGAAATGCAGGAATTCATCAATTGTTTGGAAACGTTTGCATGTCCATAAATAATTACAACTCATGCTACTTGAGTTTGCTATCTACAAAGTAAACAGATAATCCTATTTTATTTCATTTTACCTCATGTGGAAAATGGGAACACAGCTGTGACATGTACACGTGTACCCGTTATACTCACTAGGTGTGGTGTCTGTTCCTAAGTAATTCCTTCCATGGCTTGATCAAAATAGTTGGTAGTCTCTCGCAGTTTGACAGTGGGTAATGATCATATTGAAGCACAAAATTTCCTTGCATTGATACAAAATACAAAATTACCCACTTCTAAAATCTGTGCTATGTACATTGCCTCTTCTTCAAGGCTATATACTCTAGTTCACATAGAAGACATGACATTAAGCTTATCAGCTTCTTGAGACGGGATAGAATATCACTGATAAAACTTTATACACTGTACCATACGAAATTGATAAATAAACAAGAGGGATGGTTTCACTGCTGACCACCACATGCCCCCCTCCTCTTGTGTTCTGCAGAACCATCAGCTTATAGATATTATCAGTGTCTGGACTCACAAGCCCTTTGTAAACTATAGGATTTTAGGTCTGGAGATAAATTATTATGGCCCTATAATCTGGTTGTATATGATGGCAATTTTTCTAATTTTGTCATGCACTGTACATGTCAAACAATGACGTTCAATGTTCTAAAGGCATATTACTTACGAAGTGTTACCCTCAAAGTCTCTTAGATACAAATTACAAAACTCAAAATGTTGTGTTAAAGGACGACCTAGTTTAAAATCCCACTGGACAGCAATAAAGGAGGGGGAGGAGGGAGGCAGGGCTTATCTACAGCATGGGTTGCTAGGGCCACATACTTACCACACATTAATAATAGGAGGGTGTAAATATTTGATATGAAAACTCTGCAAAAAACATTCGCCATTATGAATGGGGTAAAATTAAAGTTAATATCTCCTTTGATCTCTCAGAATGACTCTACTAAACTTATGATAAGGTGCTGTTGTATTTGTCCTCAAGGGTTAACATATATAGACGTGTACATACCTCAAGGCCTGATCTGGGACTGACTTATAATATGGGTGCAGTCTAATATCATTTCACATCGTTATCAGGTGACAAATTGGTAGGATATACAGCTCAGCATCACCCCAACAGGTACGATAAAGGCCGAGATTCAGTGCAATTTGAGTATCTTGGTGTTATCTGGACCATTGACAGTATCAATTAATTTTGTCCAGGCAGAGCTACACCGCTAGCTCCCTAAGGTCTAGTTTACACTGAAGGGGAAACACACACATGTGCCTGCAGTGCTCTACAGTGAAGTGTGGGGACAAGCTATAAGCCATGAATGTGTTTGTTTACAAATACCTCTGTCTTGCTACACAGGTAGATTTGAACGCAAGAAACTAAATAAATTGCATTGCTTGAAGTAATCAAATTTTAAGATTTAAATGAAGAATTGATGAAAATATAAGACAAAGTTATTTATATAATTCATACCAAATGTGGTTTACACAATTTATAATCAGTATCACTGACACATTAATTACTGTACATTAATTCATTCCATACTATGAATATTCCAAGCATTTTGCATCAGAAAAATTGTATCACAATTGGAAATTATAATTTGAAATATATATAAAAATAAAAATGTTTTTTGGGCATATCATAGTATAATTTGTAAATCAAAAATACAATCTGTCCAACCCAGATGTCAACAGGACTGATCTTTGTGGTGGTCTGTAGTTTGCTCATGGTACGCAAATTTCAATATTTGAAATATAAACGTTTCCATAAAAGTATACACCAATGAAACGATTTATACATAACAATTAATTATTTACAACAATGAAAAAAAGAATAGTTATGACGTGTTGTTATAGTGGATTTAGCTGCTTCACATTCTCGAAAACATTAAAATAATGAAGGTCTAAGAAATGTTCAATTTCTTTCCAACGAAATATTCAATTTGATGGTCGTTTGCCTAGTGCAATTTGGGATAAGAATAAACAGGTTGTTTTTAGAAAGAATCATAATAAGAATTAGACAATGGTTTTGTCCAGTTAAACAACAATACCAATCACTGGAATAAATTTCCCAATACACATTTGTATGTCTCCACAAGATTTTTAAAATTTGAAGTCAAAATCACAAGAATAATTCTACAGTCTCAATATGTATTTCAAATGTAACTGTATAATCAAAAGCTTATGAAAAAAAATACATATATTAACAAGAGGCCCAAGGGCCTTAACGGTCATCTAACTACCAATTGTGATACCATTATGGAATTAGTTTAAACAATATTTTATTTCCATCAGTGTACATGTATATTACATATATAGAAATTGTACAAATAGTGAGGATTGGAAAACAAGCTAATAGCTTATATGAATTCCTCTCCTCTAAGAATTAGTAATACAATCATGTAACAATATGCCACACAAATGTGGTTTTCAAGATGGTGATGATCATGGATTTCTTCGGAACAGTGCGAAAAATAACATTTGGTCAAAATCATTTTAGGCAAGTTTCAGATCATGGAAAGTGTTAGATGTGGATGCAAAATGGGGGCTGTTGCAGCCATCTTGGATCTCTGACGGACTGGAGAAATAACAACATTTGGTTGGGACTATCTGGGGATCATTTTTCTATGAAAAGTTTTAAATGTGTATTCAAAATGGGGGCTGTGGCAGCCATCTTGGATGTCTGACGGAACTTGAGAAGAAGTTTGAAATGTGTTTTTCAAGATGGCGGCTCTGAAGGCCATCTTGGATTTCCGACCAACCTGAAAAATAACAACACTTGGTCAGGACAATCTCAGAATCACTTCAGCCAAGTTTTAGCTTAATCCCACAGGTAGAACTTGAGAAGAAGTTGGAAATGTGTTTTGTAAGATGGCGGCCATGGCGGCCATCTTGGATTTTGAACCGACCGAAAAGTAACAACTCATGGTCAGGACCATCTCAGGATAATTTCAGCCAAGTTTCAGCTTGATCCCACAGGTGAAACTTGAGAGAAATTTGGAAATGTGTTTTTCAAGATGGCGGCTCTGGCGGCCATCTTGGATTTTGGACCAACCCAAAAAATAACAACACTTGGTCAGGACCATCTCAGGATCATTTCAGCCAAGTTTCATCTTAATCCCACTGGTAGAACTTGAGAAGAAGTTAAAAATGTGTTTTTCAAGATGGCGGCTCTGGTGGCCATCTTGGATTTCGGACCGACCCGAAAAATAACAACACTTGGTCAGGACTATCTCAGGATCATTTCAGCCAAGTTTCAGCTTAATCCCAGTGGTAGAACTTAAGAAGAAGTTTAAAATAGGTGTTGTTCAGGAAAACAGTGATTGCGCAATCATGTCACAAAATGGCCGCCATGGCACAAATGTCGAGAGTTTTTCGGACCCGAAAAATAACAACATTTTATGGGCTGCCCTTCCTGAACATCCCTACCAATTTTCAGCTCACAGGTACCAGTGGAACTGTAGAAGAAGTTTAATATGTGTTTTTCAAGATGTCGGCTATGGCGGCCATCTTGGATTTCGGACCGACCCGAAAAATAACAACACTTGGTCAGGACCATCTCAGGATCATTTCAGCTAAGTTTCAGCTTAATCCCACTGGTAGAACTTGAGAAGAAGTTGAAAATGTGTTTTTCAAGATGGCGGCTCTGGCGGCCATCTTGGATTTCGGACCGACCCGAAAAATAACAACACTTGGTCAGGACTATCTCAGGATCATTTCAGCCAAGTTTCAGCTTAATCCCAGTGGTAGAACTTAAGAAGAAGTTTAAAATAGGTGTTGTTCAGGAAAACAGTGATTGCGCAATCATGTCACAAAATGGCCGCCATGGCACAAATGTCGAGAGTTTTTCGGACCCGAAAAATAACAACGTTTTATGGGCTGCCCTTCCTGAACATCCCTACCAATTTTCAGCTCACAGGTACCAGTGGAACTGTAGAAGAAGTTTAATATGTGTTTTTCAAGATGTCGGCTATGGCGGCCATCTTGGATTTCGGACCGACCCGAAAAATAACAACACTTGGTCAGGACCATCTCAGGATCATTTCAGCTAAGTTTCAGCTTAATCCCACTGGTAGAACTTGAGAAGAAGTTGAAAATGTGTTTTTCAAGATGGCGGCTCTGGCGGCCATCTTGGATTTCGGACCGACCCGAAAAATAACAACACTTGGTCAGGACTATCTCAGGATCATTTCAGCCAAGTTTCAGCTTAATCCCAGTGGTAGAACTTAAGAAGAAGTTTAAAATAGGTGTTGTTCAGGAAAACAGTGATTGCGCAATCATGTCACAAAATGGCCGCCATGGCACAAATGTCGAGAGTTTTTCGGACCCGAAAAATAACAACATTTTATGGGCTGCCCTTCCTGAACATCCCTACCAATTTTCAGCTCACAGGTACCAGTGGAACTGTAGAAGAAGTTTAATATGTGTTTTTCAAGATGTCGGCTATGGCGGCCATCTTGGATTTCGGACCGACCCGAAAAATAACAACACTTGGTCAGGACCATCTCAGGATCATTTCAGCTAAGTTTCAGCTTAATCCCACTGGTAGAACTTGAGAAGAAGTTGAAAATGTGTTTTTCAAGATGGCGGCTCTGGCGGCCATCTTGGATTTCGGACCGACCCGAAAAATAACAACACTTGGTCAGGACCATCTCAGGATCATTTCAGCTAAGTTTCAGCTTATTCCCATTGGTAGAACTTGAGAAGAAGTTTGAAATGTGAAAAGTTTACGGACGGCGGACGGCGCACGGCGCACGGCGGACGGCGGACGGCGCACGGCGGACGGCGGACGACGACGGACGAAGCACGGTAACTATAGGTCATCTTGACCCTTTGGGTCAGATGACCTAAAAATGTATCATTTCAAAGTGAAAATTCTCACACTGTAGAAGTGTCAAAATACTGTTACTGCGACACTTTTGCACAGCACTAGTGACTTGGTATATCTAGTTAGTCACTGTCACTATCGTACCTATCGGCACTATTGTCAACCATATTTCCTCCTCCTCGTCCTCATCACTAGCATTATTTCCAGGCTGGTCATTTTCGACTCGCAGGAAGTCAAGCATATGAACCCAAATATCAACCACAAAGTTGTAGGTTTTAGAAACATATGGTTTTTTGCCTGTCCGACGTCTATTGTGCTGAACACACACATTCCTGTTAATAGACGTATGTCCTCTTCCCACATGTTCATTCCAGTCTAAGACAGCGAGATCGATTCTCAACTGGTACATGATATTCTTATAATGAATCCTCTTATCCAGGTAGATGAGGCAGGTATTGTTGAAGCTTTCAATATGTGTCCTTCGACATCATGTAATCTTCTGCGTTTTTGTAAACTGTCAGGTCATGCAGAGTTTTTTGAAGAAGGTTGACAGCAACCTGATCAGTGATGACAGTTGACGAAGGTACATGATCCTGTCGTCTACAGTTGGAGTTCACATCACAGTGATCGTGCACGTTTTGAAAATGAAAGATGCAAACATCGATCAGCTCTCGCATCCTCTGAGCATTCTGCTCACAATTTTCAATGGACCAGTAAACATGGTTCCTAATTTCTGCCCCCTTGTCTCTCAACTGTGGGTGCCATGTTGTCCCCATAGACCTCTTCATACCTTTTCCAATTTTGGTCATCACCTTTGTAATTGGCTTGGCTGCATGCCATCGTTCATTTGTATTGGTTGTATTTGGACGTTCTTTCACAATCTTATTCACCGCAATGTTACGATCGTGTGCATGATTCCTTACATGTATCCCACACTCGTCAAAACTCTCATACATCCGAGTACATCCAACTTGCTTATGTTTCTGGGAACATCTTTCGTCTGCTTTCGTCTGAATGTCAACAACTTTGTGTGTCTTTTGGCTGAGTGCAACGTGGTCCGTATGGTAGGAATTCTTCCTACAAGCATGACGGGCATCAGTCATTATGGATATACCCTCCTCCTCAATTTCATTTTTCTCTTCATTTTTTGCCATATTCACTGATGTTTTTCTCAGCAAATTAACTATAGTTCCCATACTCTGAAGCACATTTGCACGAAAGTGTTGGCTGGTCAATCCACATTTGGAAAATTTACTGAATTTTTCATACTGTAATGGCATCATTCCACTACATAGGTAAGCCATCACTATTTTGTGGTTGACAACTAAATTGCCATTGACAGATTCCGATGATGTCCATCGCAGGTTCCCGTACCAAACTGGCTAACTGCAAGTATACTTGAAGTATACTTCAAGTATAAATAAAGTGTACTTGGTATACTTTTAGGACTGGATATTTGACAAGTATTAGGGAAGTATACTTGAAGTATACTTGACTAATACATGAAGTATACTTGCTGAAACTTTGTCATTATTTCAACATTTACGCTAACACTTTCTATACTTGTCAGGACTTAGAAAATTTTCTGTGCCTGTATCAGGAAAATGTTTAAGTCCATGTTCGTAATTTTGTCAGATTTTTTTTTAAAAAATCATATCTTCGCTATTTATTGGTTGATTTTTGTCATCTACGTCTCATATTTCACAAAATTTCTTGTAGAAAACCTATTCTTGTATATTTTTGATTTTTTTTTTTCAAATTTATTTTTAAACATCATTATTTATTTCAGATTAATTTCCTTAAATAACAATCATTTCAAAATGTACAAAATGCTTTAGAATCAATAAGATATATTATGACTCAAACAAAATTAAAAAAAAAATTCAAATTACAAGTCTATAATATATTTAATAATCTACAGATCGAAATTGTCAATGTGGATACTTATCCTTTCTCTTAAAAAAGTACGGTCATAAAGCCTATAAATAAACAGTCGATTATAAATTAAAAATTATAAACAAAACGAAACCGAAAGTTGCTACATGTTGTGCACTTCCGCGATCAGCAAAACGTTCAATTCTCAAATTCACGAAACGACATATAACCTATGCGTGAACGTCGAAATGTTTCCCGATCATGGCTACCGTTCGTTCAAAATAGTTTGCGAAATTCAACATTATCTATGCCCTCGCTTGAGACAAAACCACGCGCCATTTTGGGTCCAATTTGTTTTCGTTACATCAGAGTCTTTTCGATGTTTGACAGCAACGACGCAAACTATAGATCAGCGCCACCTACATTTGTACTTCCGGATTATGCGCGCTTAGTTTAACCGTCAACAGGACCAATTTAGTTTGAACGATTGAACCGTTTAAAGCCGATATGATGTATCTGTCTGACGGTACTTTTAGACGAGGTTGCATGAACATTTGCAGGTCAGCCGAATTTATACCAGAACATGTTACATTTAAAGACGGGCACATACAGCGAGCAAACATGTCTGGGTGTTTTGTTGAAAGAACGATATTGTTCACCTCGGAATCGTGCTTGGATATTAGGCCTAGATGGATTTTTTACTTCATCTATTTACTACAAGTTGTAAGCAAAGTTTGTGTTAGAGGAACGAGGAAGTATGCTGCCCTTCACAAGACAAGACTGTCACAAGTCGAGAGTTTTGTACCCGGTAGGAAGGGGACAAGATGGCAGCCAGAAAAGTTCGACAAAGGTAACGTTACACTTGATAATTTCGTTTTCGAAGCGAATATGCACGACTCTTTTTTTTCTTGCCCTTATCGAGGTGGTTTGTAATAATTGTCGTGAACATGTTGGTTATCGGCTGTGATAAATATTTCTGTCAAGTTTCAATTCAATGTGATTTGGTTCAGTAATTAATTATAATGCAGGGATTTGGGGCAGGATTTGGGGATTTTTACCCATATTTTTCCTGAAAATCTCATCGAAAATTCAAAATTGTATAACTTAATAATTTATATTGAAAAATCTCATAGATATTTTGCTGATCCAATAAAATCCCTCAAATTCTCCCGATAGGTTTTAAGAGTCAGAATTATCCCTGGTAAGACAGAGTGGTGTGCCAAAATTCTGTCATTTTTTTTATTTTGCTTTATATTCTTTGTATTTTCGCCTTTTTTCAATGAATTTTTCTAGTGAGTGTTAGTTTATTTTCAGAAGACACTGATACATTTGTATTTAACATGTTCTGACAGTTCATTCCAAATTTTCACTGTTGATTTTGACAATTTTTTCTAAGCATACTGGTGGCCGACCAGTTCTCGCCAAGTACCAGTTGTCGCCAATGGCACTGTAATTTGTATATTTCTTAGTTAATTACCAATTTACACTGGAATTTATAACATGTCAATATATAATACGATACATGTCATTTTTATATTTTGAAATATCTTTTTCTTGTTTTACAGAGTCGGGTTTGCCATGAACAAGTACCCTGGAGTAGCAGATCTTGACCATGATGAGTGGGTAATGATCCAGACTCAAGAATGACATTGAATAATTCGATTCAATGAGTGAAGTTTTATATACATTTGTGAATGTTGAGTATCTGTGGTTGTAAATAGACATTACCTGTGGAAATATTTAATTGACAGCACTTGTTCGTGGATGTGTAGTTATAATCAACAGGATAAGGAAAATTCACAATCAGACCAAAGTTGGAAACCGAGACCTTCTGAACTCAAGATAGACGCTGAACCGATAGAGTGATCTGGTCGCCAAATTCATTGATAATCTTAATCCTTTAAATATCTACTAGATGTAGGCAGTATCTGTGGATGTATTGTAAAGACAGTATATGTATGTACAGTATACTGTACGTACACGATGGATGTGAATTCAAAGACAGAGTCTGTGTATGTGGATGTATAATATATAAAATCAATTGTCTTTGGACCTGGTATACTATAATTCAGATATACTCTATTTAAATATGTTTAGTGAATATATCAATGAAATATCTTCCTTTTAATTTGATTCATATTAACTGTATAACATGTTTTGTGAATAAAACGAAAATAATCATAATTATTTCAATCTGGTAGTTGATGTATATCTTTTGAATGATGCATACATTTATAAATTCATTACTGATATAAAGCTACTCTAGACTTCATGTTTGTCATTAATTCATTCTTTTTGCAAGTATACTTGGAGAATACTTTAAGTATACTTGATATATACTTGTAACTTTATACTTTCCAGCATGACTTCAGCCATATGGACATTGTACTTGAAGTATACTTGCAAGCATACTTGCAAGTATACTTGCATGTATACTTGACAATAGACACCAAGTATACTTGAAGTATACTTCAAGTATACTTGAACTATACTTGCAAGTATTCTTCAAGTAGGCAGTACTCTAAGTATACTTCAAGTATACTTTTAGCCTAATACTTACACCTAATTTGCATACAAAATCAAAATACTTTAAGTATACTTGAAGTATAGTCCAAAACTTATACTTTAAGTATACTTTAAGGCTATACTTCAAGTATACTTTAAGTATTAATTAATTCCGTAAGGGTTATGTCCCTGAGAGCACGAATAGTCAACATGGATAACATGTCCACTCCTTGAAATGTCCTTCACTCTAAATTGGTACATACACAGTCTTGCATGGTCCTCGATTTTCCCAGGAAAGTCAACAACTGATTGAATATTTCAAATAAACAATTCATCATCAAAATTGTCTCCAACTTTGTCGGGCATCACAATATGTTCTTGATTTGCAGTTTGTTGTTGTTGGATCTCCGGGAATGAGATTGATTAGACAGATTCCTTGAAAGGAAATGATCTAGCACTCTATCGAAAATAAAAGCAAGATTTGCTTTCTTTCCAACCAATTCTTTTACAGCAGCCAATTTTGTTTCAAACTGAAGCTTAAAATTGTCGTTCTGTAAATGCAGCTCAATAGTCTTCCTACAGGTATTGTAAGCATATTCCTTGAAAGACCCATCACCAAGACGCTTTCTCACTTTTTTCCACTGAAGGTATTCGTTATTTCACTTAGAGCCATTTTGAATTTAGTTTCATCAAACTGATGTAATTTTCAAATTTGAAACTGCTGGCTAGATAAAAGAGCCTCACTGATTGGCTATCTGTGTAACACACACATGCATGTATGTGACCTGTATCAAGTTCAAGTGTCATATACACCTTCCCTGTGGACAGGCATGGCTACATACACTATCAAACATTCCCTCACCGAAGAGCAAGAAATTGCAATAAAACAACTCTACCAAGACAAGAGGCCCAGAGGGCCTGTATCGCTCACCTGGTTTCATGTGATATGAAACAAGAATGACTCATAAGTGTATGTGTGGCCCTTGTTGTTATGTCAATATATCATAAGCATTTTTGATGGGTACATGTACATTGCTTTTGTTGTAATTCTAAAAATGTTAGGTTTTTTGCCAAATAGGGCATAAATCCTTGAAATGGGTTCAGTGCAGCATCAATATAGCCAAATAGACACTTTTGGCCCCGCCCCCCTGGGGAGTCAGCCCCATCATTTGTATAAATTTGAATCCCAGCCACCTAGGGATGCTACCACTGAAATATAAATGCCATACATTGCTTAGTTCCAGAGAAGAAGTCGTTAATATCAATATTGCCAAATAGACACTTTTGGCCCCGCCCGTCAGGCCCCTGGGGGGTGGGTCAGCCCCATCATTTGTATAAATTTGAATCCCAGCCACCTAGGGATGCTACCACTGAAATATAAATGCCATACATTGCTTAGTTCCAGAGAAGAAGTCATTTATATCAATATTGCCAAATGGACCCCTTTTTGCCCCGCCCCTCAGGCCCCTGGGGGGTCAGCCCCATCATTTGTATAAATTTGAATCCAAGCCACCTAGGGATGCTACCACTGAAATATAAATGCCATACATTGCTTAGTTCCAGAGAAGAAGTCGTTAATATCAATATTGCCAAATAGACACTTTTGGCCCCGCCCGTCAGGCCCCTAGGGGGTCAGCCCCATTATTTGTATAAATTTGAATCCCAGCCACCTAGGGATGCTACCACTGAAATATAAATGCCATACATTGCTTAGTTCCAGAGAAGAAGTCGTTAATATCAATATTGCCAAATAGACACTTTTGGCCCCGCCCCCCCAGGCCCCTGGGGGGTCAGCCCTATCATTTGTATAAATTTGAATCCCAGCCACCTAGGGATGCTACCACTGAAATATAAATGCCATACATTGCTTAGTTCCAGAGAAAAAGTCGTTAATATCAATATTGCCAAAAAGACACTTTTGGCCTCGCCCCCCCAGGCCCCTGGGGGGTCAGCCCTATCATTTGTATAAATTTGAATCCCAGCCAGCTAGGGATGCTACCACTGAAATATAAATGCCATACATTCCTTAGTTCCAGAGAAAAAGTCATTTATATCAATATTGCCAAATGGACCCCTTTTTGCCCCGCCCCTCAGGCCCCTGGGGGGTCAGCCCTATCATTTGTATAAATTTGAATCCCAGCCACACAGGGATGCTTCCTACCAAATTTAGTTAAATTCTAATCAGTGGTTATGAAAAAGAAGTCAATTGTTGACGGACGGACGGACGCCGGACGCCACGGTATGGCATAAGCTCACCTTGGTCCTTTGGACCAGGTGAGCTAAAAATGGACGGACATACACAAGAACAGGTATGTATTTATACATTTTATGAATGTGATAAAATTATTGTGTTATTGTTTCCATTACTAAAATCAAGAAAAGATACTTGAATAAGAGTGTCAATGTTACATGTGCCATCAATGAATCATATATTTTACAAGTAGCAAAATATTTAGAGTACTGTGCACCTATGCGTGTTAGGTGTTATAGATCTCTGATCATGATAGAGTATAATTTATAAGGCGTCATATTGTTTTGGGTTTCAAAGGTGATATCAAAGAAAAAAAAAGGTTGGACATGAAATGTGGTCCTGACACATCTGCACCACATCAATCAGGGAGTTCAACTATATCAACGGACACATCTGCACTACAGCAAGATGGTAGTCCATCTGTGTCTAAATTACAAGATTCTGATTGTCCCCATTGTTTCCAGACTCCATGTGTGACGTCACATAACCACCAATGGTTGGTAAATGGACAAGCGCCATGTCTTGAGAACAGTGTCATCAGAAAAGATAGATATTCTAAATACTGGAAAGTGATAAGCAATCTTGGAGGATGGAATGATCCTAGATATGTTTTGAAAAAACGCAGCATGGAAGAAGGTGAATGGGTTGTAACCCATCAACGTGAAGTTATGCCGGTGTGTGTACTTTCATGTGTGAAGAATTTATACCCAAATCCTTAATCCCATACATGGGTCATAGATGGGAATAGGTTTTATACAAAATGTTCATAAATCTTCATATATTGTGTCACATAATACTCTGTCAAATAAATATTTTAAATTTAATTTTACATCAATAAATCCTAGGAATAATATTGAACGATATGACATGTATTGTTTTGTTTTTCACAGCTAGGTAATGTGAGCACACTTTCAATTCACAGTTATCATGATTGGAGGGGTATCATGTTACACATTACGGTACAGACCAGCACCCCTCCCCATACCAGCCAGGTTTGGGCTGCGGACTTGTCACATAAATTAGCTGTAGAGATTAGTTAGCTGGTGGTTTGCCTGGACAACCAAATGCTCTGAATCTCGGCCTTATCTGACATAATACAATTAGTTCACCTGCCAGCATCGGTGCACCAGCAGGAAGCAATCAATCTCTACCTTTAACAGGAAACTCTATAATTGAACATAACATTGTTTCAATTACACTTGTACAGTCATTAATGTAATCTCAACACGGAGGTATAAACATGCAAGTTTGCTTTCGGGCCTTCTAAGTTAAGACAAAGTTTATGTTTCCACCAGTATATCCCTTTGACAAGCCGTTTGGGTTTTAACCTATTTAGGTAAAGATATCTTTATTTATAAACAATATCTCTATTTAAATTTACAAACAATATCTCTATTGCAAATACAGATATCTCTATTTCAAAAATTGAAATTGAAATATCTTTATATAATTTAATTTTGCCTATTACCCCAATGTTAAACTTTTTCAGGTAATATCGTATAACCTCAAAAATCAGACAATGCAAAAAGTGATGATTGTTTGAAGTTGTTTAAAGATGAATTTAAATATTTAAATTGAGATATATGTAATTATTTGAAAATTAAGGTATGTTTAATTTAGATTCAGATATTTTTATTCTAAATAAGCATATCTTTATTCATATATGTTTGTCTCAGTCTGAAGAATTAAAATTTAAAACACAGAAAAAAGGATACATGAACGGCTGTTGATCTAGCGCTGGCCACACAGGCACTTATTAAATGAATAACCAGTCTTTACAAGGTTTATCTACAACCATGTTACATATACAGTACGTAGTGGACCCTCAGCAAGACAAGACCTGAAATACCGAGTGTAATAATTATAAGTGCCTGTGGCCAGTCGGCAGGAGACTTTCATGGCAGCTGTACATGTACTGCAGAAAGTAGAGAGAACTGTTGCGGTTATACAGAGTACCATAGAAAGAACAGATGACCAGTTATTGAGGTTAAGGGCTGGTAAAAGGAATGAAAGAATTAGGGATTGTATCCCAAATTGATTAGCATTTCCTGCTATTTCAAATATTTTTTGTGACATAGCTTCTGTCTTGCGCAAAATAATTAGACAAAGGGAGCAATCTTTTTCCCTTAATTGTGATTAAATACAGATATCTCTATTTCTAGTCAAATAGAGATTTTTTAAAATTAAAATTAAAGATTTATATCTGTATTAAATTATATAACACACCTATATTTCTATTTCAATTACAGCTTTCTTTATTAAAAGAGAGATATCTATTTGAATCAGAGATATCTATTTGAATCAGAGATATCTCTATCTTAACACAGATCGTCTCTACTTACAATGAAATGCTGATATCTGTAATTGAAATAAAGATATACTTAATTAAGATTAAGATATATGTAATTCAAATGGATATCTGTATTTCTAATGGAGATCTCTCTAATTTTAATAAATATCTGTAGTTGTTTTAGAAAAATCTTTATTTTCCATATATTCAAAGGTAGATATCTCTATTTAAAATGTAGATATCTGTATTTAATAGTTAAAACCCCAAACGGCTTGTCATTCAGCCCGCCTTATCACGATTGTTTTATTACAGCACTGTTATTTATGCGAGTACTTATTGGAAACTAGGTGTTTCATTAGATTTTACTGAGTGAACTGCAAGTAAAAATGTAACTTTTTTGGTTGATGGGGTAAGCTGAGGGACTTTTGAAAGCAACTTCTAGGCTTCGAAAGTAACATTTTGTGACAAAGTTTCCAGCAAATTTGACAAGTTATAGCAATTAAATGTGACTAAGTACAACTCAATTTTTAGAGAATACTTTCTATATTTCCAACCCTATATACTGTAGTCTAGTTATCTACAGGTGATGTACAATGTAAGTAAAAGGTAAACAGGGGATTGGAGGAACTCTCCTGATACAACTTACAACTTAATGTATCATTAAGAATTGCTTTACACCTGCATTCTACTTACATATATCACATATATGAAGTGCTGAATACAGATAAATGAATACAACCAGAGCCTTTTCATGGTAACATCATTCAAATTATATAAATTTATAAGAAGTACTAAGCATATGGTTATGGACTGCTGTGTTACAGGCTATATCAAGCCCAGCATCATGCCTGCTACATACAGTAAGTGTGGGGTCAAGGGAAGTTTAATTGTGGGGGAACTCTCTACACCAATCATGCTAATACATTATGTCACTGCTGTTGATACATTCCACAATTCAAGCAGAAGTATTGTTGGCTTACTGATTAAACAAATACATTTGGAAGTCATAATACAGTGAATTCCACTTAATATCACCCCTGTTAATATCGCATTCTTCTTTATATCATGTTTTTTTTCAGAACACCATTTCCCCCTCTATATAATCTGTGTAAGATCATAGATGTCATTTCCATTGATTTCAAATACAACTTGTACAAAATATTGCATAGAAAATAAAATTAAAATAACAAAAAAAAAAAATGTTTTTGATGAAACAATATTATCTATAGATTGAAACATCTTCATATATACTTTGAATAGCTTACTTTCAGTTATTGAGATTGGAAATGCACTAGATTTAGTGGAAAAAATGTTTCTCTGAATGTCACATATCTGTTAATGTCAATTGTTCTTGTCTGACAAATGCAACATGATATAAAAAAAATGCATTGTAGTACTGATACAACATTTGGATCAGGAAGTGTTAGCTCAATAATTTAAATCAAGATACCTATTCGGAAATGCTACCCAAAGGTTGCAAGTATTCAATTTCAACAAAGGTCACTGATGTAATAGGTTATTTATGTTATCTCATATGTTTAGTAAATAACTTTCTATCTGCCCATGAATGAATCTTATCAATGGTTCTTAAATTATTTCTCTCATTGATCCTATTGTCATTGATGACATTGTACCAAAGAGAAACAATTTTAACATCTAATAGGATATTTTCGTTGCTCATGACATTTAATTTCCACAAATTTTCAAACAACTGATGGAAATGTTGAAATTATAACCTATTATGATGTATACAGAATCGTTATTGTAATAAAGGTATAACATTATGTACAGTGAAAGTGCTCCCTCACAGCTAGGCTGTCCCTAAATGTCTCTAGATGTTATGTAATAGGACGAGAACCGTGACCCTTGGCTCTCCAGACCGATGCTCTACCAACTGAGCTAAAGGGAAATTCCCTACAGCTCACCCTTGTAAGGCAACCTAATCAATGCACATCTTTTACATGTATACAGATTTTGAATTACTTGGAAACAAAATAACTCTAAATAATTTCGATCACTTTAATGTCTGATGCTAGACTAAATCCTAAAGTTTTAAACTAGGGGAGATAATATAAAGCTATTAGTAAAATTCAGGTAGAGAAATTCACCATAAAAACTTAGGGGCTGGTAGCCCGTCTATGATACAAAATGAGGCATGATACAGCACGAGGCGACTGACCTATCATCTAGCCTATCAGATCCCGCCAAGCTCCATGTGACTGTGATTATAATACAGTGCCTCAGGTGCCCAGCTGCAAACTGCCTCCTTTATTTACACACTTGACACTAGTAAGGAAAAGTGGGATTGGCAAATGTGTGATGTACATGATCTAGATAGCTCGGACACATACTGATATTTTTAACTTTGGCATCTTGGTACACTTTAATTATGACCAAAGAAGTGGAATCAACTAAGAAAAAATGGAAAGACAGCTTGAATTGGAAGATAGAGGCCATATCTGCCAGCATAACAATGTATCAATGTAAGTACATGTATTAGCAATTTGAAAAATCCAGGAAATGAATACAGTTTATGTAAAGGTATTAACTTAAGGTAGATAATAATAATAATTGCAAAATGAATGCATTTGAATACACATACTAGTATATTGTGCATGGTGACTACAGACAAACATTATAATTATATCATAAATTATATTTGTATATAAAGCTGAAATCCAGTAAAAATATGTTTTCAAACACAAAATTAGTATGAAGTTTAATTAAAAAAAACCCATATACTTATGCATCTGTTAGGAAAAGGAATATCAAAATAAATTAAAATTTTATCCATTTTTCAAGGAATAAGCAACAATTTATTTGAACTATTATTATCATCAAGTTTTAACACAGATGTTATGTGTGGTGTGTGTGTGGCTGGGGGGGGGGGGATTTGAGTTTTAATGTAATAAATGGTTTCTGCTAAATGAGTAGCAGATTTTAAGAATCAAATTTTTAAAAAAAAGCCACTGTAAAAGTAAAACAACGCTGATAAAGCCGTTCAAATTCACATTATTTCTGACTGGTACTCGTGAGAGAATTTCCCAAAAAGTTCCATTATAACTAACCCTAAATAAATTCATGATAATGATTACAACCACATGGGGATCATTTAAGTTGTTAATTACAGTAACACCACAGGGTTCTTTTATCTGACACCTAATGATGGGACGGTGACATTGGTCACATGGTGCATTTTCAGTTTCATAATGTTCTTCCTAAAAACCACCTGATTTTGATGAAACATGGAAAGAAATATGATCCCCAGCAAGGGGAGAGGAGAATTCATACACTGCAACTTGGTAGGACATAGCAGCAAGGGATCATTAACTACTTTAAAGAATGGTAAGAATTTGACTAGATAATTTATTGAAGCCAAAAAAAGTCCCTTTTGACCCCATTTAGGACTCGCACAACTAAATAATTTACTATATGTTATTACTAAGCTTTAGAGCTAATAACTTTAATATTTGAAGTTCAACACTAGTGACAACTGCCTGGATTCACAGATACATACATGGCAAAGACATCAAATGACATTTTATCAGAAGTTTCGTGGCATTTTAGCTCGCTACGGTCATCTGCTTCGGACAACTGGAAATTTACATATCAAACCAGTGAAATGGGACGGGAACACCCTCTGACTTTTGACCCCATATCAATCCGCCATCACATATCAAAATCTACCAAATATATACATTTTTGTAAAGTTAAATATCTATAGATTTCATTCAAAGCAGAATATGTCAACAATTACCTATTTAGATTATTCAGAATCACTGTACTTAGCCGGAACAAATTTTCGGTAGGAACTACAAACGTATGAAACACTTCGTGATAGGCTGATTTAGTTGTGTGAGTCCTTTAGGGCCCCCACAATACCAAAAACAAGTCCTTTAGCCATAAAGCTGGAAAAAAATCATAAATAACAAAATTATTCATAAACAAATATGCGACAAATTTAAAATATCAACTTCCATCAATTAATCTAGTTTGCCTATAGAGATATGAATTTAGCAGGATTCACATTTTTTATATTTCACAAAGTCGGATGTTAATTCTGAAACAAATTAAGAAAACAGTAATATTTTGTTTTTCAATTTCTGCCTCTTGTTTTATTTTTATAATTTCTAAAGGTCACAAGTGCAATTTTTGAAGATATAATGATGAAACTTGATACCTGCATCATTGTACATTATACCCCCCCCCCCATCTAATTTTAGTTGCCATGGTAACCAGGTTTTACTTTAACAGAAATTTAGGTTGTCATGGTAATAAGCTCGTATAAACAGGGTTTTTTTGGAAAATTTAGACCACACAACTCCTTCTAAACCAGTAAACCAATTTCAATGAAGCTTCACGTGAATGAAAGAGACCAAGTGTAGATATGCATGCAGGTTATTTTATGCAGACTTTTGGTTGCCATGGTAACCAGGTCACTATAAACAGGTTTTTGTTGGAATGTTTGTCAGGAAAACTTCTTCTTAACCTGTCACCAATTTCAATGAAACTACGCAGGAATGTTAGGGATGATGTGAAGAGGTGATCTGCAGATAAAAGTTTGTTTGCCATCAAAATTGCCTGATAAAGTTTTTATTGCTAAGGGAGTGGAAGCAGGAGGTATAAGGCCATTGGCGTACAGTTCTATTTTTGTTAAGACGTTATAAAGTTGGCAGTAACCAAACAAGGTGTCAACCCACTTAATGTCAAGGTCATTGGATCAAAGGGCAAGTCAAATATAGCATCTCTTAATTAACTGCTAAACTATAAGGGTTAAATAACAAACTGGGGCCTTTCCTGATGTGTCAGTGTTGTATATGTGTGCAACCAACTTGTAACTAATTGATAATTGTGACTTTCAGATGTTTAGAGCTGCATATCTACCTTTTATTCTATTTTCATTTAGACTCGTTGATAGATTCTTTACATATTGAATTAATGCTGCCATAGGGGCCTTAGAAATAGTTTCCATGTCTGCGCCATCTAGTTTTATTTAACATTATAATGTCTGTAATATTACCAGGTATTTAAATCTTAAATGTTCATAATATGCATATGAGAAGGATACAGGTAGCTCTAAATATTTTTCTTTTCTTTCAGGTTTTATTAATGGTGCCCACAAGATGATGAGGATTTCTGGCTTAAGGAAAATCTGTCTGTTCATCCACTGTCCATGAATGAAATTGTTTAGGTTTATTTGCACTTACCAGGTATATGCAGAAAAGGTATATTGTCTTGATGAACACTTTGTAATTAATCCAATACCAAAATGCATAATGACTGTAAGGGGAAATAAACTTTTGATTTTAAAAGAATGAAATGTGCAGAAGAGATTTGTTGATGAAATCAATACCAGCCTTTCTTGCCATCCAAACCTAAACATTTTATTTACTTTCATTCATTAAATGTGAAAATTAGTAAGGTTCCCTTTATCATATAATGTATTTAGACAGCAATTATTCTAAAATAGGCCAATCGTTGATAATCTGTTGAGAAAGCTCCCAATATCATCCCTTGTTAAGTTGTTCATCTATCTCAGATGCCTCGTTAGCTGAACGGTCTAGACCATTTGACCAGATCGTGTTGACATGCTGTGTGTGGAAGGTCGAGGGTTCGCAGCTCAGCCGACTCTGAGTAAAAAGTTTCTTTCATACGAAGGCTTCTGCCCACGGTCTCTTCTCTTTTGTAAGGAGTTTAAAAAATCGTGAAGTACCAGTTAATGACATAAATACCCGAAAAAATTATATCAGGCCCCAGCATAAAAAATTCAGCAGTAATTATAAGAAGCCAAAAAGGCTTAGTCCCTAAGTTTGCAGAGCGTCCATAAATAAGTGCCAAAGTAAAGTAAGTAAGAGGCCATAATTAATTATCTGTTGTCTCTAAGGAAGCAATTTTAACCACGTTGTTTATTGTTATTTCTTATTGCAATACCTAACAATTCTGTGGTGTTAGCAACCGTTATCACCAAATTGGGGCCGCCATTCCATTCTCAGAAAATTAGTTTTTTCATGTCGTTATATACATGTAGCGCCGTTATGGTAAACAATGTTCATAATGTATGTCGTTGTCAAATAGGTAATAAATGAAACGAAACTGCAATACTGTTGTTTTATATACATGTAGTATATTTTTATACTGTCTTCTTAAGATTCAGTAAGGTTTGATCGAGTAGACCCAAATCCATGCAAACTAATATAAAGATATATGTAAGGCCATACCAATTTGATTTATTGTTTGTCTGATTTACCGCTCCTATTTTGGAAAAATAAAATAAAAGTAAAAGTAAAATATTACCGCTCCAATTTTAGCGTCAATATTAATGAAAAATGACGAATCTGGATATATTTTACAATGGTTCAAAATTTAGAAACGCCATTTTTGATCATTGGAATGTTTGAAATGAAGGTAAAAATGGTATTTTAAGCGGTTTTTTTTGGCAGCAACACAAGGGAAATGCGCGACGAGGCTTTTTCACTTGTGTATTAAGAAAACTGAGAATGCGTCAAAATTGCTTTTATCGTGTTGATCACTACATAATCCGGTCGCCATAATGTATTGCAAAATACCGCAACAGATAACTTATTGTTCCAAGATATCTTGATCAAATAAACAAAATACGGAACTCAAGCGGTCTCACTAAAAAGCGACTTCAATCAAATATCTTTTAAAATCCTGAATTAAGTAAACAACATCAGAAGACATGTTGATAATACAAATGTATGACTATAATAACACCTCTATATTGAATTTCAAATCGATACTCTTCTCAAGCAATCGACCCAATTTGGCAGACATCAATGTCATTTCATCAGTCTTATTTTAGTAGACAAGGCCTAATGTTGATAATTAAAAAACGTTTTTGTTATTCATATTTTGAAATATGTTTGTAGGTATTACCATTCGAACTCTCTTCCAGATGCCGTAGTTACTTAGTCATCAGTGGTCAGAACATTTAAATCCCGAATGGATGAACACTGGGTTCATGATGCTTATTCAACCACAAGATAAACAATAATGAACTTATTCATATATGGGACGTCAGCTTATGAACTGATATTAATCTTTCTGATTTGGATATATAGTACACAAATAATGCTTGTGTCCATTAATATCATTATTAATGTTACTGCAACTCAAAGGTTATGTCAGCAAAACACCTAGTGACATACATCTAGCCTTCAGGGTTTGTTTTATATAGCGGTACATCATACCACGGATTTCGATTAGATTTTCTAAGTCCGTGATCATACATATATTTTGTCATCATTAATTTATATCATTTCAATCAAATATGCATTCTGCATGAAGAGAAGCATCTTAATACCTACAAGAAAAAAATGTGGTTGCTAAAAGGTGTTTCCTACGGATTTGGTTCAATCACTTAACTTGAATGAATGACCTTGGGTCTTCTAATAAGGTAATTCAAGAAAGCTTTTCTCTCAAATGCTGTTTTATTGCATAGCATTATGCAAGTAGTTTGTACCATGGAAACTATTTAAAAAAAACGCTACCACAGTTTAAATACATGTTCTATTTTGTGATACATTATATCAATAGTCAAACAATTATTCTGACATTTAGTTTTTTGAAAACTACCGCTCGCTCGAAATTTTAAGAAATTCAAAAAGAAATTGCGCCCGCTTGCTCCAATTTTAAAATCTCATTTTCCGAAGAACAATAAATCAAATTGGTATGGCCTAAGTATATGATGATCAGTCATCAATAATTGACTAAATTCAAATCCAGAATCAAAGAATGGAAAGTTGTGCAGCATCCCTGCACATCTCTGGTTTTATATATATATATATAGCAAAATATGTCACAAAGAAACAGACTTAGATTTTATCCTTACAACCTAATTATCAATTAAAAGACCAAACAGAACGATGCACAGAATGAGATCAACTAGAGACTGATGCAAAGAATGAAGACTTTTCTACGTTTGTCAAATGCAATTTAGGGCTGCATGGGAACTTTATGGGAGTATGGATGGCTTCAACATCCATAATTTATAAGAGAATACCTTTTAAAGACATGAATGTCAAATTATTTTGGATTGATCCCGAAAAGATATTGGTATCAAAACTCTTTGTAATTTTAGGAATCGGTCCCGAAAATCATATTCTTATTGAAGCACAGTTTTTTTCAGATAAAGTTTCCGGATTAATCCCGAAAATCATATTCTTATTGTAGCACAGTTTTTTTTCAGAATAATTTCGGGATCGATCCCAAAAAAGCACTTCTTGCTAATTTTTGGGATCGATCCCGAAACTCATATTCTTATTATAGCACGTTTTTTTCAGAATAATTTTTGGGATCGATCCCGACAAAGGATTTCTTGCTAATTTTTGGGATCAATCCCGAAAATCATATTCTTATTATAGCACAGTTTTTTTTCAGAATAATTTTCGGGATCGATCCCGAGAAAGGACTTCTTGCAAAATTTTGGGATCGATCCCGAAAAATCATATTCTTATTGTAGCACAGTTTTTTGTATAAATGTTCGGGATCGATCCCGAAAATTAGCTAGAAATTCAGTGTTTTATTTTTGAAAGGGTATAAATACCGAGAAATCAAAAAGATATATCAGAAAATACCATTGTATCAATTGATCATTATGTGATTAAATGGCTTTATGCATCAGCATTTTTGTGATTGTACATGGGTGAATTACTGAAAACACACGTCAAAAAGAGGAACGCCATAAATTTTTCCTCTTCTGGAATATATAGAGTTTATTGTACTTCAGTGAGACGTTTAATGTGGTAAGTAAGACGTCATGCTATGTAGTCGTGAATATATGAATAAGGACCAAGAAGCGAAGTAATGTTGGTTTAGTATTTGCGATTGAACAATGAAACATAATTTGTGTTAAATTTTACATTGCATATTGATGTCATGTTTTACTGTAGTATCCTATTATCTATGTGGTAGAGACAAAGATAAGATATTATGCCCTTACTGTTATTTTATTTTATGAATTCATGAATTTTGGCTATGTCGATAACTGTCAAATTAAGGTGAAAATAGTATGGTTATTATGTTTTCAAAAAATATCTCACAAAATATGTTTTTGTTGAAAACTCTATTCATGACCATAATAAGAATAAACTACAAAGTATAGGGAGAGTATTTTATCAGGTACTTATAGGTGGTTCTTGTTCTCATGTGACAATGACAATCATGTACCTATGAAAAAGTCATTACAGGGTCATCTATCACTTCTGAAGAATTAATGAAGTGTGTAACAGCTAACATTTGATAAAAAACAGGACTTACCTCTATCTCCCCCTGAACCCGACGCCATTCTCAACTTTACTGAAATGAATCTTTTCTGTGGTATGTCAGCTCGTCATCTGAAAATTTTGATAAAATTGCAATCATGTAAGTGAATCATATATGATTGCTTATTTACATATAAAGATGATAAAAACATTTGAATAACAGAACAGATACATGTCCATAGAATAATGAAGTGTACAGATCGATAAAGAATGATTGGTGTTATACCGTTTAACGTCATTTTGAGTAAGGCAATGTCATTTAAGGACATAAATAACGGATTTATTCAAGTTTCATGAATATAAGAATACTAGAAAATATCATTTAAGGAAATGTGACGGCATATAGAACCTGACGTAGGCATACAAATCAAACAGATCCGCCACGACGTAACGTTTAATCGGGTACCAGGGGCTGTCATTATTTTTAAGAAATTATCATTGTGATTTTTAGTACATTTCGTACATGCAAACACCCAGACAAGGGTTCTTATTAATACAAAAATCGCGACATAGGAAAGAAACAGTATTTTACAACAAGGAGCAGAAATGAAACTAGTGAGACGAGCCGGGCGCGAACCCAAGACCTCTAGGTTATGGAGCCAGGACGTTACCACCAGGCCAATAGGTCCAAACCAGTTGATCTGGTTTTGTTATTTCCTGATATTGTAATGCAAGTTCGCGTCTCCACGTAACAGTTATATGTGTATAGCAAATCACTGGAATCCAATAGATAAGGTTGATATCCACAGTACATAATGCCTTGTATATTTGTATCCAAATTGTACTTACATTTGTAAGTAAGAGATCTCAAAAGTTTCTTTATTATGGCCCAGACACTGTCGATATGCGGCTATGGTTGTAACTGAATCAAATACATTAGCCAGGGGCAATCAAATTGGTGTTCATACCTATCGCAAGATTGTGTTTGTAAGTTAAAATCTCACAAAGGTATACCTGGTTATATGGTCGTAATCTAAACCGTTCAGAATCAGAATCAGGATATCAAGTCTTTAAAGGCGGATAAATCTGAAAATGTTTACACTTAAATATGGTATACATTTATAATTTTATTCAAGAAAAAAATCATAGAGGAAAATAATATGGCTAAAGTTTTGCTTTACGTTACCGAATAGGCTCAGATATTTTATTTGGTTGTGACAGTTTATATTCATTTTAACATTTTTCCAAATATCAAATCATAACATAAAACTTATTAATATAATTATTTGTATCTTGATTGACTTGATTTTTTTAATAATACTGAACATAACTAAAGGTTATCTTAGACTGAATATTAATTTCAATTTAACCTTTTTCATTGTTGTTTTTGAAATGTCAAATTATTTTAACATCCGTGTTCAATTCAAACGGGTTTTTAATGTCCTCATTTGTGTGAGCAGTCTGACGTTTTAATTATTCATTAATTTATATATGGCGTATAAAATATGTCATCCGGTGCAAAACACATAAGACGTTATGACAACGCTTTCTAATAGGAATATGACCCAAAGCTAGACTCATGTAAACCAATACGTTGAACGTGTTCAGATCTCCAAGAGTTGCCTCCCATGACTCAAATGTTAACGGGTAATTTGTTATTTCCTCACTGTCAATATTAAGGTTATGCATGGTATATATATATATATAAGGAGTAAGCAGCACAAATAAACTCAGATATATTTTAACGTTGGCATTGTTTGTAAGTCATTTACCTACCATATCATCTTAAGTATACGGAGAAAGGTTAGGTATATCATCATTATTAATACACTCCGTTTGGTATACATTTTAAAATGTACTCACTTCTAATATTACTTCCTTTTCGTTTTCATGAAACCATTGTATTCTGTTATAATAGTTGTTTAGTTCCCCTCTCCATCTGCCCATTACTCCCGTGATCTTATTACGCTTCCTTTGATCCGAAGTGATCTTATTTTGTCTTTGCTAGCATTTACCTCTTCTATGATAACATTCTCTTAATCTGCTATTTCTTTTAGATATTTCCTTTCAAAACAACTCCCTAAAAGTTTTGTCGTTTCTTAATAAATAAATTTACAACTCTCCCTTCCTCGGCCTAGTAATGCTCGAAGGACAAATAGCAGGGCCGACCCCATCCTCGATATCCAGGGGTTACGATCACCTATGTAATCTACACCCCTGGAATATATCATGGCAAAATTGAAAGCTCCCGGGTCTGCCACCTAGCGGTCGGTGTGCGTTGTGTCCTTTTGAATCACGTAATCACCGACCAATCAAAATGCGTATAACAAAACAGCTTCAGCAATGAATGTAAACATGGAAAAACATCTCAGTCGGTTGATCTGTGAAAAATTCAAGCTTGATCAAATTAGACAGCATCAGGAAACGGCGATCCACGCACTGAGTCCTTACCGTAAATGTGTCGGTGAAGATTGTTCTTCTCTGTTTTACTGGTAAAGATCCATGACACAGTCGACACTGCACGTGCCATGTTTGTTTACATTTTTTCTGTCCCATAAGAACAGCGCGTGATCAAATGTAAGGTGCGCTCTGATTGGACGCAGCCAGACCTAGCTGCATCCAATGAAAATTCTCGTCGCGGGATTTACGAAATGTGGTCTATATATGCCAAGGGTGAAGATGAGTGTGCGGATCGTAACCCTTGGCTAGCGAAGATGGGCCGACCCAAACGAGGTACTCATAACAAGCGCAAGATTTCGTGTGTAACTTTGAATCCAACAAAGGTTTACATATACATAGTTATATGGTCGTAATCTAAACCGTTCAGAATCAGAATCATGAGATCCAGTCTCTAAAGGCTGACAAATCTGAAAAGGTTTACACTTGAATATGGTAAACAGTTCTAACTTCATTCAAGAAAAAAAACATAGATAATAATAACATGCTTAAGTGATTGCATTACGTAAAAGAATAGCTCGGATATTTTATGTTTCTGTGAAAAGATCACGTAACACAAACATATGCTGCACCTCTTAAGTTTAGTAAATAATACAGTATGCCGAAAACATGAATTAAACTGCATCATACAGCTGTTTCGTCCTCCTAGGACTCTTCAGTGATGCTAGGGGCCAAAAGGTAGGAATTCAAAATTTGTAAACTAAGTTATGAATTTAGAAGTAAAATTTAACTAGTTCTGTATAATTTCAAATCGTGTACTACGAAAATGGGTATATTATTTACCGTGCCATCACTCAAATGAGATTAACTGTGGCTATGCCGCTTTTGTTTTAATCGTTTGCAAGATATTCAATCTTATCATAAAACATATCAATTTATCTATATTTAAATCGATTGAACGGTTTATTTTTAATAATATTGAGCATAACTGAAGGATATCTTTGATTGATGATTAATGGTTTCCACCGCGGCATTTTTGTCTCCAAGACGGCGCTGCTGCACTATGGGGTATCACTCTCCTGTAACGGAGGCGCGATTTGGTCTCTTCGATGTAGCCGCCGGTCCCTTTTATATCTCATAGATAGGAGGTTAATCCTAATCTAGATGGTGAAGTACTGCTGTGTACCCGAGTGTACTGGAAGCGGGGGACATAAATTCCCCCGTGATTCCAGTCTGCTGCGCAAGTGGAGGGTGGCAATAAAGAGAACAGACTTCAGAACGAAAGGGCTTTGGTCACCGTCAACGGAAGACGTTGTGTGCAGAGCACACTTTCAACAAAGTGACTACAAGGAAACCTTATTAGGTATGAAAAACGGCAACCATTCGATTTTCTTATTATCTATTTCAATCATTTGTTATTTTATTTATTTATACAGCGAACAGTTCAGTCTCTACACGGTAGGACTAAATTTAATTGAGCTTGAGTTGTACGATATCTTGACTTGGAACGAATATCCAATGCATATCCTACTGAACACTGCAGTACACTTTTGGTAAAACATCATGATTATGTAATAGGAAGATCGTATGTTATTGAAATAAAACAGAACCCATTTAGACAGCTGATATCGCATCATTGTTCGTTTACACTGTCGTGACAAGAAGGTCATAGATTCGTGGATCCTTCAGAAGGCCAAGTCAGATAAATATTGTTATCGCAGTATTAACTCAATTTCTGGCATGTTTTTACTGACAAAAAACTGTTAATAATTTACAAATAATGTGTCTTATGACGCTTAAGTCATAATAAGGTTAACAAACAACTCAAGCTTAATATAATAAAAACTGTTTGCAAATTGTAGAATTGAATAACCATATCCTGTAAGAATTAATTGACAGATAAATAGTGTGATAGCATACTGATACTATTTCAGGAGAACGTGGCCGTCTTAAGGATGGAGTTGTACCTTCAATGTTCCCTTTTACGCCTACATCTGTAACAAGTCCAAGGGAAAAGCGCCAACAAAAGAGGGTTGAGCACAGCAATTCCCCTGGTAACGGCACCATTTTGGACAGTTTAATGGGTGATGTACAGCAGGAGGTGGAACTGCCAACTGGAAATATTGATGACATTATTGAACTTCCTGGTGACGACACTGTCACAGAAACATTTGCTAGCACAGGGGCTCAATGCAACATAATTGGTGATTGTCGCATTCAGAACTACTCTAACAATCCAAAAGGTGTCCAGTATTGGACTGGCTTTGCTAACTATCATCATTTCATGTTTGTCTTTAATTGCCTTGGTCCTGCTGCCAGAGATCTAAATTACAAATGTACATCCCTCTCAGCAGAAGATCAGTTCTTTTTGACAATGATCAAACTACGTCAAGGCTCTGATGATTTTGAGCTTTCTGAGAAGTTCAGTGTTAGTGAGACAACTGTTTCCAAAGTAGTTATCACTTGGATCAACTTTTTGTACTTTCAACTAAAAGAGCTACCTATATGGCCTACTAGAGATACTGTTACAGAACACATGCCCACAGATTTTGGGAAAAAATTCAAAAGTACTAGAGTTATTATTGATGCTACAGAGGTTCCTATCCAGAAACCTTCCCTTGTACAGGCCCAGAGTTTGTCTTGGTCCAGTTACAAACATAGAAACACTGTCAAAACTATGATTGGCTGTACACCTCGTGGTGCAGTTTCCTATGTAAGTCAATCATATGGGGGTTCAGCAAGTGATCGTCAGATAATAGAAAACTCTGAACTGTTAGATCCACAGAGAAACTTGTTTGAAAGGGGTGACAGTATTATGGCAGATAGGGGAATCATGGTACAGGATTTGTTTGCTACTCATGATGTTCATGTTAACACCCCATCAATGTTGAAGGGGAAAACACAGTTAGAACCAGAGGAAGTGGTAAGAGATAGAAGAATTGCTTCTAAAAGAATTCACAGTGAAAGAATTATAGGACTTGCTAAACGATACAAAATTATAGGAACACCACTGCCAGCTAGCAAACTGAAACTTGCATCAAGAATTATATATATTTGTTTTTCACTTCTAAATTTCAGATCACCCTTGGTAGATAAATATGCATAGCTATAACTGATACATGTTCAGAAATCCCTATGCCCACCATTTATCCGATTTAAATAGGCAATAGATTAAGGCAAGCCAGTTGGCATTAAATACAATGAGGAGATATTGATCAAACTTACATGAGCTAAGACAGCATCCCATACACAGAAATATTATATTATTTTTAGACTCTAGAAGATCTTATCAACAATCATGATACATTATATAATCTTCATTATGATGAGATATATCTAATTTATTTAAAGTTGTCACTATACTATTTCACTTTAAGATATCTCATAGTTTGGCAATGTCGCTTTGGGAATTATATTTGTAAATGCATGCTTTTGCTTGCCCTAAGAGATACCTGGTACTCCTAGCTTTTGTAGAAAATCTTCATTGTTTTGGAATTTCAGAAACATTTTGGGACTTGATTGATTGACATGTACAGTATGAAACAGTGAGGTAACAATATTTCTAAAAGTGTAATATAGTACATATTTTTAAGTATCCAAATGCATACTTTAATCAAGGACATATATATGTAGTCTTGATATTGAGCTATGTGTCTGATATAATTATCACATTTCTGAAATTGTCAGTTTCCTTTTACATATTACATATGGGATGCAATGTAAGACCTGAAGTGCTTCACATAAAATAGGTGTAGTTTGGGTAATAGACTGAATTTACAGTACTCTGCATCATATGCTATCTTCTGTACAAACATGTGTACAAAAGTAAAAACAACAAAATAGCAGTACTTCCTTTTAGAAAGCAGCATCTGTCCATGAATTTGGTCATAATACTTGGAATGCATGTTTAAACAAATATGTTTGTTTTCATCATATTGAAGGAATGGAAACATCTTCTCTGGCAAGATAGGTGATGTGCGACCTGCATATGGACACTTAATTTCCAGGATGCCATTTTCATCTATAATTCCATCTGGTGAAGCACCAAGATATGGGTATTGTGGGTCCACAAAAAGTCCTGCCCTTTCCACCTTTAACATCATGGTGTTTTCAAACTTCATAACTGCCTTCTTTTCATAGTTTTTACCATGTTCAGTTGCTTTCGTATGTAGAACTCTAGATGAGAAAAGACTCTCGCACAGTTTTTCCATATTCCTTCTACATGTTGCATGTGTTATATCTCCAAACCTAGATGCGGTCACTCTCCACTTTCTCTCTTCCACCCATTTCTTGCATTTAGCTTGTCATTTAGTCCTCGTCTCCAGATCTAAAGCATCTTCTTCAGTAACCTGCAATAGCAAATACATATACCCAGTGAATATAAAGAGTTTTAACTATATATATATGAATATAAAATCTAGAAGTTTGATGGGCCTGTATCGCTCACATGTAATTCTCATTTCTGTTAACTACAAAGTGGGTCATAATCATTAAAACAGACTTTAATGTTATCATTCCCCTGTATCTCATGATCTTTGTCAGAAGGTGTTATGACATGATGACAATGTTAGAAATTTTTGCTCTTGAAAGTAGATCACGATTAACTTACAAACATAATTCCAGCATGCTACTGGCCAAATAGTATGCCAGATGCTGCATGTGTCTATACCTTTTTCTTTACTGTATGAAATCTCGGTCATTTTGAAATAATAGATGATTTTGAGAGATTTGGTAGCATTAAATTTGTTCCCGATGTCATGATCAGCAGCTATCAAAACTATATGTATACTTATAAGCTAATAAGTACATTTGATTAATTGAATTGTAGTGAATATAGGACTGCTTTGATAGCGTCATTGGACACTAACTTGAAGCATATAATGTGCATGCTAAATTGGATGTATACATTTTCTCAAACCAAAACAGTAGTTGATACATACCTTTGTTGCTTTGTCTACTAAATACTCTGAAGGGAAGTGGTAGATAGTCATGATCCAAAGCTGCTGCCTGCCATACAAAGCAAATTTTGGGGATAATTATAGTAATTCATTGATTTTAATGGTACAATGAAGTCAAATTTCCCATGAAGAGGCCCAGAGGGTCTGTAACTCTCAACTGGTAATTTAAAGTTATAAAAGTTAACTCCCTTTTCTGAACAAGCCAACAAATTGTATAGTTTATTGCTATATCATCCATATCAAATGATTGGATTTTTATATGAAGTTATGCCGTTTCAATGTTTTGTTTTAAAGGCAAATGACTTCATCTGAGGCTAACACAGTTCTTCTAATACACAGTGAAATATCCCAGATATTTAACTTTTTATTTATATGGTATTTGCCCAAATTAATACCTGTATATCAGCAGATGGGTGAGGAAATCTCATAGCCATGTCATGTGAATGTTGAGCACAGTGATTTACCATCATATTCCTCACACAGTCGGGGTAGCCATCATTATTGCGATATTTGTGGGGACGAGGATCTTCCAGAAGATCTTCATTAAATTTACGCTTAGTTGGCATCTCTTCCACAGGAACGGGTTTACCTATGCATTATATATGATTGTCATTCATTGTAAATGTTGTTTGATCACATACATTTCTAATCAATAAATCATTGAGCTTAGAAAATGAGATGTCCTAAACAATTCTTGGGCATAGAAAATTATGGTCTGTATAGGCATATTGATAAATTGAATTCTGTATTCCTTTTTTTTTTTTTCAATTTCGAGAATGATTCATCATATTCATCTTTGTCACTGACCATTTTGTATTGTAAAGTTCAGACAGGGACAAAACTAGTAAATCCTTATTTCTTTTGGGTCATTTATCATTGTTGATGTATAAATGTTTGAATGTCATTATAAGATGCTTATTGATATTGGTCATTTATTCAATCAATACTATTACACTGTACTTCATGGTATAAAGGGATGTGGTTGCACACATTCACACATTCTTAATATAACTATGATGTATTAGTTAAGTTGTTGAGTCAATTAAAACAAAAATACACAGTAAAATGCAAATAAACACACTGTATACTATGAAACATGTTTTTATACTTCTAGATCTATGTATGTACTTACCATCATAGATGGACTTTGGCTTGTGAAAGCTCTGCAGGTTTTCTGTACGGGATTTTTGTACTTGTAGGGTACCATTTGAAATAAAATTCCCAAGCATAAGAAGCACTGAAGCTATGTGCTTGCATGTACCATGGGGTCCTTTGCCAGCTGGACATTCACATGCTGAATTAACAGGTCCCCACTCGTCTCCTCGAGGCTTATCTTATAGTTGTATGATACCTACATATGTGCACAAGTAAATATAAGGTTATTAGAGATAAAATTAAAATACATGTACATTTCCTCTACAAGTGAATTTGTATACTTGACAAGAGCAAATTATGTTCATGGGGCTATAAACACAATTGGATCTGTGTTTTGAACTGCAATCTAGAATGGCAAACAAGCAATAATATGTCCACATTTAAACTAGATAAAGATCTGTTAAATTTTACAATAAAAAAAAAGATGCATACATCTCCAATTTAGATAGATACAATTCATCTAATTTTGCTGAGTGGACCCAAATTCATCTTGTAATTTTTTACCTGATGATAATTTATTACAAATACATGTATACATATTTGAACTTTACTAAAATGATCACAGACATTTATTGCTGCACATGATACCATAGCATAAAATAAGACTAAAAAACAAACCCCAAAAATATTATGGATTCACAAAAATACAGAAAATGCCAGTAAAATCTTGTATGAATAACTGGTCACTGGATCAATGGCTTAGAAAAACAAACATGCACTATAAATATTATTCCAATGAATGATGTTACTGATTTTCTAGAGTTAAGTACATTATAGATTGTCTTGATATAATAAAATACATAATGATGTTCTTTGCATATACTAACCTTGTTCTTCATGGCAGCACCAACAATTCCAGTAAGGAATATATGTCCATTTTTTTTCAATAGGGAACATGCTAGGATTCTGTTTCCTGCCAACATGTCTCCTCCTTTCTGCAGGGCCTTCACGTCCGATGTGGCTTGTTTGTCTCCTGAAGATAAACAGATAAGAACAAATTTTGTTGTAATGCCAGTATTGGAATTATGAAGCAGAATACCGACTGGTATTATTTAAAAATACTTCATTATCAAAAAATACATTTATGTACAATTACATAAAGATATATATAAAAAAGTTGATTAGACAACAGGCTTAGCCTATACATGTCCTTTAACTGGCATTAAAAACTCACTTTTTTTTGTAAATTTTAGGTACATTTCAGTTATAATACATTTCAATCATTTAATCTGAAGGGTAATAGCATGTGTACCTGCCAGTCTGTACAAAAAGTACTCCTCTATCTGCAAGTGTGTTAGTTTGGGTAGGATGATCCGGTGATCTTGAACCAACTGCTGGAAGCCAACAACTGGCCAAAACACATCAATGGCATCAGGAATCTCCAGTGCAGAATGCCTAAAGTTCCTATTTCTTTCATAGGCCGTTAATCTAAAAATAAGGAAATACATATAATTTAGTGTATGCAGGGACATATCTTATTACAAATTTCCCTGGTGTATGTAATGAATTTGAAATGTTTTTCACAAATTAGGAATGATGTATGATGAAAGGAATTATTTCTATATAAAGAAAAAGTGCACAATAGAAAAAAAACATTTGTCTATACCAATTGGAAATTTTATAGCATTTTTAGATTCTAGCTGTGTGAAAATGAATCCTAGAAACCAAATGTTCTGTAAACATGTTTTGTTTAACAAGATGAAGTGGATTTCATCTTTAATTACATATTACAATGCATGAATAAGAAATAAATAAATTTAATTTCAATTCTTCTTCTTTGTTCTTCTGTAATTAATACTAAACTACATTATTATGTATACTGCAGTAGATGTCTAGCAGTTAACTGTCCTCTGTTCTACTGTTTACTGTGTGCCTCCAATGCTACAGTATTTAATTAAATAGAGCAATAACATACTTAGTGAATCTTGATAATATTTCAATAAATTAATAATAGTATGAAACAAATGATATGACTATGATTTTTACCATTTCTACCATTGTACGGAGCATTAACAGCCGTTTTTTAAGTTTAACACTGCAAAATCAAACTTACGGCTAGATAATGTACTTCAGTCTTCACGATGTAATTCTCACGATATTATATATATAGACGTCACACTTCGCTCCCTGTGACAACCAGAGATAATCATAAACACAATGTATCCAATTCGATCGTATGGGATGATAAGATTATTTGATAGGAGCAAAGACCATGTGAAAAACGATACCTAGTTCCTACTTTCACTTTCTCCCGATGACGGACGGTCTTATTTGTCAGCCGAAGGATGAGCGAAATGTAGTCGGAAAAACAATAAATGGAGGTATTTGTTGAATAGAAAATATGCACTGTGTTACCTTTCAACTAAATCAGTCTTTCGGCCATGGGTTGCAGCACTCCGTTTTCTCAACTCCGTCTTCAGTTGCGGTACCGACCAATGCTGAAAGCAGCCCGCCATCTTAAAATCTGGCGTCGGTAGTTACCCCCTAGTACACATGCGCCCCCTGGTGAGTAGTGTCGCGGCGGAAACCATTTCACTTTAACCTTTTTTCATTGTTGTATTTATAATGTTTGTTTTTAAATGTCAAAATTATTAGTTTATCCATGATCAGTTCAAACAAGTTTCTTATATCCTAATTTGTGTGAGCAGTCTGCCGTTTTGATAATTCGAACAATTCCATTGTTATTTCATCAACATAGTCTCCAATTCATTAACTACAGTTTTTGTTTGTATATAATCCATTTATAAAACCCACCGCCTTTTTATATGTGCCGCATAAAATATGTCATACGGTGCAAAACTTATAAGACGTTATGACAACGCTTTCTTATACGAAGAATTATTAGTCATTGACAGAACATGGGAATCTGACCCAAAGCTAGGCTCATGTAAACCAACACGTTTAACGCAAATATACAGATAAGTTTTCATATTTCCAAAGTTATTTAAGAGTTGCCTCCCATAAATCACATGTTACAGGGTTTTTCGATATTTTCCCTCACTGTCAATATTAAGTACGCAAGTTTTTGAACATTTGGTTAGTTATGCATCATGTATAATGTAAATCAGCGAAATAACGAAATAAACTTTAAATATTTTGAAATTTTACAAAAGGAGATTTAATGTTCCTCTCTTCATTTGCCCATTAAGTCCGCGATCTAATTACGCTTCCTTTGATCCAATTGGGTCTTTGTTTCAAAGTGATTTTGTGCGTGTTTTTTTATTTGTTTTTATGCTTGCATTTACCTAATCTATGTTAAAATTCTTTTGATAAGCATTTTTTTCATATTAAGGACGACCCAAATTAAGTGTTCATACCAATCGAATGATTGCGTTTGTAACTTTAAATCATACAAAGGTATACATGGCTATATGGTCGAAATCTAAACCGTTCGGAATAGAATCCAAAGATTAGGTCTCTAGAAGCGGATAAATCTGAAAAAAGCTTACACTTAAATATGGTATATATTTACAACTTCATTCAGGAAAACAACAAAGATGTAATTAATATGGCTAAAGTATTCTTACATATTTTCGTAGTACAAGATTTCAAATTATAAATAGTTTACTTTTACTTCTAAATTCATAAATTAAAGGGGTTTTTCGCACATGACCCTTCTGCTTGCTTCTACATTGGTTTAGAAATTTTGGATTCCCATTCTTTGGCCCCTAACATCACTGAAAATAGAATAGTTATACGCCACAGGATGAAATTCTAGTTTTTGTTCAAAATTTGGTAAAAATAAATTAACAAATTAATAATATCCATTATATTTCTATTAATTTCCGAAATATTATAAACGTTTTTAATTTCATTTCCTTACATGATTTGATTCTAAAATAACAAAACAAGTACACAAATAGTGCGCAATGATATTGTACCGAAACTTTTATCAGAACTAGTCTAGTGATTATATACGATTTCTTATATCATCAATAGTGATGATAGAATAAGTGATGATATAAGATTAATCAAGCGGATATTTTCTGATATTTCACTAGTAAAAATGTAATAAAACTAATAATTATATACCTGAATTTTCTTGGTATGATCCAAATGATATGGTAGGTAAATGTCTTACCAGCAATACGATAGCTTCGTTAAGTAACAATGATTTTGGCAAAATCTGCTCATTCGTTCGAACTTGTCAGAACTTACATTAAATATGCCAGGGCCCACCACTCTTCAATGTTTACAGAAGAACTATTTAGCCCCGTCTCCATGTATCTGAGGAGCAACAGCCTCAATTTATATAAAATTGAGACCCACTTTTTAGAGATATTTAGAAATATATCAATTTTGGTTTGAATTCTTCCATTCGAATCAACTAGAATTTCAAACAATTTCCTTTGTTATCCTTAACAGGCAATACTCTTCCGCACATGAGGAGTGACATCCTAAGATCAATCCCCGCTCAAGGATTTGTAAGACAAAAGTTGGCAAAATCCCTTGATTTGTTAAGAAAGAATAAGAATTTGACAACATTTTCTCCTGATTCAACCACCCCCTCTGGTGGTCCTCGAAGCATTGTTTACGATATATTACACATAAAAAGGAAAGTTGACAGATGGATAACACAAGATGCACTATTGCATAAACTCACTTTCCTTATGAACAGATGTGCTACATGTACGTCTGTATGTATAAACAGAACAAAAAAGAATATTTCATATACTATATTGTTTAGAGCACCACCATTTCTATTGATAGAAACAAAAACAGCAATTAAAAGCTGTTAATGATGGCAAAACCGTTTTCTGTTTTGCTACTTTTATTAATGACATTCGAGAGAAATCGATACCGATAAACAAAAAAAGTAAAGGGGAAGTACCTTACCCTGGCTATCATGTGGACGCCTAGGACCAACGCAATTCATGTGGACTCCACATCTGAGACCTTCGCTAAGACTTTGTGTGCTTTAGAATACCTTGAATTCCAACATAGATCTGTTCTTCTTATGAATGTACCTGCAAGAAAATAATTCGGAAACAATATAGTTACCTTATAGAACTGATAATGAAGGATGACGTAACACACACATATGCTGCACCTTTTAAATTTAGTAATAGAACCAGTATGCCGAAAAAATGAATGAAACTGCATCATACAGCTGTTTCGTTCTCCTAGGACTCTTCAGTGATGCTATGGGTCAAAAGGTAGGAATCCAAATTTTTTCAAACTTAATGTAGAAGCAGAAGGGTCAGGTCCGTACAGTAAAACATCTTTAATCTATGAATGACTTAGAGGTTCAATATGTACAATGCAAAATATTTTCACAAATATAATGAACTACAGGTTTTAAATGGCGTACACGTACTTAATCAAAAGATGCATATTACTGATAGGTTTTGATGTGACGTTTCGACGACTAGAGGACCCTTTCGTTCACAATGGACGCGATCAAAATCTTCGTTAATAATCGACAATGGAAGAATAAAGCATATGATTGACTAAAAGTAACCAAATATAATGGACAGATAATTTAATCAGTTCCATCGGCCGCTAAAAATATCATCTACATACATGTACCCCACAGTGGGAAAGCTTGAGATGAGTGAATACATAGACTTTTGGTCGGACAATTTGGTTCACTTCACCAAACCGAACCCTCTCTAAACCGATCAAATATTGGTGTATAATACATGGTCCGTTTAGATAAGTTGCACTGTATATGAACAAATGTTAAACAAAATGTAGCTTAATAAAATCAGAACCCACCACGTTATAAAGATTATTGGTACATCCAATATATGGTAATTGACATCGACGTGTACGGATCGCTTAAGTACGTATGAGATAATTCCCGTTTGTTGTATATTTTGATGTTTACATTTCAAATAAGGAAATATATATCGGTCTATTTTATATACCACAGAGGACAGTCAAAACAATTTATACACAGTATACAGATAAGTTCTCATAAAGATATGGTTCCAAATGAAGATTTAAAAAGAAAATATGGGTACAGTGTGTATATGTTGATAGATACAATTTATTTTCTTGTCAAGTGAATATGTTTGCTGTACACATGTACAATGCACACTTGTATGCAGGCATGTGTTCAATTACATGGTAATGTAATTAGTTAAATTACACATTACTTTGTGAAAATGGCATTACCATTACCATCACACACATATGAAATGTAATTAATTGAAATATCATTACTTTGTTAATGTAATTAATTAAATTATACATCACATTTTGTGTTAATTCTGTGTTTATGGTATTCTACAGACTAAACTGGTTACATAAATTACATAATGATACATGTTTATACAGCGCAATGCAGCATACATTTCACCTGAAACGTGACATTGATATCATTTGGTAATTCGTACGTCTTCTTGGCCAGGTAGATAAGTCTAGTCCCTTAATAGTAGCCACTATTGTAGTCACTGATTAATAATTTCATTTTTGCCTTCCAAACCAGGTACATCAAATACTTTTGATGTGTACACAATAGTTGAATTGTTTTGACTTGCCACAAACAGGTACAGTTTATAATCTATGAGCAAAAGCATATTTCAGGACCTTCATTTTTGAATTATAGTTTTAGATCTTCTTTAGAAACATACCTGTAAAATAAATTTAAATCTTTAACAATTTATTTTTATTTACTCTTTAACTATTTTTATACTCTTATAAGTACATGATGAGATAGACATGCAGGTATAATACATGTTCATATTTATTATGAACAATTAAGTAAATGTATTTCACTTGATTTATAATTATCCTTTACAACAACTTTTTGAGTACTTTTGATATCCACTGTGGCCTTCTTCAAAATCTGGGGGAAATATACAAGTAAATGAAATGTAATTAAACAGTAACCGGGCATTACAGGGATTTTGTAATAAATTACATTACCATTACCTGTAATTAAATTTGTCTTGAATTCCACATTACATTCAATTACTTGAAAAAAAGGTAATGAATCGCAATGCATTATCATTACATCTTTAATTACCCAGTCTTATTAACATAACATACATGTAAATTTGACCAGTAATTACACTGTACAAATGAATCCTTGTCTTGTTTAATCAAATCAATCAAAACAAACCAATATATAAACCTTTCTGTGTGTATTCGGTCATACATGATAAGCTAACAAAATTGGCATTCAAACCGCAGACACAAGAAATTTAAGAACTCATTTCGCCCTATCTGCAATCGTCCTTGTTTGTTTTTTAACCAACGTAGGAAGCGTTTGGATACGTTATACCGGTAATTTGTTTAACAATATCAGGCATGACTACCAGATATTTATATCAGTTCTGTAATTATTGACGATCTTTCTCAAAACTGAGAAGTGTCATAGGAAGACCATTCACTTGTTTGATTTCTTTTACGAACACATTACGAAGCAACAACTATGTTGGCGATTTACCTGACCTCTTCAATAACAATCAACCTGTTTTAAATCAAACACCGACTCGAGGAGGACGCCATTTTTAACTCAGTGTTATACACTATGTGCACCATTATTGAGATCACCTTGATCGATATTCACTCCCGAGGACTGCGTATGCACAAATTGTGCTGGTACACTTGTATTATAGCAAACAAAATAATGCGGTGTACACTGTACTATGCATGATGGTACAAAATGGTAAACATTGATATATAAAACTTGTGTATAAGTGATTGTGTGCAGAGTCTGTGATGCGCACACCCAGATAGCAGACATGCGTTGGCCCAACGTCGGAAACCTGTTGGCATGGTCGGCCAACGTTGGCGTTGGCTATCATATGTGGGGCCAACGTTGGGCCACCCTCGTACTTCAGTAATATTTTCGCATCAGAGGTTGGCTGGCTGTTGAATGTTGGTACAATGTTGGGCCAACATCGGAATACGATTGATGTAATTGCACCATGGACTAGACAGTTGGACAACCATGACTTATACATATACGTTAAATGGTACAACTGTCAGTATGGGAGTCAACGTTTTCTTTATTAAAACATTAATCTAAAATATATGTGTACTAATTGTACAAATATATATAATTCATCAAAACATTTTTTCTATAGTAATCTCCTATAAAACACAAGAAAACGGCATACATATATTTATATATTCAGCCATGGGAAAGGCAAATATCAACCTTACTAGAACCTGTACATAAATACATGCACATTTTGCTGATAAGATGGCTATGAAGTACATTTTAAGTCAGTTAAGTCCAGAGTAAAATCACAGCTGGGATCTGGTCAGTTACCGTAGCAACGTGGAATATGATACTCCAGGATGGGCACTGGCATCAGATTAATCCGACTCGGTCAGTCTTTGTGAAGAAAACGGTGTGACCACATGTACGTTTCAAGACAATAATTTAAAAGGAGCTTGGAATTAATCTACCCATGCAGCTATTCAATATGTAAGTATTTTTCTTCTTCTTATTTTTTAAAGTTTCATTCAGAAAACTTGAACTTACCATCAACCCATCTCTTAATATAAGTCTATAAATCTTCACTATTGTTTGTGATCAGTATGCATATAACTGGGTTGTTGATATCTTCCCTAAACACTATGATAGAAAGTTTGTAATGTAATGTGAACTATAAAATATGTGTATCGTACATCTGTATGTATAAAATAAAACTTATTTGTATAAAGTACTGTATGCATGCTATTCCATTCTCCTTTTTAGGTGTAGGAACCGATTATGTTCAGGAGCTACTCATCAGAAGATCCATTGTGTCATCAAAGACTGGTTTAGATATTCATGAGATAAGAGAAGAAGAGAGATAAAGAAGAGAGTGAAAAAGCAAAAAATCAAAGCGACCGAGAGGCATCCAATCAGGACAGTGACTAAGAAACAATAATGACAGTCAATTCAGAAACATCTAAAATAGAGTGAATATATCAATAATGAATAAAAATTGATACATATTTTTTATACTTTTCATTCTTATTGCTTTTTCGGGCATACAATTGTAGGCTTACGTTACAGGTGAGAGATATCTCCTGTCATGCATACCTTACTGTCGGATTTAAAGTTATTCTCTTGAAGCTAAAAGTATGGCATTATCGAGATATAATCCATATTCAAGTGGTTTAGTGCTGTCTATTAGGCTGGTACTTTGAGCAGTCATGGGATCAACTTGGTGTATCAACTGAACTCCAACACAACAGAAAGCCAACACACAATGTCAAACATCTGACATTAAACCAACATTGGTCCAATGTTAGTTTCCGAATAATACCAACGTAGAACCAACATAAATTGTATATTCCGATGTTGGACCAACGTTGGGCCAATATCAGTTGTTTTGGGCTGACATTGGACCAACGTCGGGCCAACACGTCAAAACAACCTAACTTCGTTGGCCCAATGTTGGCCCAACACGTTGGACCAACGGTGCGCCGATGAGCAACATTACGTTGGCCCAACGTGATTTACCGATATTGGCCCAACGTGACTGCTATCATTGGCTCAACGTTGGTCCAACGTATGCTTGCTGTCTGGGCATGCACTTATGTATGCATATGTTTGTATTGGTACGCATATCATCGGTAAATATTTACGTTTCCGGTTGCACAGACTCAATGAGCATGGGAAATCCTGGTTGCTTCATTTCTCGATTAAGTTTTTGGACCGCGTGCCCATGTTCTTGCGGGCGAATCACTTTTTTTATCGGCGTATGAATATATATACATTACCTTGGCAATCTATTTTTATACACGCACATTTTCTTAGGTCACGGCGGTACAAGAGAAAGGTTGTTGGAGACTTTGTGTATTGAAATTGTTTCCTCGATTTCTTTTTTGTTGATATCATAAGTGAAATACATAAAATGAATATGTCCACAATTATGAATAAAAAAGTATATATTGCTATAGACGCTTTGATCGTGCTATCCATCGTCTGCTCGATCAAGGAACATGGACGGTGACAGCGATAACAGCCTTGATATGACCGACCTCGATCAATCGGAGTTAGGTGTATTTAGTGTACAGTTGCCAGAAAGTATGGTTAACTTTGTAGAGAGTGATCATGATTCTATGGAAGATGGAAATGCTGATGATGATATGATGGGAGCCCTTGATCTTATGACTGCCAGCATTTCCTCAGTATCTGACCCTGTTACAATTGCTAAAATTGATGATATTTTGAAGCAGCCTGCTGATAATGACCTCTATAAGCCAGATAAGCAAGCTGTAAGTGTACACAGTCACTACACATCACCTGTCCAAAATGCCCATGTACTTACTAATCAGTTAAAGAGATTTAAACCTGTCACAGAGGAACAGCTCAGGCACTTTGAGGATCAAGTGCAATCAAAGTCCACAAAATCCAACACAAAATGGGCAGTTGGAATATTACAAGGTTAGTATAAGATAACATGTAAAAATAATAATAAAATACCTTGGAAGGTCTATTTTGTTCTGAAATGCACCCCCCCCCCCAACCCAATGGTCAGGTGCCCTTCTAGCACACACACAAACACTATCACAAGTTCAGGTACCATTGCACAAGGTCCACTTGATTTCATCAGTTAAAACGCACAAAAACAGTTTTTGACATTAACATTTTTAAACACTAGATGTAATCCACACAAGCAAAATGCAATGTTTGTTATAACAAATTGTATTGAAATTTAAGGAATTTCCACTAGTCCGAACAAATATTTACTAGTATCGGGCATAAGACTAGTGCCTGTAGTGGCTAATGTGGCAGACTGCAATAAATATTTTACAGTTAATAAACCAATTTGAATTTTGAAAAGTAAATATCGCTGTCCAATGTGTGGCACATTTAGTTCTAACCTTAGGTGACTATCCATAATGTTTCATAAAAAAAGAAGGAATGTTATTTCTGTAAATCATAATTCTCAATGGCATTCCATTTTTCACACATTCTGTTGTGATATAATGATCTAAGATAAACAGGTATTTTGATGGACTTGTCATTTTTCGTTTTTAAAATTGAAAAAAAAAATTAATAAACAAATAAAAACTACCAGTACCATACAGTGGAATGAATAAATGCTGTAAAATTGTGTACGGTGCTATTCTGTAGTTTATGACTAATAGAGATTTAAAAGGATTTTTTCTATTTGGCCCAGCCACTCCGGCTCCATGGGTTGTCATTATTTATATAAAATCCGTTTCCCTCCTCCAAGGGATGTTTCAAAATTGATCAAAATTGGTTCAAATCTATTCAGTATTTTATGACAAGTTGGGATTTAAAAGGCTTTTCCTTTATTTGCCCTATTGAGCCCGCCCCTCCAGGGGGGGGGGGGACAAAGTCACCATTTGTACAAACATATGTTCCCCTCCCCCAAAAGATGTTTCTTACCAAATTTGGTTCAAATCTATTCAGTAGTTTATAACTAGTAGAGATTCAAAAGGTTTTTACTCTATTTCACGCCCCTCAGGCCATGGGGGTCAGACCAATCGCTTATACAAAATTGAATCGCCTTTACTCAAGGCTACTTCAGACCAAATATCCTGTCATTCCTTAAGAAGAAGAAGGATTTTAAAGAATGTACTATATTTTCCCTGTTTGGATCCACCCCGCAGGCCCCAGGGGAGGTCAAACCAACAAAATTGAATCCTCTACACTCAAGGATGTTTCTGGCAAAATTTTGTTAAATTATGTTGTATGGTTCAGGACTATTAGGGATTTATATAGAAAGATGACAGACGGAGGACGGACAACAGACGACAGACGACGCACGATGGCTAAAACAAAATAACGCCAAAAAGGTAAAACAAGACGCTACTACGCTTTGGCGTTATTTTCACTTCGGTTTCGTTATTCAGCTTTGGCGGGTTTTCGTCTTTTATATATTTAGCTTTGGTGCTTTGGCGGTATTTCGCTTTGGCAAATTTTCGTTTTTTTCACTTGGCCTTATTTCGCCGGCGCCAAAGCGAAAAGTCATATATAATCCACCATACCTAGCAGTGTACAGCGGCTTGCAATGAGTTTTAGAAGCGCAAATTACCCTGAAATATGTTGCATTTGTATTTGATGCGTATACATGCGTATCATATCATAGACCAATTAGTACAACTCATACCGTTAATTCAACGTATATATAATTAAGAACAGCATTAAATATTACGTTCAATAAAGTTCTAGAATATGAAGTTTTATTAACTATCCTAAATATGTTTTGTAACAATGATAGACTAGAACACTCTGATCTAGAAATACTATTAGCACTAGTTACGTTTTGAAAGTGTTCTATTGTAACAATACGTTGCAAAATACTAGTTCTAATTCTTATAATTACAATCTTGATTAGATAGAAATTTTGAAATGAAATGGATCACTATAGCGAATGAGCTTTTTCATGTTACCAATGTTATCGATTGTTGCCTATTACGTTTTACTATCATGCATACTTGTTTTTATTGTAGTCTTGACTTCATATCATTTTGGAAGATAACATAAGCTTTGGCTGTTTAACAAAAGAGTCAATAAAACCGATGCAAAGCTGATATGTTTTAGACCATTTATGCTCTTCCCTACTTATATTGTTTCCATATATTAACGCTTAGTAAGCCATAAATTCTGATAGTCATCACAAACTAGACATGTGTGAAATTTAGAACGTGTCGAGATACTTTAATTACTCAATATCTTACAGAGATATACGCATTGTAAATACGTATACTATTAATATGTCGCGATAACGTTGTTTTCCTTGTGACAATTTATAGTTTTGATTGTCTTGTAACCAGACATTGACTTTTCAACACAACTGCAAGCATTGAACACTTATGGGGTGTTTTTTTAATTCAAAGGAGGCATGCAGAGTATATATTCTAGTAATCATTCCTCGTCCCCTATCTGTGGCATAGGTTTAATTACAGCTTTTTCATCATGATGGTGTGAATGAATTGCTTTTGTCGGAAATTGAACCCTAACACCGCGACCACACTTAAGTGTTTCAACAAGTCAACAATCAGCAAGTTTCATTGAAACACATGATTTCCGGTCAAAGTTCAACTTCTCAACCAATCAACAGTCCGGAAGGTCATATTCCACTAATGGTATATAACGTATATGTATCAAACAGTCAGCATGCTTATACAGTGGTTTAATAGTGAAATAACACGGGATATTGTGGTAGAAACATGTTTTCAGTATAATTAAGGCTGCAATTACCTGCTTGGTTTCTCTCTGGCGGGTCGATAGCACTTTAACAGAGCCTTTGGTAACAGTTCTAATGACTTTTGCTGGAGCAGGATCCTGTCCGTCGATTACACCGGTACAATATATCCAAGTATAGCAATAGACAGATTGCGCTATGCAAACAACGAATTCCGTTTTATGAGGCACATATCCTGACCGCGACTTGAGATAATAACGGCATTTGAAATAAAAACGTGTACTGTGTAAACAAACGGTGGATGACTTAGTATGATAACGCCACTAACATTAATCAGCGTCACAGCACTGTTATATTAATATGTTTATCAATGCGTGTATGCTTGTTTGTTTGCATATGAGATGTATGCAAGTTTACAGCCTAGGTGCTTAAAGGCCCAAGTTTACTGTGCATGTATTCACGTGTGTATGAATGTCGGTGACCGGGTAAGCGCGGGTGTTATGGACATGTATAATGGGCACAGCAGGTACGATTCTTACGGAGTACCATTAGGGCCAGGAATCAAGTATTATTCCCTTGTGTATATTCATGTGCGTGTCTATGTGTTAGATATAATAAACAATCAATCAAAGATATTTTGGCAGTAAATCTAATTGGAATACATAGCATTTCCCAATTCCTTTAAAATCTGGTAACAAACACAATAAAAGCAACCACAAAAATCTCCCTCAACACTAATTAATGTAACTCACAAACATATTTTTTTTCAAATTTAGTTCCTCATCTTCTTCATCTAAATTTGAAGGCGTTGTATTTCGTAATTGTTATTAAAACAAGTAATATTAGGGATACTGTTCACTATCTAAACCATTATAAATTTCAACAATTGCTCATATAAAATAGATATGATGCTACTGATATTTTCATGATATTATTTTTTCATGTTGACCTTGTTTAGCGTAATACATGTAACCGATATTTTGAAAACACAATATGTCCATCAAGTCTTCTTTTTTAGATTCTACATGTCCATGGATTCCTGTTTGGGTAAGCTCGACGTTCTTGAGGGTTAATTGGCCTGGTCAAACCTGTCATAAAGGACTCCTGTCTATAAAGGAATGGCTCATCATTCCCATACAGTGCAATTTACTATATAATTAACCTCTGTATAACGGACAGCTCTCTATAAAGGATATTTTTTGTTCAGTCCCTTGGGTGTCCTTTGTAGACAGGCTTGACTGTTCATTACTCTGGTTTCAATACCTTATTCATATTTTGCCTTTTTTTCACAACATATTTTCATTACTTTCATACAAACAGAAACAGAATTTATAGGTGGATTATGTGATGTTGTTGATGATAACAGCAATTATATCTGTGAAGTTGTACATCTATTTGATGAGTGACACCATGTCTTACTTAATAAACGTTGACTATGAAGACCCATTAATATCCTGCTTAAAAAACTAATACAACAATGCTTTTTAAGGTGTATATCCAACATATATGGAGTATTGTCTTCTTTTAGTCACCATTATTTTTTGCGATATGGTCCCCCACACAAACTCATTATTCTGAACACGGACCACTGAACAAGGAGAGAAATACCAGTGATTTGACAGCCCTGCCTTACACTCAAAACACATCCGAACACCCCATTTCCGAAAATCGACGCAAACATAAGAGTTGTCAAATATTGACACTTGCTGTGAGTTTAACATCAGGTCTTGGACTTGTGGTGTGTTACGTCATGTTAGCATTAGACATAGGGAATTCGGAATCTATCGGATATGTTGCTGAAATATATGAATTCACCTTAAAACTTTTTATGACAATTGCGATCTTTGCTGGATTATTTTTGTTTGGTATATTACTGTACTCCTGACAGTTCATCGATAGGTTTGAAATATCGGGAATATGTGTATTTACTATCGGCGTTTGGTATGATCATGATGCATATGTATGAAGGGATAGTAGGTGACGTGTGTTCCGATTATGTAGCAAATATGTATATGTTTACAAGTATCCTAAGCGTTTTCCAAGATTATGTCCAGGTCGTATTTTTGATGTGCGCAAATCGCTGTAAAATAATTGACAGTCAGTCAAATGGCACCTTTCTTGAATCAATGTTCATATTTATTATGGAATGAGTGTAGAAGGGAATGATTCATCATTTCATTCTTACGAATGTTTAATTACGATAGATGTATAAGATGGCAATATCAGTCGCGACGTGAGGAACACAAAAACTGGCCCACAACTTTTTCTACAACTAATCCTCATTTGTAAAACTCTGTTCGATCTACCTCCTTGTGTATCTGTTATACCCGGGAACATTTTTTTATGGAGATATTAGGGGTAAAAAGGCCAAAATCAGCATTTTTTCCGCTAGTTTCTTTTTTATTCATGTCGAAAAATTTATATTTAAAGCTAACAAACTGAGACTCGAAATATAAGTAGTCCATGTGATTCCAAACAAAACGGTATGATTAGTTTTTTGATATCTTTATAGAACGACCACAAGAGACCTTTCGTATTTGAGTGTTCGCCAGTATTTTTCCACTGAGTCACGTCAAGAACAGTGTTCTCTAATTTGATGTAGAATTACGATGGGTTCCGATTAATTAGTTATCGTGAAGCGCATGCGTTAAAACAAAGATGGCGTCCAAGTTCTTCTAGTGCCAAGTTGGACTTATTTTACTGTCATGTACGAGTGATTTTTATAAGTTTACGATACTTTGCGATATTAAAAGTAATGTAATAGTTCATGTTTATTTTATACTATCGCTATTTTTAATCATATATGCTATATATTTCCGCTGAACCGAGGAATCTCAGTCAAAATCTGTCACACAACATGTTTGTTGCGGCCCGTTCTGTTTCTGTATCTGTATCGGTTCGTCGCAGATCCCAATTCTGGTTTTTGCGCGACGGAGAGAGAGAGAGGGCACTGCCTTTATTGGCACTGCCTAGAGAGGGATAGTTTGAATCCCTCGACTGTCTTTGCGCACACAACAACCTCTTCTAGATGGTTCCAATCAATAACAGTTCTTATGAAGAAGGAGTTTTTGTATGGCTTTGATGTGGCACGTTGCACTTGGTAAGGCTTGCTGTTGTTGGTTGTATAGGTGTCCACAATGTTTGATGATATGAAGACAATTTTGAACATATAAATGAGGCGCTGTGCTGTTCGTCTTGACTGAAGTGGTGGTAAATCCAAATCTTGTAGCATTTTAGTCACACATCCTTCTTCTCGGTTGGAGTAGTTTTTGGTTATGAACCTGGCTGCCTGTCTTTGTATTTTCTCTAACTTATCAATTTCTTGTTTGGTGTATGGGTCCCAGACGATAGTTCCATATTCCATGATAGATCTTACTAGTGGGATGTAGGCAGTTCTTTTGCAGTTTTTGTTACAGTGGCGTAGATTGCGTCTCAGGAAGCCTAGTGTTGAGTTTGCTTTCCTGGCCACGTTTTTAATATGAGTACTCCATTTAAGGTCTTCCGAGATTTGTAGGCCGAGATACGGGTTGTTTTGTACTTGTTGGAGGATGTGTCCGTTTAGTGTGTAGAATTTTTTTTACTTTGGTTTTTGATGCTTAGTATATAACACTTTTTTGCATTGAATTTCATCCCCCATGCTTCTGCCCAGTTTTCAAGGTTTTTTAGGTCGTTTTGTAGTGTTACATGGTCCGAGAAGGTTCTAATGTTTCGGTAGAGAAGGCAGTCGTCTGCAAATAATCGAACAGATGATTTGACTGTGTCCGGTAAGTCGTTGATATGACAGAGGAAAAGCAACGGCCCGAGGACTGTTCCTTGAGGGACCCCGGAGTCGACAGTGACATCTTCGGATTGTTCCCCTTCTAGAACAACTCGCATTTTACGTTTTGTTAAGAATGTTTTTAACCACGAGTGGATTGGTCCCCGAATTCCGTAATGGTCCAGTTTGTGCAGCAGTTTATTATGGGGAACTGTGTCAAATGCTTTCGAAAAGTCCAAAATTGCTACATCTACCTGGTTTCCTGCCTCGTATGCCTTTGTAAAGTCGTGGAGTGTTGTTAAAAGTTGTGTTTCACATGAATAACCTGATCGAAAGCCGTGATTTAATGATGTTAATATCCTGTTTTTTTCAAGGTGGATTAGCATATGTTTGCATATGATGTGTTCCAGGATCTTGCATACGACAGATGTCAGAGAAACCAGTCTATAGTTTTCTGCGGCGTGTTTGTCTCCCTTTTTGAAGATGCATGAAATATTAGCGTTGAGCCAGTCTGATGGTAGTTCGCCTGTGCTGATGGATTTTTGGTATATGGCTGTTAGACCTGGAGCCAGTTGTTCTGCACATTCTCCTAGAATTCTGTTTGGTATATTATCTGGACCTGAGGCTTTTGTTGGTTTTATTTTTTTGAGAAGTTTTGTGACTCCTTCCACAGTTATAATCAGGTCTGGGATGTTCTGTCGGGTCTTGTTTTTCATAACTGGGATTCTGTCTGTGTTTTTGGTGTTAAATACCGATTTGAATTGGTTTGCTAGTATTTCCGCTTTGCCTTTGCTGTCGTTGATGAGAATTCCCTTTTGTTTTAGTGGAGCTACACCGATGTTGTCCTGTTTCCTTGATTTCACATATCTCCAGAAGGGTCTGGTGTTGTTATTTTCTAGACCTTCTGTTATGGTGTTGTTGACATATGTCCACTCAGCTTCCCTAATTTTCCTTTTGCATTCTTTTTGGTGATGACGATAGTTGTACCATTTATTGTTTTTTTTTTTTGCTTGTTTGTAGAGTCTTGCTTTCTTTTGTAGCATTCTTTTCACCTTGTGGTTTATCCATGGAGTGTTTCTGTTGGACCTGATCATTTTGGATGGTATGTGTTTGTCAACTTTGGCTTCGAGCTCTGTTTTAAGTCTTTCCCATAGCTGTTCTGTTGTTTGCCCTTTTTGTTCATGTGATTGTATGTCTTCTGATGTTTTAGTTAGATCTTTCTTAAGTTCATCCCAGTTTGCTTTGGCATAGATATAGCACTTTCTTGGTATTGAGGCTTGGTAGTGTGGCTTGGTCTCAAGGTCGGTGACGATCATATCGTGGTCCGATATGCCTGGGGCATTTGTTGATGATGTAACCAAGGTCGTGTTGTTGGTGAATATTAGGTCCAGGAGGTTACTTTCTCTGGTAGGTTCAGAATGAACTTGTGTTAGTTGGGCTGCTGTTGTTATGTTGATAAGGGAGTTCTGTACTTCTTTATCCTGGCTCTGGTTGTTCACAGTAAGCGTTTCCCAGTCGATGTTCGGACAGTTGAAATCGCCTGTGAGGACTACCTGTTTGTGTTTCTGTTCCATGATTTTGGCAGGGGACTTTTCCAGTTCTTTTATGTGTTCCATGTTCCTATGTGGCATATAGAAAGTCCCGATGAGTACTTCTTTGTTATCTCTGGCTTTAATTTTGATCCACTCTAGTTCGCAGTTGGTGATAAGTTCCGGTTGTTCTGTGGATACTATGCTGTTGTGAACTAATATACATACACCGCCCCCTAATGTGCCACGGTCATTTCTGTATGCATTATAGTTATCAGGGAATACTTCGCAGGATTTAATAGCATCGCTTGTAGGTGTTACCTGGTTTAATCCCTTTAAGCCAGGTTTCTGTTAAACATATGACGTCCGGTTTGATGTAATTTATCGTAGCTTTAAGTTCTGATTGTTTATCTTTCACACTTCTACAGTTGATGGACAGTATACGTAGGTTTCGTTTTGCTGGCAAATCATAAACTTCAGATGTTGATTTAGTACTACTGTACGTGTTGTTTCGTGATCTTGGTGATGTTTTTGTTTTCCGAATTTTGGGGCTACTAGTCCTAACCGGGCTGAATGGATTGTTTGATCTTACCGAGTCCATTGTAGAGTCAATGTTGGATATTGGTTCGTAGTAGTTGGTGGTGTTAACCTCATAGCTGTGGTATGTGAAGGAGTTCACATTAATGCTTTCACATTTACAACAATGCCACTGGACATTTGATCTGTGTAGTAAGTTGTAGTCCTCTGAGCACAGTTCAATACATGATCTGTGATGCCAGATGTTACAGGCATCACAGCATACTCCTTCACAGCTCCATGTTACAGGGTAGTCACACATTCCGCAAGGGTAAACGCTCGCGTTTTTTGCTTTTGGTCCTGGGTTTATTTCGATGTCTCCTGCTAACAGAAGTGCCAGTATGATGAGTGTTCTATTTCCAGTGACTTTTGATAGTGGTAGGCATATTGGTCTGCGCCCCGCTGACGACAATTTTGGGTTAAGGATGGTACTCGTCATATAATCATAGTGGTTGGATTTGTCCTGTTGTATATAAACACTGAATGCTAGGATAGCCACGAGTGTTAAGGTGAGTTTGCTCATGATGTTTCAAGTTTAGCGTGGAAAAACCCACACTGACTTTAAGTTGGTCTTATATATGTTTGTGGCAAATTATGAGTACATTTAGGTGCAGAGGTAAATCAGTGTAGCTTGGAAAAACCCATGCTGACTGACAATTTCTACACCCAACAGTCTCTCCTCACTTGCTCCGATATTTTCTTTAGCCAGACTTTGGCGATCAGTTGGTATGGATGAATTCCGTCTACATACAAGTCAAAGTTGTACCATTTCCTTGTTGTTGATGTTCTGTGGTCTCCTCGTTTGTATCTGGAGTTGGTACTAAGGTCAGATGAGAATTCTGGCGAGTGTGAGCATAACGTGTTGTTTACGTACCGTATGTGGTTGTTTATGGTATAGATTTGTTGTTGTAGTTCCAAGTCTTGGTCCAGGAATGTGGAGGGGTCTTTATGTCCTTTTTTAGCATTCCATCTTTCTATGGAGTACACAGGGATTTCTAGGATGGTTAGTTTGCATCTTGGGAATTCCTTAAAAAGTGTCAATATTTCCTGAATATTGGTTCTTATGTTGTTAACTTCCTCGTCTGTATGGGATGTTAAACTTATGTAGCCTTTGTTTTTGGATGTTAGGTTACAGGTTCCAAGCCAGACGTATAAGGAAAAGTCTCCCAGTTGTTTAATCTTATCTTTAATGTCATTTTGTAGCCATTTGACACTGTCTTGTATTTTTACACCGCCCTTACACCACCAGACAATTTGACGTTCTGCCTGCTGTTGTTGTTGTACCTGACGTCGGATCCATTTCCCCTTGCTATCAGAAAGGACGACAGGTCTTAATTTTACTGTACCAGACGGTTCGATTCTGGGTTTGTTGAGGAATTTTTGAAATTTGTTTGATGACATAGGATGTTTTGATTTTGCCGAAATAGAAAAGCTAAGCTTACGTTCGTCTTGTTCAAAATTTGCGCCAAGATGGCGGATCCTGCCTCGTAGTGTTCAGATAGTTTTGGGGTCGGTACACAGCCTAACCGCGTGTTTTAGCCACCCATCTTACCTGATTCCTTTGAAAAGTACTTCTGAATAATATTTAAGTTAAATTTAGACGTGATAATTGAATATTAAGTTAATAATGTTGATATTTCTTTAGGTCTTCGCTTCCGTGGTGAAAAACATGTCCGCTCTGTTGCGCATGCGCTCTCTCTCTCTCGTTTGTTGACGTGACGCAGATGTACGCGGAGCATTCTCCGTTTCTTGGGTTATATTTTCTCTATTCTAGCCATGTTTGTGGTTATTTAGTCTATGCTTGTAACAGTAGGTCTACATTGCGTAAATTAGTACGGCGTTAGCTGTCTTGTAGTTTGGAGTGATCTCCCCTACCGGGGACTCCGTACACATGCTATCATGGACCACCTGCCATGTACGCATGGTTGTCCTGTTGTACGCTGGTCGTTGGAGCACACAGAGGCCGTTATCCACGAACAATACACGCACAAGTGCTTGTGGACATGAATTTGACTATTTTTTCATTGAATGTAGAAGGTAATACACATATACGGTGATTCATTATGATGTAATGCTAAATTATAAAGTTTACAATAACAACCTACATGTATGCAGCGTAGCCTTATAAAAAACTAGGTTTTTATAAGGCTACGCTGCATAGGTTGTTATTGTAAACTTTATAATTTAGCATTACATCATTATGAATCACCGTATATGTGTATTACCTTCTACATTCAATGAAAAAATAGTCAAATTCATGTCCACAAGCACATGTGAATACACGGTGTACGATGCAAACGATGACATTGACGGGTATATATATAAAACCAACATAATTAGGCTGGACCTCGTCAAACTTACCAGAAGAATAGAGGAAGTACCTTCAACACGCATTCAAATACAGCGGCCCACTGATCATGGAAGAGTGAAGGAAATCAGAGAACGTTGCATGGTTGTTTTTTGTAGGATTTGCCATTGTGGAGACGATTTCTACAGCACATGGACATTCACTGGAGAAGATGAGGAGAAACTCCAACCGCTCTACCGTAAGTTTGAGTCATATATATGTAGTAGGAGGCTAGGGTATTCCAACAATGTTAGAGGTTTAACACGGCGAGAAATTTTTTGACAGGCGCCGTGTAACCTCTAACTGCCCATAGCTGATTTTCCCGATGCTGATGATCAATTTTTCAAAGTCAGGATTTTGAAAAAAATATAGCGTGTCACTTACATTTAAATGATCAACAAAGTCCAAATAGCATTCATTTCCATAAATCCATCATGAAATCAGGAGAATTTCGTGTCAAACACTCAATTTTATACAAATAATGTTTTTCCTATGTCGAAGTGAAGCAGACAACATTGTCGGAAGTAAATTTAAATATCACGTGTTTTTTGCGGTTAATACACAAATAGAAATACATACAATGTTCGACAAGCGGAATACAACCAAGTTCTGTCTCATTTTGTTCCGTTTAAAAAACCCTGTACTAATTTTTATCAACCGAGGAAGCCATGTTGAAAAATAAGCCGGAGAGGTGCTTCAGCCGCTTGGTCTTGTATTTTTTGTTTGACGGTCCGTAATATTTTATATAATTGTATCTTTGTCATACATATGGGATCTTAATTACATAAAACGTGAGTAGACACTGTTTGTATGAACTGTCAATCACTGAAGTAGGTTTTTTCAAGCCGATTTCATTCCCCTTCAATCGAGGGCGGAACCTGCATCAATGAATTAGTGCTTCGGAAATAAGAGGTCGCAGTCGGCAAAATCATATCCGATAATAAAAAAGCCGACCAGCGGCCTCTTATGTTATAGGAGTAGAGGCTAGGGGTCAGGAGATGAGAGTTTGCCACCACAATTGACTTTGCATTGTACACATGTGTAATTTTAAATGTGGTACAAAATGTACCGGACCGTGACATAAAACCAGTGGCCAACAGTCACCTTCCAAACCCACCTTCCGGTTCTTTCCCCTTTGATTAGTCGAAGTTTTAGGAAAGACCCACAACAACACCACAGTAAAAGTTCTACAAGTTTATTATGAATTAAGACGAGTTTGGTTTCATTTCATAAATAACATAACAAAACAACCAAGTTCCAGTTAAATCAGATGTAAAGCCTGAAGTAAAATAGAATGTAACAAGTATAGAAATGGTAACAAAATGTATACCAGGAAATCAGACTTATCCAAATAATAAGTTACCCAGACTATGACAAGCTACCCACAAGTACATGCACGAGACAATCCCTGGAGCAGTTCCATGTTAACTCTAAATACACACCTCAATGCCTTGTAAATATGACCAACCTGACAAGTACTACGAAACTATAGAGTATATATCCCACCTGGTCCATAATCATAACTAGCCTACGAGACAGGCTAGACTTCCACACCCCTCTAGGAACAACACCGTATAAACACTAGTCTACACATGCACGTACAGTGACTACAACTTAACATTAATTCCTACGCTAAGTTGTTCTGGTTTCAGAACATGTTCCTATGCTAAACAGTTCTGTTTTCAGAACACATACACATGCATATAAGCTGCTCTGTTTTCAGAGTGCCAGCTAGGCCTATATCTACTAGATGTAAACATGCAATAATATAAAGCCACTCTGTTTTCAGAGTGTCAGCTGTCTAATAGACCTAACTTACACATGCATTATAAGCCGCTCTGTTTTCAGAGTGTCAGCTAACTAATGAAACTAACCATGAATAGCCGCTCCGGTTTCAAAACGTTGCCGTATCACTAAGCTAAGTCACTTTGTTTTCAAAGTGTTGGTAATGACCAAATCCCGGCAGGGAAGTGGCGAGGTTTCTCTCCCGTCTACGGCTTAAATAGCCCTGACCTTGACCCTTAGTGTAAATACCCGGAATAACATCCGTAATCTAAGAGACTCAGTGACTGGCTCCACCACCGCAGTCTCGACCAATGACAGCGCATTACACAAACTGTCCCCGGCTCACCCGACAAGATGGCCGTCATAACAGATAAACTGAAAGTACCCGGGCAGACATTCGTCAAACCAGACAGAATATCCCCCGTAACCCCAAGGCTGTACCGCAGATGACAAAAATCAACTTACATGTATACCACATATACATGTTCACCGAAAGCAATCGAGGCATTCTTATAGGCTCACTTTATATAGTGTAGTGCAAATAATACGGCTTCAGTAACTAAAAATACCTCAGTAATGAATAGTCCCTTAAACGTTAACTGTGGGACAGTACGTCGTGCATGCGCACATGTACAAATGCCACTGAGTGGGTATGGCTGCAGAGTGAGTGGTAAACAACGTGGTGAACAGGTCGAAGATCAGCGATGAGCTGGAGTGAAAGCACTGTACGGCATATACGTGTTAAAGGGTTCCTACCCATTTTTCATATGTTTTATTTGTATTTCATAAATAAAAATATTTTTTTTTGTATGGAACATGACAGCAAGGACAGGAGCGAGACGGGTCAATTTGTAAACTCACTGCCGACTTGCATTTGCTACCGTTTGCTAGATTCGGACTGAGTCTACCTGTGATAATGGAGACATGACTCAACTACTTTTATTAATTAGGCCAAATAAAATAATATGTGTGTTTCCTATTTCCTCGAAATTTGAATCCAGGAAGGTAGGTAGGAAAAACATTTTATTTTATTAATTATGTTTGTTAACGGATATATATACCACATTGAAAATAAAGAAAACATCGGCCTACCAATAAAACCAGTCCAAAAAGGAAATATTTTATAAGCATATGTATTTAGCTTCCAATGTAAACATTATATTGTTCCCATAAAATTTCAAAAGACCCTGTTTTAATATACCAGGTATTAGTGAAAAATGTGCAAAAAATTACCCCTGTCTAAACTATTACAAGACATTTAACTCGCCCACCCGCTGCCCATTAAAGTCTGAAAAACTAGATGTAAATTATACAATGCTAATACTGACTTATCATACATACAATCCTCTACCCATAATATACAGTATCGTTGCTGCTATTACACATGTGAGGGGAAATGTCAACATTCTAACCAAGATTACAGTAGGATGCTATGATCTATTTTGTTCAAAATCTAGCGGACATGTTTCATCATACTACGAAATGTACCTTATAGAACTGAAAGTTCTCAACTCTTTCCAAGTAGACTAAGAGATATTATAAATTGTATGATATGTTATCATGTTTGAAAGAAAAACATTCTTCTACTAGAGCAACATTAGGTTTTAAAGAAATAAATATTCAAAGATATTTTATGTTAATTAACTCTTTCCGTACCGTGATTCCGGTCCGGATACCGTACCGGAAGTCATTATTAGGCTCACCCCCAGACGTTTCGGCCAAAATGATGGTTCTTTGTTGTGTTTGCGTAGTGGACATTATGCCGAAATAATGCAGATAACTATAAACCAATGCTCTTTTCGGTTCTTTTAAAGTTAGAAGACACACAGAGCTTTATTTTCGCAGCAAATATGTTCGTCAGATGTGGTAACGCTATGTATAGCTACAGCATTCGCCGCCATGATTTTACATTGGTGATGACACTTCGCAGTATCTCACGGGAAATTCAATCTACATATATATGTAAATGGGTCACATGACAGAAAATGTGTACTTTAGGCCTATCAAATTGTTTGTTATAAACTGACACAGTCGATTTTGTGTAAAATGTTGTTAGTCAACTCATCTGTCGGCTGCCGTACCAAGGTTATCTATGGGCGGCCGTTTTAGGATAAAATACATTATCTACTTAAGTACAAAAACTTTTGCACTTAAGTGCAATAAAACCAATTTGTCATTAAGTACACTTTACACTTAAGTGTAAAACATTTCCACTTAAGTGCAAAAAACTGTTTTTGCACTTAAGTGCAAAAAAATACCGATATGATTATGAGAATAACACCCACCGACAAATTCGTTTTCGACTGATCCAAAATTAAGCTCAATGATTGGTCGACCAATGACCAGTGTTCTATCTATCAATCTCGACCAATCAAATCGTGCGTACTATTGCAGTGTGTCCTAGCGATGCGTAAACAATATGGCGACTTCCATAAAACGTCGTGTAAGTAATGTATTCATCATTCTGTGATTTATACTCGTGCTGATAGTTCGTATAGATCGCGGAATCATACACTATCTTTCACGGCTAGCTTGGGAGGGCAGCCGTGCATTGGTAGTTTTCTCCTATCTATCTTCTCTATCTTAGCGTTGGCATCACATCATTCGATTGCGTTATACAAGCATTCATTCCGTGTATGAGATCATTACCACAGATAGTTAGATCTATCTGTGGTACTACGGCCGTACCACAGACAGTTAGGTCTGTCTGTGGTACCGGATCTCTCCGGCGATTTCTTGCGATCTTTGCGATTTCTTGCGTTATCCTTATTGTAGAATTACGGTTTGTCTTTACTTGTTTATTTGTTATACATATTATTTACATATTTACTTAATTAATTAATACCAACATGCAGCAGGACCAACTTGCTTTGGAGGAAACCACATTGGAGGAAACCACACCAAAATCTTACTGGGGAGATTACGAGGATCACCTGGCAGAGGCCCTCGAAACGGAGTCACAGGTGAAGACTCAGACTCAGGTAAGCCCCTCTAATGAGGGTTTTGATATAGAGACTGATTTTAATTATAGTAGTACTGAGTCTACAGATACTGAAAACCTGTCCATGTCATCCTCCGTAATAGGGGCGGTACGTAATACCAAAAAAAGGAAACGTAATTCAGGTTTAGACAACACAGTAGTTGATACAAGTGAATTAACAGTCATTCTGCACTCAGCTAAGTGCCAATTTAGCAGGAAACACCCAGTGAAGCTACAAACAGCTATTACTAACGCTGGTGGGGCCGGGCCTCTAAAAAATATCAAAGCCCTAGCAAGTGGAGATTTGCTTTGTCAATGTCATTCAAAGACACAGCAAAAAAACTTACTTTCAACTAAGTCACTGTGTGACATACCTGTGTCAGCAAGAATTCCTGTGTCAGCTGATAGTTCGGAGGGGGTCATCTACGGGGTCAGTCCCGAGTTGTCCCCCACCGAACTAGCCAGTGAATTAAAACCTCAGGGTGTAAAATTCTTCAAAAGAATGAAGGGTAAAGGTTACGAGAATAACTCTGGTTCAACAACCGTTAAACTTGTTTTCTCCACAAGGGAACTACCAAGTAAAATCTATATCAGGTTTTCATCCCACAACGTCAAACTCTATACTCCACCTCCAATAAGGTGCTTTAAGTGCAACCAGTATGGCCACACCAAAGACAGGTGTAGGGGTAAGGAAAGATGTTGACGATGTGGAGACACGTCACACCTCTCTAAAGATTGCTCCGCAGGGGAACAGAAATGTTCCAACTGCGGGGGGGAGCATAGCTCAGCATACGGCGGGTGCCCTAAACGGAAAGAGGCCATTAAAATAACGGCGGTAGTGCGAGAGAAAAAGTGCACACGTAAGGAGGCCACTTCTGCAGTAAGACAATACAGTGATGTTGTAAAGAGTAAAATGGCAGAGCCCGAGGTCCCACGCCCTCGGGCCAACCCTCTGAATAACGAAACACAGGAGACATCGGTCCCCTCTACCCCGTCAAACAATGTGTACCGTCCGTCCGTTCGTCCGACCCCTACACCTAGGTCCAATGACCAGACTCCGAATATGTCCGTTAAAGACCTCGTTTTATTCCTAACCACAGTCATCCTCGCTATAAAAAGCGAGTCGAGTTCGTCTGAAATAGTATCCGTAATAGTTAAGTCTGCAAAGAAATATCTAAATTACACACTTGATATGAACGATATTACAAGCTCCATAGGCCTAGAATAAAATGGCCACACTACAATCCACCAATGGTATAGGCATTATCTCCTGGAATGCCAGAAGTATACTAAGTAATGGGTTAGAATTTTTACAACACATACAAAATAATGATTACCATATAATATGTATCCAAGAAACTTGGCTATCCAAAAATAAACATTTTAATATTCCAGGTTTTACATGTTACAGGAATGATAGACCTGAAGGCATAGGGGGCGGTGTAGCAACCTATGCCAGAAATGATCTTTGCGTGTATGAAATTAATATAAAATCAACCCTTGAGGTAATAGCGCTACAATGTGAACTACAAAATAAGCAAATATCAATAGTCAATATTTATAGACCGCCTACCGTTACAAGCACGTCAAATACTTACGATCTTATTATAAACCATATTAATACCGACTCCTACATACTATGTGGAGACTTTAATTCCCACCACTATGTATGGGGGAGTAGGGGAGTAGAGAGTCGGACAAAAACGGAGAAGTACTGATGGATTTTATTTCAGAAAAAAAATTAGTCATTTTAAATGACGGAACTGGTAGTAGATTAAACCCAAATAACATGGAGTTATCTCCCTTAGACCTGGTGATAGCCTCACCAGACATAGCTACCAAGTGCGACTGGCGAGTCAATCTAGATAACAATTTTAGTAGTGACCATTATCCAATTATTACTAATTATAATACTAAACCCAAACTGCAGTTGCATACGGGTAAGGCCTGGAATATTATGAAGGCGGACTGGGACAAATTCAGTAAATTATGTAATCAGGAAATCGTCCCAGACATCATTACAGACTCCGTCAAAAATAGCCATGATGTACTTGTAACAAAAATACAAAAAAATAGCCCATACTTGTATACCACTGAAATGTATTAACACTAAAATTAACAACTTTGTACCTTGGTGGAACAATGAATGTAGTAAAGCTATTAAGGGAAAAAAACGGGCACTTGCTAGAGCAAGACGTAGCTGTACAATTAACCATATAAATGAATACCGTATAAAAAGAGCAGACTGTGTACGTAAGTTAAAAAATACTAAAAATGAATATTGGGAAAACTACTGCTCTGAACTAGACAATGATGTCAGCATGTCAAAAGTATGGAAAACTGTGAAGTCTATGAGTGGAGTGACTAAGAGTAATACAATACCTTCTATTTCAGATCCCGGGGGTAACATAATATCGAATAATAAGGACAAATGCAACATCTTTGCTAATACATTCGCAGATGTTAGCAAAACTACCAATTATAATCATGCCTTTCTTTTGCAGAAAAAATATTTTGAAGCTACACACTCTAACTATATCAACCATGTAATACCAGACAATTCTGTAATTAATATAGATTTTAATATTAACGAATTTAATGACGCACTGAGTCAGACGTCAGACTCATCCCTGGGGGAGGATACTATTAGTTACTCCATGTACAAAAAAATGCCAACATCCTCCTAAAGAGGTCATATTAAAATTTATTAATTTAATCTGGAGAAATCAAAAACTCCCGTCAGATTGGAAAAAGGCCATCGTCGTACCTATACACAAGCCAGGGAAAAACCCCAGTAACCTTTTATCATACAGACCTATATCTTTAACACCTACATTATGTAAAATAATGGAAAAGATGGTGAGCGCAAGACTTGTGTGGTATTTAGAAACCAAAAATATATTAAATTCAAACCAGTGTGGTTTTAGGAAAAACAGGTGTACCGTAGACCAACTAATTAAATTAGAAAATGAAATTAAGAAGGCTAACGCCAATAAGGAGTCGGTACTTGCCGTATTTATAGATTTCGAAAAGGCATTTGATATGTTATGGCGTAATGGATTATTATACAAATTAAAAAATATGGGCATAAACGGAAACATGTATGCATGGATAAAGTACTTCCTGGTCGATAGATCGATACGAGTCAGAATAGGGGACGCCCTATCTGACTCACGTGATCTTGAGAACGGAACCCCACAGGGCAGTAGCATCAGCCCAATATTATTCAATATCAGTATTAACGATATCATGGAAGATCTCATTCCAACTACAGGTACGTCACAGTTTGCGGATGACAGCGCCATCTGGCGGGCACAAAGAAATTGTATGATCTTATGTAAAACTATTAGTACAGAACTAAACAAAGTACAAAAATGGTGTGACACTTGGGGATTTAAAATATCTAAACAAAAGACAGTAGGCGTTGTCTTTAAACAAGCCTGTAATATAACAGATTTTAAGAGAACCGGTATAACTATTGAAGGTGAACGTATAGAAGTTAAAACTCTGTACAAATTCCTCGGTCTCACGTACGACCGGGGACTTACATGTACATGGTCAGAACATATAGATAATATAATAGTAAAGTGTGACAAACGACTTAATCTTTTAAGATACCTCACTGGCACGACTTGGGGCTGCAACAGATACACCTTGTTAACTTTGTACAAAACCTTAATATTAAGTGTGATTGACTACGGCTGTCAAATATATAACAGTGCTCGTGACAATCAACTGGCAAAACTAGATAGATTACAGTACCGTTGTTTAGTGGCATGTCTCGGCGCCATGAAAGGCACCCCCCTGTCTACATTACAGGTAGAAAGCGGAGACCCTCCCCTACAGTTACGCCGAGACATAGCCATTCTAAAACATCATTTTAAATTAGCTGGAATGAAATTAGAACATCCGACAAAGACATGTCTATCAGATAACAAAAGGTACTCTTTTAAATTACCCAAACTTCCCCCAAACCATAAGTCATTTTATTGCACTGTACTTAAGTACCTAAAATTACCAATGTTGGAAAATATTACTACATCAACGGTGGAATTCTTCCCCAGCCCCCCTTGGTTGCGCAGCGCCCCTCATATCGATACTAGCCTTTGTACGAAAGTGGATAAGAACTTACCTGAACAATCACGTACAATCGCCCTACAAAACATTAATAGTTATGTGGGATATATTCATATATATACAGATGGTTCAAAATGTCAAACTACAAACAAATGCGGATGCGCAGTATCCATCCCAAGTATAAATTTCACAATGAATTTTAGATTGTCAGACAACTTATCAATAATGTCTGCAGAATTAGTCGCCATACTTCAGGCCATATATCTAGCTATCCAACATGGAATTACTAAAATTGTCATCTTCACTGATTCACTGTCATCTTTACAAGCACTTCAAGCACCAATACATCAAATAAGTAATCCGTTGATTACTAAAATTTTAGATAAAATAACACAGATTGAGAATAACATATATGTAATTTTCAGCTGGTGTCCGTCACACATAGGTATACCGGGTAATGAGCAGGCCGACGCCGCCGCGAAACTGTCACTATTGAAAGATAACCCAGACAAACCGGTTCCTTACAATAAAACCGAAACTCTTTCCATCCTCAACAAACTTTTATTACAGAAGTGGCAATTACAGTGGGCGAATGCTACCACTGGTAAATATATGAAATCGCATGTCCCTGTGGTAGTATTAAGTAGATCTAAAAATAAGATTAAAGGCTTCCCTAAGAGGACCTTAATTAGCTACAGCAGATTGAGAATGGGCCACTGTAAACTTAATCACCCATTATTTAAGTTAAAAATCCATGACAGTGGAAAATGTGAAGAATGCGGATTACCTGACACGGTACAACATTATATATTACATTGTGATAAATTTTATTTGCAGCGACAGAAGCTATACAGAACCCTAAATATTGCTCCAGACAAACTTCCAAATATAGACAATTTCTTTACAGACTCGCTACATATCATAGACGGAGTCATGCAGTACATAAAGGATACACATATGTCAAGCTACCTATAAACATCTATAACTATGTTCCATGGTACCTATATGTATATGTTTAACTCTAACTAATGAAATTACTAGTTTGTTTAAACCAGTCTATTTACCGATAAATCCGTATAATTAGCCCCAAAGTATATATTAAAACAACTGTCTTACGTCCACCAAATGTCTATCTGTACAAGTACACATATACGGAACAGCTACGTCTTGTTTCTTTTAAAACACCTTTTAATAACCTAGAATCTGATTTTACCTATTTTTTATCATGATGTCAATCTTTCCCCGTAGGCTCAACGATAGTTAGAACGCTCCTCTTCTCTAGTGGCCGATGACAGGGTGCCGCTGTATTGCTCGGTGGCACACAAACCCTGAATCGGCCAATCCTGTCCCGTCCCTAAAATTTAGCTAGTAAATCCTCAATCTGCAATATATCCCCATTTTGACCAACTATTCCGTTTTTATTTTTTTTTTTTCCCCTTAAATCCTTAATTAAATAAAATTAGGCTCCCATTTAAATAGGTGGTAGCTATTTTTATATTAGGATTTTTCTATAATCACCCTTTCAGTAGGATTTTTTATATTTTTGGGCCGCTATTATAGGTTTATATCAATAATCTACGGTAATCCCCACCTCTTGTGACCAGGTATCTCTAAAAAAAAAAAAAACATAATAAATCATAATTAAAACACTGATCAAGTGTCTAAAACAGTGGTATGTTTCCACTAATGTACATCTTTTTATTTTTTATTAATCACAAACATGCCACTGAAAAAAAAAATTAAAATTTGGGTACACATGCACTTACTACACAGAAGTTGTGGACAACCGTCTAGACGGTGACCCTATTGCACCTAACTATGACGCGGTGTCTATTATGCCTGAGGCGCGCCCAGACGTTCTGGTTACTGACCTATGTGTACTATCATAACCCCAGACAAGTAAAGTCATGTGATGTTTTCCTGAAATTTCCGGTGTCGTCATTCATACCACCGATCTTGTTTCCCAATTGGCATTAAACCTTGTCTCAACGTAGGGAAATCCGTATACATTTCTTTTTTCTTTTAGGCGTTTTTTTCTTTCTATCTTGAAATTATCTCCTACACAGATCGCTTACGGTAACTGTAAACATTAATCACTTATTAAATTGTACACCAAGCGCGAATAATTTTTATTGTTATATTCGCGCGAGGTAACAACAGCGACTATGGACTCAGCTCACAGCACTAACATTAACAAGTCCATGGTCTAGTATGTACATCTTTTTATCTTTTCATTATTCTTTTTTGATAAAGAATAATAGACACCGTCATTCATAGGGACTTGCTGGTAGGGGGCTCCCCAACCACCTGTCTCCTTATTGCTTTTCTTGACAAACCATAAACACATGGGCCTGTGGTTGAGATTTTTGTCAATCTACAGTTCCCCAAAGGATTGAAGATCAATACCATTTTATCCATCTCTATCGATCATTCCATACACAGGGGCTTGTGGGCAGGGGTATCCCCAACCACTCGCCTCCTGTGTATACATACTAATACATATCATTCTACCTATTTCTATCAACCTGTGTATACATACTAATACATATCATTCTACCTATTTCTATCAATCAATCCATACACAGGGGCTTGTGAGCGGGGGTATCCTCACCCACTTGCTTTCATATGTGTATATCATAATCCATACCATTGTACTAGATCATACGACCATGCATCATACAGGGGCTTGTGGGTGGGGATATCCCCAACCACTCGCTTCCATCTGTACATAACTCAATAATTACCAACCACTCGCCTCCTGTGTATACATACTAATACATATCATTCTACCTATTTTTATCAATCAATCCATACACAGGGGCTTGTGAGCGGGGGTATCCTCACCCACTTGCTTTCATATGTGTATATCATAATCCATACCATTGTACTAGGTCATACGACCATGCATCATACAGGGGCTTGTGGGTGGGGATATCCCCAACCACTCGCTTCCATCTGTACATAACTCAATAATTACCATTGTATTCATTTTTACGATCAATCATCACATAGGGGCTTGTGGTTGGGAGTATCCCTAACCACTCGTTTCCATTTGTACATAACTCAATAATTACCATTGTATTCATTTTTTACGATCAATCATCACACAGGGGCTTGTGGTGGGGATATCCCCAACCACTCGTTTCCATTTGTACATAACTCAATAATTACCATTGTATTCAATTTTACGATCAATCATCACACAGGGGCTTGTTGGTAGGGGTATCCCTAACCACCTGCCCCTGCAGTGTTCTCACTATAAAATATATGCTAAGGGCTAAGGTAGCGCCAAGCTTAGGGACATGTGGGGTAGGAGACCCCATTCACTTGTCACAGATACATGATATCGCTGCATTACACCAACACAGGAACATGTGATATGGGTTCTCTCCTACTCCTTGTTCATACTAAAAAAACCGAACTTTAACTTGTATATACCACACGCACCTGTTGGTGTTTTTAATTCAAACACATATATACGTATGACTCATTACGTAGAAAATGAATTTTACACATATTTTAAACGGTGACCCTGAAAAATAAAACTATAACTAATATATATACATAGTATATATCTAGGCCCTTTTGTTAGTGGTAAGGCACGTAGTACAGCCATTTCTGTCGAAGTTTACCTTATATACCAAAAGTCAGTTAAAAAACAAATTCTTTAGACCACGTATAGTAATTGTGAGTAGGGTGCTGTTTGCTTTTGTGCCCCCTCCCACCCCGCTCCAATACCACATTCACTGCATACACACACAACCATGCACACAGCCACTAGGGACCCCCTCCCTAGGCCAGACCCTAAAACGGTGCGGGGGGGTATCGCCATGTCAGGTGGTGGGCTAAACCCGCGTGCTGGTAAGCGTACCCCCTTATAACTGTGGAGACACCTTGGAGGGGTACATACATACAAACATATACTGGCAAGAATTGTATCCAAATGTCGGCTTGATTGATAGTAATAGAGTTGGAATTGTATTATAAACTTCAGAAATGATATGTATAATTTTCTAAAAGTTCATTAGTTAATAATTATACCACTGAATTGTTTTGCATTGCATATATTTTATAGTTGATGTATTATTTAAATGAAATTATTATTATCATCACCTTGATGGAATAATAATTAATCTTATTATTATATGTATGTTTCAATGTGGCTCAAAAGAGGTAATTTATTCGAGAATGTATAAAGTCAGATAATTTTTATGTCTACCCCCTTCCCCTTAATTCTATCTGCAGTCATGAAATTTAACATGAATTCCATGTATATTTCAACTGTGAAATTAAAGTTATTAGCTTACTTTCCAACAAAATTTAATTATTTTAGGTTTTGAACAATAAATAAATGTTTTATTATATATATATCTCATTTGTGCCCAATAATATTGTGTTAAAGTTATAAATTGTCACAATACAATAAGACAGTCTGACTCTTGGAAACAATGATCAGTGTGTACTACTAGTTAAATAAGTGTCAATATAGCTGTCACTTTAATTAGTGTCAGGGACAGCTGTTCTGGTACATGTGTACACTAAGTAAGCACCTGTGACCATGCCAACATTTTGAATTTCTTTGTTTGACACTTTGTTTTGACAGTCATTATTTAATTCCTTAAAAAAATCTTAGTAATTTGCTTACAAAGACATATCTTTCACTTCTTGATTGTAAGAAACCAATGTTTGATTTGCATTTCAAAGTTTGAAGACACCACAATTACATAGGATTATACAATGAAAGCAACACTAAAGTTTTAATGTTTATTTTTGAACATAATAGACTCTAAATTAATCTTCCTGTTATAAATATAAAATGAGAAAAAAAAAATGAAAACTATTTGAATGTTTTAGCACCAGTTATATGAAATAAAGATTTAAACAGTAATCATAATTTAACCTTTAATTTCGGCAACAATTTGAAATAAAAAAACTTGCAGTCTCAGGAACAGTCTTTAACAGGCAAGGGGAGATTTACCCTATATTCAGTTTTATTTCATTTTAATACACTAAATGTGTGCTGTCAAGTAGATAAAGCTGAAAAAAAATACAATGATCAATTGTGTACATTATGTACTTCATGCATTTAATATTTATAATAATGATTGGCATCTGTTATCATCTGTTGAGTGGTGCAATGGATAGCTAGCATACTTGCATTTCACCAAGGCAATCAGGGTTCGATTCCCTAACTGGATGCGAAATAAACATGGGGTCACCTGCCCGACCACATGGGTTTTCTTCAGGTACTCAAGGAAAGGTTTCCTCCAATAATAAGACCCCTCAGGCTAACATTCGGGACAACATAAATGATAAATATAAGTAGAATAACTTGCTTCATAATTTTTGTAAAATATTATCATAATTAAGATGCAGGCATGAAAGTACTAAAATGTACAAGATAAGTATGCATGAAATGTGCAAAAAGGTCTAATACCTGTGGATAGCCCATGAAAAGTTTATTTCCAATGGGGTATTTAAGATATTGAAAAAAGAAAAAGATTTTGGCAGAGAAACTTAAAAACAGATAGTAAAATAATATTTTAGGTGGAATGGACATTATCTGCACACATCCATACATATTATATCACCCTATTCAGGCCTGCATGGCAACAGACAAACTATTCCAATCGTGAATTCCATTATAATTAAAATAAATCAGTTTTATATTTAATATTTTCACATTTTGCTTTACAGTATGCTTGTTATGATTGACTTAACACTAATACAGACATTATAAATCAATTAAATGATGGATCATCGATCAATTAGCACTAAGTGATAAACCGTCATGGAGTTTTAACTGATTTCCAAAATTAGATCCCTTGCTAGTATGTGTTTATTTCCACTTAAAAGATTTATTTCCACTTAAGTGCAAAAGATTTATTTCCACTTAAGTGCAAAAGTTTTATTTCCACTTAAGTGCAAAAGATTTATTTCCACTTAAGTGCAAAAGATTTATTTCCACTTAAGTGCAAAAGATTTATTTCCACTTAAGTGGAAAAGATTTATTTCCACTTAAGTGCAAAAGATTTATTTCCACTTAAGTGCAAAAGATTTATTTCCACTTAAGTGCAAAAGTTTTAATTCCACTTAAGTGCAAAAGTTTTATTTCCACTTAAGTGCAAAAGATTTATTTCCACTTAAGTGCAAAAGATTTATTTCCACTTAAGTGCAAAAGATTTATTTCCACTTAAGTGCAAAAGATTTATTTCCACTTAAATGCAAAAGATTTATTTCCACTTAAGTGCAAAAGATTTATTTCCACTTAAGTGCAAAAGATTTATTTCCACTTAAGTGCAAAAGTTTTATTTCCACTTAAGTGCAAATTATTTATTTCCACTTAAGTGTAAAAGATTTATTTCCATTATGTGTTTTTACACAAAGTACAAAATATTTACTGCCATCATGTGTTTTAACTTCACCATTATCAGCTGTTGAGCTATTCAAATTGCAAATTGCTTAGTTCCTAACAGTTTTGAAGCTGATTGGTAAAATAATATAGCATCTTGTGTTTATACCCCCAACAAAAAAGTTAGGAAGGGGTATACTGGAATCAGCATGTTTGTCTGTCTGGGGACATAATTTTGTATGCCTACTCCTCCCAGAATTATGTATCGATTTCAATGAAACTTTGTAAATATATTCTACATGACATGTTCTTGTGCTTTAAGAACTCCATATCTGTGGCCCTTTAGAGACCAAATAAGGGGCCAAAAAGGGTTAAAATTAAAAAAATCTTTTAAAATCTTCTAATAGTGACCCAACAGTCAAATTGACAATATTTGATATTTAGGGACATTAGGGAGTGGTCTACAATATCTATGAGAGAAAAAAACAATTATGTCAGATTTCAATTGCAACCATATTTGTAAAATGTTGAAATGCTGTAAACAAAAAATCCAACATACAATATAGACTTACAATACCCTTATTTGTTCATTATACAGCCCCTCCCCATGCAATGAAGTTAGGGTGTGATATATACTGAATGTGTCAATCTGTCAGTAGACACACATTCACATTTCCTGCTTTCCTTTCGCTCAGTATTTAGCTCATCTGCCTGAAGGTGAATGCCATGGTGCAGCATCCGTCGTCTGTAATTCAACTTTTCCTTGAAATCCCTACTAGTTCTACACCACATAACAGAATTTGACCAGAAATATCCTAGGGTAAAGGGGATTCAGTTTTGTATGAATGGTTGGTCTGATCCCTCTAGGAATTTAAAGGGTGGGTCCAATACGAAAAATAAAATTAATTCTTTGGAATCCTTCTACTTGTTTGAGAGCAACAGGTGTTGTCCAAAATTGTTCTGAAGGGGAGGAAGGGGAATCAATTTTGTATAAACTGATGGTCTGATTCTGGGGCCTGAGGGGCGGGGCCCAATAAGGAAATTATAGTAAATTCTTCAAGATGCTTCTTTTTCTTCTTTAGGAATAACAGGATTTTGTCAAAAATTGCCCTGAAGTATCCTTGAGTAAAGGGAATCAATTTAGTATACATGATGTGTTTGAACCCCCTGGGGCTTGAGGGGCTTGGCCCAATTGGGAAAATATAGCAGATTTTTATTATCCTTTTTCTTTAAATATTTAGGAATGACAGGATATTGTGCACAATTGCTCTGGAGTATCCTTGAGTAAAGGGGATTCAGTTTTGTATAAACCTTTTGTCTGACTCCCACTCCTTGGGCCTGTTGGGCAGGGTCCAATAGAAAAAATATAGTGATGCCGTACCATGGCGTCCGTCATCTGTCCGTGCGTCAACAATTAACTGCTGATCGGAATTAAAAAAATTTGGTAGGAAACATCCTTATGTTGAAGGGATCCAAATTTATATAAATGGTGGGACTGACCCCCCATGGGACTGAGGGGCGGGGCCAAAAGTGTTCCATTTGGCAATATATCCATATTAACGACTTCTTCTCTGAAACTAAGAAATGGATGACATTCATATTTCATTGGTAACATTCCTAGGCAAATGATGGGGCTTACCCCCAGGGGCCTTAGGGGTGAGTCGATTTGGCAATATTGATATAATTTTTAAACAGTTGAGACCTCTCCCCAAAACTTTATATACCATTGCTAAGCATAAAGAGACCACCACAAATATGATTCTAGATTTGACTCCATGTTTTGCCAAACCTTTGCAGACTTATAAACGGTTGAGATCCTCACCCCAATTGCAAAAACTATTTACCATTGCTGAGCATAAAGACCAAAAGAGGCGATCACAAATATGATTTTAGATATTGTTCATTTTCTCCCATGATTGCTTTATGCAGATGAGCAATACATGCCCTCTGGGCCTCTTGTTAAATGAGATGAATAGACAATACAATATGGAGATGTGCCCCCCGAAATGACTTTGTATTTTCGACCCTTTACAGATGATATTTTTTTTATAAAAATGAACAAAAACTTGTCCAGCTATGCATTCGCTCAGTTTACAATGGATCTTTTTTTTTTTAATTATTGTGGGAATAGCCAATTTGAAATGGAGATGTGCCCTCTGAAATAACTGTATATATGCAATTCTTTTGTTTTATCTATTTCATCTCATGGATGGGATATGGGTATTATTAGTAACCCAAAAATTTCAAATGTTATTATGAACAAAGATTAAGTACATTATTTATTTTTCTGATATTTCGATAGAATTAGTTGTATCTCTTTCCTTGGTTTGTTCTGCTAACTTAGTGATTGTTTTGATTTGAAATATATGTCAACTACTGTAAAATGATATTGGGAATTGAGAAAAACAGGAATGATCTGCCTCAATTTTTAGTCCATCTTCACGATCATCAGATGGTGGACTGCGTCTGTGGTCCGTCTGTCTTCCTTAAACAATTCTTGTTGAGATATTTCTTGAAGTACTGAATGGTTCGGTCCTTTCTCAAAGTGAATATGTAGGTTTCTCTCGGTGCCTCGGTGAGAAGTTACTTGATGGATTTTCGTTAAAGGACTATGTATGGATTTGCCTGTTTTTGGCCGCCAAATGTGTCAAATTTAAACTTATTATTATTTAAATTTTTGAACTCTCAAATCATTTTATTTCAAATTCCTCATGCAATTACGATAACATTTAAGTGTTGCGTGTGTTAAGGTTGCCATGGTAACCATCCCAAATATGCATTCTTAAAGAGAAACACATAATCCAAGAATGGACCAAAATTGACTAAATAGACCATTTCCCCTTAATTTATGCATATCTGAGATGGTTGCCATGACAACTGGAGTTGAAACAACAAATAATAATTATTTCAGTTTTATCAGGGATGCATTCTATATATTTGAAATATATTGATTTGAGAGTTTAGTAATCTGTTTCAAAATTTGATGATTCTGGAACCATTAAATAAATAAGGTCCAAACCATACATAGTCTTTTCATACGTAGGTTACTCTTGGTCTTTATCGTTGTCATTGGGGTCAAATAGACACGTAACTTAAATTGAATTCATAAAAGAGACAAGAAGAGAAAAGAAGGGAAAAGATCCAACTGTTTAAGAACAAATAAAGATTGTTTATATATGGTGGGCCCCAAGATCCCCCTGGGATCTCATCTTGTGTTATATACCCTTGGTCTCAAGGTGTGTAGGGACTTGAGTTAATAAAACAAAATTGATGACAACCATCCATTGTTAATTTGACAGTTAATAAGGATTAAATAAGTGGAATGTAGATAGGAATTTTATATCTAATTTTTAAAGAACAAAGGAAGATCAGCTATTGGTTGGCACCAAGACCCCCTAAATCCAAAGGACCAAGGTGAGGTTATGCCATACCGTGGCGTCCGTTGTCCGTCGTCCGTCCGTCAACAATTGACTTCTTCTTCATAACCACTGATCAGAATTTAACTAAATTTGGTAGGAAGCATCCCTAGGTGGCGGGGATTCAAATTTATACAAATGATGGGTCTGACCCCCAGGGACCTGAGGGCAGGGCCAAAAGGGGTCCATTTGGCAATATTGATATAAATGACTTCTTCTCTGGAACTAAGCAATGTATGGCATTTATATTTCAGTGGTAGCATCCTTAGGTGGCTGGGATTCAAATTTAAACAAATGATGGGGCTGACCCCCCAGGGGCCTGAGGGGTGGGACAAAAAGTGTCTATTTGGCTATATTGATATAAACCACTTCTTCCCTAGAACTAAGCAATGTATGGCATATATTAGCTCACCGGGTCCAAAGGACCGAGGTGAGCTTATGCCATACTGTGGCGTCTTCCGTCTGTCCATCCGTCCGTCGTCCGACAACAATTGTTTAAATGACTTCTTCTCCATAACCACTTATAGGAAATCAACCTAATTTGGCAGGAAGCACCCTTAGGTGCCCAGGATTCAAAATTGTACTAATGGTGGGACTGACCCCCTAGGGGACTGAAGGGCGGGCTAAAAAGGGTCATTTAGCTATATTGGTTTAAGCGACTTCTTCTCCATAACCACTGATTCGAAATCAGCCTTATTTGGCATTAAGCATCCCTAGGTTCTCAGGATTCAAAATTGTACTATTGTAGGGACTGACACCCCCCCCCCCCCCCACCACCACCACCACAGGGGACTGAGGGGCGGGGTAAGAAAGAAAATATTTTACCATGATTACCTAGATACCAATGTATCCAGGTGAGCGATACAGGCCCTCTGGGCCTCTTGTTTTAAATTGCAACTAGTTATGAATGACCAATCAGAATCTGACCAAATTTAATTCATAGGAAGTCTTTTTGAAAGAGTGATAAAATTATGGTAAATAGTGGATCTCCCACCCCATGTGACCTGATGGGCAGGGCACAAAGAGGAAATTAAGTAAGTTCTTACTCTGTAGGAATGATTGGTCATGGTTGATTTCTTCATTAGTTTTAAAATTACATCTTTGTTGTTTTGTAGAAAGACGGGGACGAAGAAAAGTCACCCAATGGAAGCTTTTGGTTTTTTTAATGGCCAAAGCTAATGATGACTTTATTCCAACAACTGCAGAGAGAAACAGGCTGCAGCGTTGTGGATTTGGTAAGCGAAACTGTTTGAAATGTTGTCTAAAGGCCCTTAGAAGCAATCATCTATCTGTCATTATATCCAATGGCAATTATCACCTGTCAATTTTGCTTCCCCAGACATAAACGACCGAGTGGATTAAATATATATATTTGACCAATAATTCGGGAGGGAGAAACACTTTGTATAAACTTATAATACTATAGTGGATCTAAGACATGAATGACTTCATCGGTCTGAAAGGAAAAACTTATAAAGCAAATTCTTTACAATCTTCTATAGGGATGGGTCTGTTATACCTGAAGTAAAAGGGAATCAATTTTGTATAGTGGTAGATCAGATTCCACTAGAACCTTTAACCCAAGCCTTAGAGGGTCTGTATTGTTCACCATGGAGTCAGCCCCACAATTTGTACAATACCAAGGAATGCTTACACTAAAATATGGTTGTTGATTTTAGTTATTCCCCCTTTCCCACTCTGCCTTAGGGTTAGGGTTACCCTAAAGGCAAATTAAAAATGTTGGCGTTCAGAGATACACCCCAGGGGCCTGAGGGAAGGGGCCAAATGGGGTCCATTCGGCTTTATTCATATTAACGGCTCATTCCCCGAACACCAACTCTGGTAACTTGAAAGAAAGGTGTTTATATAGGAAATCCTTTGAAGTTTAAGTTATAGTCTGTTTCAACTAAGAATGTCAACTCATTTGATTTGTAGACCTGATACTTAACTCAGTAATGAAATTAATAAAATATTTTCATTTAAGTAATAGAAAATGATCATTAGTTATTATATTTTAGATTCAATAAATGAAAAAATAATAATTGAAATACATTATTTGCAAAATAAATCTCCTTAATCGAATATTGATATATTGATAATAAAATTAAGTTTCTATTCATACATGTTAGAGTAATACATATTTAATACAGCACCGAAAGATAATTATTAGACATCAGTATTTACGTCTCTGAGTATTCTTAATTGAAAAACATTAAATGAAGACAGATAACACTAAACTGATGTCACACAAATTAAACACAATTAAATCTGTACAAGTTTAACTACTATATTCTGTGATATAAATAAGGCATTTGACCGGGTTCGGCATGTAAGTATTTTGTGTAAATTTTACGAAAATGGTATAAAAAGAAAAACTATTTGGGTGGTTTTAAGCTTGATTATCTGACAGAAAACCAAAGGGAAATAATTGATGGATACCAATCAAATACTTAATCCATATCTGCAGGAGTTCAAGGATACGTTCTTTGGCCCTTTTTATTTCTATCCTTTATTGATATATAAGTTAACAGCTGATGTAACTTCTTATATGAACTTGTTTGCAGTTGATGCTTCTCTATATGTTATTGCAGATAGTGATGATGACCCTAATACACCTGCTGATATACTAAATGATGATCTTTCATCAATCCCTGCTAATCAATGAAATGGCAAATTATTTTAATTAAACTAAAGCAATAGCATTAACTTTTACTCTGAGCCTTCTAATCCTCATCTCCATACTATAATGCAGCATGACTGCCACAAACATATTGTTTATATATATGATCTGTTAGGCTATGTTAATTTAGATGTTTTGTGAATGGTGAAGTTGGTATGTAGATGAAATAAATTCAACTATACTAGTTATACTAGCTCATACATATATATAAATTTTATAAAGCACTAACAGATTCTAGATGTATAAGTAATGCATTCATATTTTAAATAACTAATTTAAAAAGGAGTTCTCAAAACATAATTTATATACATCACAATAAAGGTATGAGATTGATTGAGAAAGGGATCTTTAATTGATAAAACATGATACTGCTAATTTCCTACTCCATCTACATCGAAATAAAATATTGAATTGTCAATGTATTTATATATAAAGGATATTGGTTATCTTTGTTGGAAAAGACTTAAATAGGCGCAGCCTGATTTCTAATGAATTTTTTGATACATATGTATACCATTTCTTTGTAGTACTTGTGTAAATGTCTTGTTTAAATAATGAAATATTTTGAAATGAATATATGACAACAATTTACACAAATCTGAAAGAATTAAGGTACAATGCAATTAATATATGACAATAATTATGTTTATTTACAAAATATGAAAGAAGGTATACGTTTAAAGGCCCAATATACGTAACTTTCGGCAAAACTTGAAGCGAAAATCAAGCCTAATAACTTATTATATTTATAGATTTAGTTAAGATGAACTGATATCAGCAATATTCAAGATGAATTCTTACGCGGTTACCGGTACAGCAGTTGTTGAAACTCGGTATTTGTAAACACGCGTCTATTTTGAACCGTCTTCAACCTTCGGTTTGTTGATGAAGTGGGCCCCACCTGAATTATTTTCAGTTCTTTGGATTTTTCTGTCAACAGTTTCTTGTTAGTTACCGCTCAGGATTACTTCGTTTTAGGCTTATTTTTGCATGGTTATCAACTGGATTTTTTTTCAGAATTTTTCAGAATCAATTTTTTTTCCAAAATTACGTATATTGGGCTTTAATCAATACATGACAAAAAATTATACAAATCTGAAACTTATATACATATCAAAATTTAAACATATTTATTTACAAAATATGAAAGAAGGTATACGTTTAATCCATATATGACAAAAAATTTTATACAAATCTGAAACTTATATACATATCAATAAATATCAAAATTTAAACATATCTGAAATCAGGTGTAATATAGGATAATTTTCCTAAATCTGCAGCTGTTTTATGCAGTACCTATTCATAATTTATTTGCATATATCATTAGTTATTGAGTATCTGATTAGTTACCAGAGGTTGATTTACCTGTGTAATTTACCTGTACAACATTTCTGCTATAGACTATAACTCACTATCATCACAATTGACCTCCTAAGTAAACATGTTGTAATAAGCTTTAAGCAGTGAGTTGAGATACCCACCCATTAACCTATCTTTAATTTATACAGATATGCTTCATTGAGAATTCTTTGGGTTGTCCCTGCCCATAGCATCTTTTTAAAAACTATTTAACCATGATTTTTTAATTGTTATATAAAACTGGAATATTGTCTGAGTGCCATATATACAATACTTGTGGACTAATAATTGTACAATTTTGGCTAAATCTTTAAACATACTTACAGGATACCCCAACATACAACTGAGCCCTAATGATAGATATCCTGTCAAGACAGCCCTAGACACTAATACGTTAGAAGATTTTGAGGACAGTCTTGTAGAGCTGTATCCGAACATAAATCTAAGATTGTCCGGGTTCAGCTTTGCCAAGGCTGATAAAGGGCGTCACCTGAGAGTTTTGAACCCCACCTCACCAACTGAGCTTAAAAGACAGATAGGCCAGGGAAAGTTGTTCCTGATCCCCAAGAGAGATTTAAGAGTTGTAAGCGAATTTTGGTAGTTAAGGTTATTTAGTTTTATCTAAAAGTGTGTTCAGTTTTCATGTACAGATATTGCTTATGCATTCAACATTTATTTTGATAGCTTTATGTCTTTGATATTGCAATATATTTTGGTATTCAACATTATTCCTTATTTCATTTTCACTGTAAGTACGTGATGACTAGATCAAAATTACACAATTGCAATGGGTTGATTTTCATTTCACATTTGTAGATAATTTTCAACATTTACATTTAATCAAGCAGTCAAAATCCCTTTTGTAATCTGTTGAAGCACAGTTGCTTGAATTTCTGTCATCCAGTAATATAAAGATTGGCCCATTACAGAATGTACTTTCATTATATTCTATAATGGGTGGCTTCTTATATATATATATATTATTGACTGACAGAAACTCAAGCAACTGGTTGAAGTGTTGTGCATTGCAGGAATATAAAGTTTATCGTGATCCCTTAATCCTGTTAAGTCACAATAGGAACAACTCTACTGTACAAATAAATGTCTTTAATAATCATCACCATTTTATAAGACTTGTTTTTATATTGACAGCCATCAAATGCAGACAATGCCGAAACAGAACATTCAGCTCCAGGACCAGTTGCGATTCCAGAGGTACAATTCAACAAAATAACTTTCATAAATAACCTAGTCTATTGATAACTTAATTCTGGATGCTCAAACTACTCAGATTCTGTGGTTCAGGAATGGTATATACTGGTAACCATTCTAGCATTATTATAATTAGTCACTATTACTACTGATAACCATAATGCACCTCTCTGCATAACACCAGATTGATCAATAGGGTTGTCCAAACAAAATTGCATGTAAATGTGACTAATCTGATTAAAATTCAGCTCCATGTCATACTATTTATTCTGAATTATCCTGGGCAAGTGTAATTTTGAAAGTGAAATATGACAGGTTGTAAAACTGTATGTATTTTGATGCTTAAGATGACATATATGCATAAATTAAGTGTTGTGATAGTATTGAATTTGAAAACAAAATTTATGTATGTAACTCTACACTGGTAGTAAATATTTGGTACTTGAATTCTTTAGAAACTCATACAATACTTATATTTTTTATACAGAATCATTTGTATATGAATATAAACCTATAAACAAATATACTTTTAGCAACCCATTGGGCTTTTAAATCCACCACCACGGGAACTTGAAGAGGATCGTCCTACTGTAAGTATAAAACGGTATTAAAGAGAAGTCATTATTAAAGCGAATTAGCACCTCTTTTGAAGTGTGGTATTAAAAAAATTTTGTGTCTTTAAACAAACAACTCAAGAATCTGTAGTTCATGAATGGTATAACACCACTTGCATCAGACGAATAAAGTCCTAAAACTGGAAGTTGCTTAAAAAATTACCAAACATGACTTCATAAAGCAAAATTATATCACATTCATATGGACATGGATTTAATTTTAGATGCCACCTGGTAAACCTGTAGTTACTATGCCATTTTAACAATAACATGTTGATAATGATGAAACAGTTTGCAAAAATCTATCAATATTAAGTTAATTTTGGAAAAGGAATGATAGAATAACTGCATATTTTGCCAAACCAGAAAAACAATTAACCCCCGTTCAATGTTTTTAGCAACCTATTGAGCCAGAGAATACACCATCACAGGAACTAGAAAGAGATCATTCCATTGTAAGTATAAAATGCCACATTTCTATAAGTAATATAACTGCTGCATATAGGATTGAATTTAATATGTTGGTCAGCAATGAGAATACCTTGAATATATTTTTGTGTCAGGGCGCAAAGGTCTACATAAGTAATCATTATTATTTATAGAAAACATTTGTCATTATCCTATCCTTTAATTCTTTCAGATTTAAATACAATTACATAATATATTATATTCAGTTTAATAATTGCATGTTTATTATGACAGGAATTTAAAGCATGTGATGGGATATTTGTTTCTCTTTTAGTGCATTCTTTATTTTGATTGAAAATTGATAAAATATATATTATCAAAATGTGTCAGGTTGAATTTCAGCAGTTAGATTTGCCTATTTACTAATGTTATTTGTATTTTTGATTATTTAGCCTCTTGACATCACTGCCACCACAACACCTGACGTCGCTTCCCTTCCAGTCATCAGAAGAAGAAGATTGAGACTTAGACGTGTAAGTTGAACGGTTTTATTAACATAAGTTTTCACACCATCTGTCATATTTATGTCTGGTGTATATGGCGTTACCTCCGTCAGTTACAGTCCATTTTCCTAAAGATCCCTACTTGTCTCAATAACCAGAGCAAATTTTAACAAATATTGAAGCATGCTTGGGGAAAGGGGAAGTGGTAGGTTGTGGGTCCCAAGGGACTTGAGACTTGGTAAACTGTACTTGGACTTTTGTAATGTATTGACCATAAATGCATCTTAGTTACTACATTCTCCTTACGTATCCAATGCTGGATAAAAACGCTCTTATCATTATCCCCCACTGTACCAGTTTGGCAGGGGATATATACAAATAGGTTCTGTCCATCCGTCCCCTTCCATCTTTCCATATGTCCGGATTAGCATAATTTCAGTATGATATGATCTTTTGAAGGAATGATCAGTTTTGATGAAACTTGCTAAAGTCGACCTATTACCGAAACCCTTGCTCAAGTGCGATTATCGGCATATTTAATGAGACTGCTGTGACCTGATTTGCTGATTGCTTTTTTGCACGATATATTTTGAGGGAATCAGATTTTAATGAAACTTGCTTATAGTATATAAACCCCCCCTGCATACTCAACAGAAGGTTTTGAAAATAGAGACTTGTTCTTATGCAATTTGTATTTTTAATTACACAGGAACTGCCTGACACATCATACACCGACACCGATACTCCTGGTGAGGTAAGCTAATTTCACTTGTAAGCAAAAAACGAGGCCATGGGCATTAATGGTCACCTGAGGTTAAATTGATACACTATTAACTATTTTGTTGGTGTCCTTACAACTTATTTATTATCAACTGTAACAAAATTTGCTGTCTTAAGCAAAGGTCTGGGTATAGCATTTTGTACATAATTTTCAAGAAAAAAGTCTAGGTTTTCTGTGTTATTCGAGGACTTTTCATTTACGCAATGATAGTTTTTAGCGAGACATATGTTTCAAATATTGACCGTCTTTGTTAGTTGAAAACCAATATAAAATCTGAAGATGCTAGTACACTTCTCTGTATGTAATTTTATACAATAAAGTCAGTAATTGGAGTCTTCATAGTGTCTGTCATGATAAAAAAAAGAAATATAATGATGTTTTGTTTACAAGAATTTGATTTCTTATAGGTGTTAAAAGTCCAAGGATTTTCTACAAGATGTTAATTGGTATTATTTAAGTAACTGTTAATTGAACTTGAATGAAATTGAAATATTCTAAAATCATTTCTTGACAAAAGCAATGACAGTTATTTTGTCTCTTTAAGGTTTCGATCAGACGTTCTTCAGCACTCAGGGCAAGAGAGGTCATACGTCAAAATGCCAGAGTACTTATGGTAAGCAAAATCATTCCCAGCCAAAAACCAATATGGAATCACATGTACACACTAATAGTTAGTAAAGGTGGGTTTCTATTGATTGAATAATAACATAGTATAACACCCATCATACTATACAACCACAATGAAGTTATAATCCTCTAGCAACAAAGTTTTTATATCTGTTTGATGATGCTCAATGGGATATGGGTATCACATGTCTGCCCATTCGGTTAAAATTATTTCAGAAACCAATTGATAGATATAGTTCAAACTTCTATCGTAGCATCACACATCAAGATGATCATTGGTTAAAGGTCACTGTTGACCACTTCCGGAAAAAGCTTGTGTAGAAGATATCTCATATGATCATATGTATAATTTAGTCCATATTCACACCATAGTATCACACTATCACATGCTTTCTGATGGTCATTGGCAAAGGTTAAGGGTCAAAATTCACCCTTTGCGAATTTTGGTAGAAAAAGCTTTTGTACAAGATGTTGCATACGTGTTTACATATTTAGAAAGTACCATATATGTTTAGTATACTTTTTATTCCAGTCAGGAGAAGAGACACCTTCTACTGAAGGCAACCAAACTCCAGAGATGAGTCCTCTTTTATTGGACATCACCGATAGTGATTCTACTTCAACCAGTGCACACTTAGGCTCGACTCTCTCTGTGTCTACTTTACAAGCAGGTAATGTTACCTGCACAATTACTGAATATTTTAAACATGTTGTATTTGAATGTACGTCTTGAAAAGAAACATTATTAGGGCCCTCTGTATCGGAGATAAGTGGGTGCCCTATTACAATCACTGTCTGCATATCTGTCCACAAATTCAGCTCACTGTTTATAACTGAAGTATTTATTGACCAATTTACATGTAACTTGTTCAGTTTTCCAATACCTACTCAGGTCCAAAAGCAAGGTCATCAGGTTCAAGGGTCAGGAAATAAATAAGGAATCAACTGATCAAAAATCATGGTCACCTGGTCAATATTATCATTTTTTAACTTTTCATTGATGATTTTTTTTGTTATGACATATGAAACCAAGTTTGTTTGAATTGAACAAGGATAGTCAACTGACTAATATTCCAAGGTCACTGGGTCAAAGGTCAAGATCAAACTTTTGTTTTTACATAAGATTTTTTTTTATGATATTTATAATGAACCAAATTGAAGTATGTCAGAATTAAACATGAGTCAAATGACAAAATATCATGGTCACACATCATAATTATAATAGCCAGGGTCACATTTTGTAACTGTTATGATCATCACGGTAAAATCATATTTTTTTATGCTTATTCAGAATTATTGTATATATGAATTAAATGTATAATCTTGGGAAAGTTAATAGGTGCTTTACGCTGAAATATGTTCTCAAAAACTTAAATTAATGATTAAAAAAGGGAATCACTATTTGTTGATCAATGATTTGGACATGTAAATTTTTTGCGTCACATATGATAACACATGCGCATAACAAGCTACATCGGTAAACAAAAAAATGGCTATCCGCGTGACCTACATGTAACTACCAAGCGAAAAGTGGCTGAATGGTCAAACTATACTGTAAGGATTATATTACGGAAGCATAATGAGGGATGGGAAGTATCAAGGGAGAAACTAACAGCCCAACTGTTTGCATGTTACAGTTTTAATCTGAGTAGCCGGTGACACAGCTTTGATTTGGTTTTGGGGCCTCCCAGGGGATAACTCTTTCAATCCTCTGTTACATGAAATGCATGTGTAAAACTTGCGTGTTTTGTAATATTCCAGTAAAACGGCATTATTGAAATATATTGCTGAAGAACTTCATTGTAGACTTCCACGGGATGCCCCTTAAATACCTCACTTCAATTTAACTTGCCGTTTCCAATTCAAAATTTTTAAATAAACCATTTCAATTTGTTATACATGTATATAAAACTGAGTTGCATATAAATTTAATAGGAATGATTATGATATGAAAGATATATAATTGTGAACCCCTCAATGAAAACATTATCTTCACCTATAAGGATTGAGATTAAGAAGTGTTGATTTAAACGTTTCTCTTTTAAAAATCCTTTTATTTCATCTTAACTGGTAGTAGTTTGTAAAGATACAGTACCAGAAGATTTAAATATTTGAGGTTAATATAAATTCTCTTTATCTTTCAGCGCTCGATAGACTAGATGCTGTCTTTTCGGACACAAAGCAGGTCGTTGTAAGAAGAGATCATATTTTTGAAGATATGATGACGTTGTACAAAGATCCTGGAATTCTACAGCATAGACTTGGGGTCACCTTTGCTGAGGAGTCTGGAGAAGATGCTGGTGGCCTCACTAAGGACCTCTTCTCGTCTTTCTGGGAGAAAGCATGTCATATGTATTTCTCAGGTGAGAATGTGTTGGTGCCACACCTCCCTCCACACAGGTTTGGTCAGGCTAGTTCTATATATCCAGTCTTGGGGAGAATTCTTTGTCATGGTCTAGCCTTGACAAAAAGTTTCCCCTTGCAGATATATCGGACTGTCTTGATCAGCACTGCTCTAGGTCAGATTGCAGACAATAAGGAAATCCTTTTAGAGGATTTCTTATTGTTTGTGTCTGAGCGTGAGCGTGCTTTGACCCAGAAAGGGCTAGACTCTTTCAGTACATTGACACCTGAGGAGATTTCTCAGTTGACAGACATGTTTGCCAGGTTCTCTATGTCTGTCATGCCTACACAGGACAATTTCAGACAGCACATAGAGAATCTGGCAGCATGTGAGTTGACTGGGAAGCCTTTGTTCCTGTGTCAGCTGATGGGCTTAGGCATCCCTGAAATATACAAGGATGTCTTTTTCCATCAGGTGACACAAGGTGACCTAGTGTCCTTGTGCGAAAGGCTGAAGCCTACCCCTTCTCGAGTCATTGGCCTGTTGAAGACGGAGCATGACTTGTTGCGACCTGAGGAAGAGCGGGTTTTATACTTCTTGAAAGACTTTGTTTATTCACTGTCTTCAGAAGATCTTTCCCGCTTTTTGCAGTTTGTAACAGGTTCATGTGTGATGCCATCCTCGGGTGGCATCACAGTGTGTTTTCACCATGCACAGGGCCTGCTGAGATACCCTATTGGTAGAACTTGTGGCAATGTCATAAGTTTACCAATAGAGTATGATACTCTGCAGGAGTTTAAGAGAGATCTCCTTAGAATTATCAGAAATGACGAATCATTCAGAATGTTTGTTACATGAAGAATGATGGTTTTTTCAAACAAACTTGGGAACTCAATCTATATACAGCAGATTTCAAAGAACCTCTTTGGTCTCAGGGAATTAAACAGTTAAATAGCATAAGAACAATGAAAATATTAAATATTTTCATTGGAACGGTCTACATCTAAAGATGAACAAATAAAGTCAACATTTAAACAGTTTGTTTGCTTTAATTGAATTTTTAATTCTGGTGTATTCAGGAATCAACTTGTGCGTCCATTAATTTTTGCATTTTGAATCTAATGTACAAGCTTGAAATCATCCCTTTAACAAGTCTATGAAAAAAATCTTTTTTAAAACTGTACAAAACGTTATTGTAAAGTAATATTGCTTAGTTAAATATGCCTTTCCTATACTTCCTTGAAAATCCTTACTATCAACAACACTGTAATCATAATAATCAAGTATTTACAGGACATTGTGTAATATTATGAAACAGTTAGTGTGTAAGAAATCAGTTGTTACACTTTACAGCAGTGAACTGTTTTTGTTGATATTAAGATATACATAAAGGAAATGTTGCAAACATGATGTGGGGAAATTATTTCCAGTTTAGTGTCCAAAGTGCAACAAATGTTGTTTTGCTATTTTTATACCACTGCCTGCATGTAGCATCTGTGTGCTGCTGCTGATCTGGGTACTGCTAGGGATGTAGAGGTTCATAGAAAGTTATGGACCAAATTGTTGCCAAAACAAATTTTGTATAAGTAATGTTTGTTTCATGTCTCTTTTATTATTAAGTTATTTTCATTTACCTCTAAAACTTCAATTTAAGTCTTTTATTTGAAATGTGTTCCTTATATTACCTACTATATTGAACAAAAATGCATTGCCCTCTTTAAAGTCGCTTTCAATATTATTTTAGTTGAAATTATTTTTTCGGAGAAAAGAATGTTGTTGAAATTACTTAATATCTTGATTGAAGTACTACAGAAACATTTGGTGTTGTATGTAAGGACCTTCACCCTTCCTGTTATATACAAACTTGATGCTGACTTTTTCATGTATTCCTGTAGACTAATATTAAGAATAAGAAATGGTGTTAAGGAACTTTAACCCATTCACCCATGAAATATCATAATAGACTATTCCAACTGTTGAAATGAATACAAAAGTTAAACGGAAAGTGAACATTTTAATTATGCCAAAAAAATTACTTTAAAGAATTTTTTTTTTATTTTTGTGGTGTTAAACAGCTGTTCAAATTGATTTCAAAACAATTATGTATCATAGATCATTTCTTGTTTCATTTTAATTTAGTTAAAAAATATAGTCGAACTTCTCTCCTGAAATACTGCATAAGTTACACATTCCTATGGATGTTAATTGTTTTCAGAAGTGTGTGCGTCACTAGTATGGGACTAATTTATTCAATGTTTCCTGTAATGGCATAATTCATAGCCAAAAAAAATTAAGATCTCTGTTTTTTATATTTATATGTATTATGTTGACCTGTGATAACTGTTGATTTATGTCGTTGAATAAAATGTGCATACACTGTTTATATTGTTTTCATTCTTAATTCAACACAAAAAATTGTGTGAACAACAAATGGCTCCCTTTAAATGTGTACATACGACTTGGGAGTATCTACATAATAAGAAACGAAACCCACATTATTACTCATGGGACAAATGTTAGGCTTGGACCAGATTTTACTCATACCAATGCACAAGTTTGTTTCATCAGAATATCTTAGCATTCATTTTTAGCACACCTTCATCATGGGATATTCAAATTGCACTGTCTGTGGTCTGTCATTAACAGGTTCTTGTTTTCGCTATTTCTTAGTACTGGATGGATAATTTTCAAAATCATATGTAGGTTCCCCTTACTTGTTCATGGTCCATTTTTGGACAGATCCAATAAACAATATGACTGACAGGAGGCTATCTTGGCTTTATGAAAAATAGTTTGTTATCACTATTTCTTGAGAGGTACTGGATGGATCATGCTCAAATTTCCTATGAAGGTTCCCTTGGTACATACAAATATGTAATTGTGCTATTTTCTGATGAATCCGATAAGCAATATATATAGTAAACATATTTTAACGAAAACTATAACAATGATTTGTCAGGATGGGCCCTGCTATTTTAATCCAATAGGTAAGCATTTAACAGATGTAAAATAAGACTTAAATTTTTATCTGATAATCTTGCCGCTTATCTTGTCCCCCAACTTTGCCTCATAATATCAGTGTTAAGATTGAGTGAACATTGCCAAAAGAACCAGAACCAGACACCCATAACCATTATTCATGAAACCATTTTTATTCTCAAGCCTGGATTTTGTGCCGAATCAATTTCTTGTTTCCGCTATCAATTGTTTAGTAATGATTTGGGAGAACATTGGAGAGACTTAAAAGCAGAAAACTTGATAAATTTGACTTGCCATCATTTTAATTGAATTGAAAGGAAGTTGGCCTTAGCACTGAATCCATATGCTTTAGCATGAGAACAGTTTCATGATTCTGTACAAGGTCTGGTATATGTTGTCAGAAAGACAATTGTAAACTGCAAAATGTTACAGATTTTATTCACATTTGAGATATATTTTAAACATATGTACAAATAACAGCTTCATGATATATCTATATATTCTACTTCACCAATCCACATACATAGCATACTTTTTTCTAGAAATCAACTTCAACAAGCTTCACATATATAGCAACATTAACCAACGTTTATTTGTTTACTTTTAATGGTCAACTGCATTTTTGTTATATACGGGTAAAAACAAATTTTGTTTTGTTTAGAACATCGACAGGTGAGCAAGGACATCCAAAAACCGCTATTTTGAACTTTGGACCCAATGGTCAAACCCAGTGACCTTGTTAACCTTGAAAGTGAAATGTTACAAATGTTTTCCCTGAACTTTGAACTAGTGACCTTTAGTCCCACTGTAGCTCTTTGATCCTGTGACTTTAACAATCTCTAAATGAAATGCTTATCAGTAAAAATGTAACTTGTTGGATTAACTTAAATTTTGATCCATGATCTTGACTTTTTGTTAGTTGTCTCGTTTAATTCCGGTTATAATAAGATGTTCATCAGTGAAAGAATTGATATTGACCAGATTTGATACAGTGACCTACACTTGTCCTTGTAGACTATGATTTTTTAAATAGAAAGTTTCGATAACATATTATAAACTCTCCTGAAGAAGATTTCATCCCAGTTATACAGTATCATTTTTAATCAAATTGACCCCCTTTTGAGCCCCTCCTACTGCCCTTTGGTCAAAATTTCCACAATATCAACCCATCATTTCCTGGTTATAATTTCAATCAATAAACAAAGTATATCATAAAAGACAATTTTATTGTTATCAACTATGTATAGTAACTTTCCCTCCCTGGGTCGGAAATATAACAACTGTAGCTGCAATGAAATTCACAATTTTGATAAGCACCTTTACACCCTCAGATGACTTTTCAATTTCAGCCTACCTTGGCCTGAAGGAACGTTAACACCATAACATAAGAGCTAAAATTGGTCATTATCAAGATGATCAATATCAGATTCACAAATTTTCATCATAATCATCAGGAACACAAATCATCTTTAAAACAATTAAAAATCTTCTCCATCTTGTTCCAAGGTCAAAAGATTAAGGTATTAAAATTAATGCCACTTAATTCAACTTATTTTCACTGTCAACTGCAAGGATCATGAAAGCACTTCATCAGTTTGTTTATCATGTAGTTTTACACTAGAGACAGTTCACTGATCTTTGCAGCACAGTGTAAGTACTTCTGTTCCAGACATTGCATGTCTTGCACTTCTTGCAAAAGGTTCACTCTGTTTTCAGCTGATAGATTCACTGTAGCTGGAACCACTACTCTCTCCTCTTCTATATCCACCTCAAAATCCTCCCTTGATAGACCAAATGAATGGAGTTTAGCTTCCAGGGATTCTGGGTTCTGCAATTCCCTCACAGATGTATGACCATCTGTGTCACCAAGCATCCCCAACATCCACAACTGCTCAGGAGTTCTTCTGGACTCTGTTCTTACTCGGTGCTTGTTCCAAGCCTCCCTAAAGTTCTGGAGCTGTCTGTTCACCTCAGGCACAAAGACTAGCTGGAGTGCACAAAGATGGCAGTCATTTGAGGGATCAAGAATTCCTCTGTCCTCCATATCGTAAAACTTACGATAAAATGTATCCCCAACTTCTGTCTGCACGTCTCTCCACAACCTCTCTATCCTCTGATTGTGGACAGACTTGCCTGTGATGTGATTGTTCCTAGAACTATCCCTAATCAAGTTCATAAATAGAGCCACCTGCACATTTTCTCCTCCGTGATCTGATCTAACCCTTGATGGTAGACCATACTGCATTACTGCAGTGACGAACAGGTCCAACACTGTTGATGACTTGTTGTTGGTGCTGCAGGTCAAAAATGTCACCAATCTTGAAAACCCATCAATACAACCATGAGTCACCATGCCCCATCTGCCGTACCAAGGTTATCAAAAAGTTTGTAACGTCAAGTAGAATTAGTAGAATTAATATCCAGCCAAGTAAGGACATACAAGACATTATTACCCACAACACATACCACTTCATAATCATGATCAGGGGCGTAGCTGCCATGTAAGCACATAAGCCTGTGCTTGCACATTATTATTCAAAGTATGTGTATTTATGTCGCGAAATTTGATAATTTTTGTTCTTAATACTCCCACTGATACTGTAACTCTTTTTTCTCGACTCGTCAGATTGACGGACCAGGCTGCAGTAAGTATGCTAGGCAGAAGTTTTCCTATAATCATGTAATATTAGGTTTTACTATATTTGCTATAAAAAATGGCCCTTCTTTTATCATTCTAAGAGTATAACAAAGAAGTGTCAATATTTACTTAATTTTCAACCAGTTCAAACAAAATGTCAGCAAATACAATTATTAATGAGCCAGGCAAAAATTCCTTAACTTAAACATCTCCATAGGAAATTATTACAAAAATTAAGGAAAATTCCTTTAACTTAAGATTTTCCGGTAAATTGTGTAATGTTTTCCTCTGGAGATGTTAAGTTGATGAACGTTTGAGTAACTAGGCCTGTTCGAATTGTACAAAATTATTAGCGTGTTCCATTTAGCGGAACGTTCCGGTTGTGCCAACTTGGAACTGGTCTGCTAAATGGAACAGAACGTGCCAAATTCCGTTCCTTTTTGGAAATAACCAAAACGGTTCCGTCATAAAATCCGCAAAACAATGCGAGTAATTCCTTTTATTTACACATTTTACACACTATGATGCCACTTGGAGATGGAAGTGATATATTTTACTGGTGAAATGTTGTTTAACTGGTTATAGTTAGGTCTATTTACAATTTATTGAACATTTGAAACGAAAACCTTTCACTGGCCGCCATATTGGATCCAACTGGGTACCCTCAAATGAGACTTTCCAGACGAACCGGTTCGTTCCCTGTTCCATTTAGCGGAACGTCTGGTTCGTTCCGGAACAAACGTTCCGCTAAATGGAACATGCTTTTAAGCTTCAGAAAACAAGCAAGAGTAGTTGAAATAATCACATAACGCATCACAGGGACCTGAGAATTTGTTACGGCTAGTTTTGGACCTTTTAACTAGGTTGTTTAGAGTAAGTTTACATAAGATCAATTTTCGATAAAAATAAAAATGTCCCCTCAAAGATAGCCTTAATGACCTTTGAACGGGGCATTTTTATCGAAATTTGACCTATATGTCTCTGTTATTACAAACAAGTCCAAAACAATGGTACCACTTGAAGTTCAAAGGCAATTTTTTTTCCCGAATGACCCACTAGCCTACTTGTAAATGTCGCGGGGCTTGCACATCAAAATACCTCCAGCTACGCCCCTGATGATATTAACTAAAACTAACCTATAACTCTCGGAAGCCTTCGGAGGTAGAGTTTCTGATATATTTTGGATCTTTAGAACTGTTTGACAGTTATATTACAGACAAAGGATTTATTTTATGAGATTTGTTAGAAAAACTCAAGTGTTCCTATAAATATTTCACCATTTCAGGGAAATTCTAACTAGTTTTCTATAACATTTTTTTTTCAAACCCCTTTTTGTACATTTATACCTAGTTTCTTGACTCTACCATCACTTGAAACTTCTTTGAAAAAATGTGACCTACACAATTAAGTCCAGCCAGAGTGAAAGACACAATTTTAAAAATGACCTGTTTATCTCTGTACCCCCTTTGGTACCCTGTTTCTTGACTCTACCACCACTTGAAAGATCTGTACCCCCTGAAGACACATTTTAAATCTTCCAATTTATAGATTGGAATAGTTCATTATTATATTGCAGGGGTGAATAAGCTAAGAACATGACTCTTTTAACTACTTGAAGGTTCTCATTAAATGCGATTTACTAATTGTCAAAATTTGAGTCGTCCACATTCTGCTTAATTAATGAAACAGGATTAGATCTAGCATGAAGAACAATCTCCAAAATTTGGAGATTGTTCTTCGTAATAATGTGGGTTACTAAATAAGTTTTCCTGTCTTATTTATGACAGATACATAGAATTGTTCAACAATTTCTATTCTAGTGACTAATTTTTGTTTCACTCACTTAACAAGTTTATTTTAGCAGCAGAACACAGTGAGTGATGAGGCTTGCGTATTGATATTTCTTGATTTTTTGTATCTTTCCCAAAAATATCAGGGTAGTGACATTCATATGACATTATCTTTCTAAAATGCCGGTCATGAGGTACTTTCCAGCTCACTGTAGGTTAAGGTTGAATAGATCTACAATAAAAAATAGGTACGAGACCTTTTGCAAAGTTTTAAGATATTTTAATCTTTTTTTCTTTGGTAGTAACATATAGTACAATTAATTGTGGTCTGATCTTGAGGCCTGCATAGCAGGGAGTTATGCCCCATCGGAAACTTCCGCTGTGGCCGGCACGTTTGAAGTAAGCTTAGACACTTGACAGGCTGGAATATTGAAGTTGAAGGTTTGTACTAGCTGTCAGTGCATGTATTGAATGAATCAGGGTTTAATTAAACTTATTACATAATAATTAATTTGATTTTAGGTAATTTTATATGACAAAATCGACAAAATATGAAGTTTTAGATAGGAATTACGTGTCTATTAGCCAGTATTTACTTTCAGTTTGACTGACATACAACATATATAAGGAGCTAAGCAAAATGGAAGACTTTTTTAATAATTATAGTGAAATTTTAAAGCAGAAATCTGAGGTGTCAACAAATTGAATATGTACGATTTGGACAGGTGGTATTTTTGTACAATGAATAAACCCTATAATAGTATGTGTATCAAAATCTAAAAATAAAATAAGCAGTAAAATTGGCATAAACATGATAAAGTTTACTTTGTTGGCTTCAAATTTGAAAAAAAAAGAGTAAATTTGGTTACAGATTAACATTTTGGCCTCTCCGAAACTGGTGTCTACACATGAAAAGCTAGCTTTACAGGAAGTGCAATTCTAACAACAGCACATGAGGGAAAATAGCGAAAAATCTAAACAAACGACCTATATGCTGGGACACAGATAATTCTTCAACCAAGTATGCAATCTTTAATTTTAGAAAGATCTTAGGAAAAAAAATTCTTGGTTATTTAACTTATTTTTGATGTGGTTACCATGGCTTTCACAGAAGTAGCATACATAGAAAAAACAAGTTTATACACTTCTCATTTCTTTATTAGTATTGGTATTTACCCGTAATCATCATTTTTGATGGAGGGTGTATGATAAAAGAAGAAGAAATAGCATGTCGTTCACAGACATATATAACATGTTTATTTTGTTTTGTTAGGTCATAATTCTTTATCTTTTTTTCTCAGACATATAGGCCTTTTCTTTCTGAATCAATTGATTTTACTGTAATTCGCTACCACAGGTCCGCTGACACATAATAAGAAATATGGTGTTTTTAGATTCCACAATCCAGACACCAGTTGGAAATCTGTCACAGCACAGCGGTTTACGGTCATGTTAAATTCGCGTAATTTAAATTTGGTTTCAGTCTTCGACGCGTCACACCTGCGTCACAACAATTTGTGTATCAACTTTGATCATATCAGCATGGAACCACACAGTGTAAACAATAACACTAGAATACACTGTAAACACTTCACTAGGTGCACGGGACATGGGGAATTAATTATCCTGACTGTTTACTAAATTTATATATATACAGGTACATCACCTGAAATATGTATACACAAATTACAATTTTACCTATATACGAAGCAATATTGAGCACGGCTCAAGCTCAGCTCATCACATGCACTATGATAATGTTTTTTTCAGTTTTTATATGTTTTTTTTTCTTTTTATCTGTTTTGACAATATAATTGTACTGTAGTAATATTACATACTAATAAGGTTATCTACTTGTTATAATTGTGCTCATCAGTGCTTGATCTCAGTCTACTGGTGCTGAGGTCAAGGGGATTATCTGTCTGTCCCTTTTTGTAATCTAATCTTGCCCCCTTGTTCTGAATATGTCTTTGAATGGCTTGTGCTCTTAATTCTAGGGTCCTTTTTTTAAAAGCAGGGCTCTTTTGGTACTTTTGGTGGTAGTCTTGTTCTGCTTGTATTTGTTCCAGAGAGTGTCTTACTGTGTGAACAGCACCATGGAACTGCGCATCCATATTTTTGCTATATAGCACATTTTTTGGTAACCGGCTATTCAAAAGCCTGAAAAAGGCTTCGCATCTCTGGGTATTTGCCCCAAGTGACATTGCGGTCACATATTCATCTGTCAGTTTCATTTTTAGTATCTCGAGCATCAAGTGTTTGTCATTTTCATTCATATTTAAGCTACAAAGCTTGTATTTAGATAGAAATATGGACCGGTTCCACCAAGTACCACTACTAACATCACCATTGCATACAAATGAGTATGTTTTTCATCTAGAACAATCCCCGCTGTAACAGCGAAGGGTGGCATCTAAGACAAGTGGCAGTTTTCCGCGCATGATTCTTGCCTCGACATCGCAACCCTTTGTGAGCTCTTTACAAACTAGGCTACAGCGTGCTTTTATGTCGCGGCTTAGTACCTTTTGAGATTCTATCTTTCCTTCTCTTGTTTTCATACCCGGAAACATGTCCGTGCTGAAATGTGCTTGCATGCATTTTCTAAATTGTGCTTTACCTAAATGGGTGGGGTCTGCGAGCCGTTTCACATTCCACATTGGTATAAATGCTTTATAAGCTGCGTCAACACCTGCCACTGATCGAGCGTCCCTACCCCATGTAGCATATCTTACAATAAGATCTTGTTGGTATAGCTGCTCGCCTACTAGCTTAGCAGCCTCATATTCTGACAGCGGTGTCCCCTCCCCGATTGTGGCACTACAGTCTATGTGGCCACCAGGACATTTGGCATCAAACCCTTTTCTGCGTAACCATTTACCTTTCCAGCATATTTGTGATTGGACAGCTATTCCAATAATGTAACTTTTATCAGTGATATCTTTGCGTGCTATAAGTGCTAGTTGTACAGCATTTGTACCAGGTTTATTACGGCAGGTTATGGTTGACCTATTGTACCTGCCATCAACTTGTACGTTTACCAGGTTAGGGTCTGCGATTTCCCTCAACTCATTAATTTCCCTTACTTTCTGTGCTTTGTTTGTCATATCCTCTTTATTTAATGCTATGATTTGTTCTGCTGCAATATTAGCATTTCTCTGCATACCGCTACGGCACAAAGGAACCAAATTCATCTAGTTGAACAAACGCCGTGCCCCTGCTGGCCCCATAGGTGTTTCTTGGAGTCCGGCATGCATTGTCAGATTGGGGACAGCAGGGTTTGGGCCCCTTTTAGGGGATTGGATCTCTTTGTACATTTTCTGATTATCAGACACCCAACCACATGTTCTACATGCTACTTGAAATTTACATGTCACTCCTACTTTTACCTGTTTATGAATGTCAACATCAGGATTGTCACACCTGTGTGATGAGACAATTTGCATTAGAGAACCTATTTTTTCCGTATCTATTAGTCTGTTACCCTGACTTTGAACATGGTCATCTAACCTTGACCTTTTTGTTACTATTATCCTGCAGGTCTGATGCAACCTCTACAACCGGTTGTGTTTTCTTGGGCCTAAGAAGTTTAAGAGTGCCAGTATTACCTTCGGTGTAAGTGCTTGGAAAGCTACAACTCGGACGCGTTACATTGATTAAAGAATACATGTCAGAACTCAGTCTCTTCCATGTACCTGTGACATTTTCAGGGATAATTCTGACTCTTACAACTTATCTGAGAATTGGGGGCATTTTATGGGATCAGCAAAATATCTATGAGATTTTTCTATATAAAGTAATATAATTTTGAGTTTTTAATGAGATTTTCAAGAAAAATATGGGTAAAAATCCCCAAATCTCACCCCAAAGAGATCCCTGCATTTTGACTTGAAACTTTACTTACCCCATGTCCTGTGGTCTTGGTACCCTTATTTTGTGGTGTATTACAGTTTTTGAACACACTTTTCCTTCTTTTATACTCCCCTTTCATGGTTCTTTCAGGTAAAATATCCCTAATAGAATGACTGCAATACTCAAAAACACCTATTTATACCTAAGTTGACTATAAACACATATGTTCTGAATATATACACCACCTAATAAGGATTATAAGCCCACAGGGACAGGATATCTTATCCCTATGTTACACTGATATTGGCCCCTTCAGAGGTGTCACTTTCTAACCTTGCTATGTTTGACATATATTTACCAGATAAGTAGCAGGGCTATAAAGTTACAAGTACATATATTTTGTAGGGGAGAAGTCACCCTACATAGTGTCATAAAGTTAGACAGGCTGTGATTTCCAAAAAAAAAAGTTATGTCATTTATACTGTGAAATTTTTTAATGAAAATTGTGATTTTTGAAATTTGATAATTAAAAATCAATTAAGCTTTACTTTTTCAGAAATTTTAATTAAATGCATGTAAAATTTGAAAGAGCATTTAATATGCTTCAATTTGATATATGTTGTTAATATATTGCTTGATGATCACTTGCACAAAAGTCATTTATCTATGAGACCCCTCTGAAATCTTAGCTACAGAGTAGATCGAGCTCTGCTGTGGATTGGGGGTAGGGGATCTAAAAATGAAAGAACTTTTTTATTTTTGAAGTAAACTTCAAAATAATTTGCAGTAACGTTTGCCAGGTGGCCATGTTGGATTTTGACAATGAAATTTTGTTACCGTTATATCTTGAGAAGTACTGAATAGATATTTCCCAAATTTCATATGCAGGTTCCCTGTGGTGCATATAGTTGTGCTTTATTGATATATGGACTGATCAGAAAAACAAAATGGCTGCCAGGTGGCCATGTTTGATTTTGACAATGAAATTTTTTTACTGTTATATCTTGATAAGTACTGAATGGATCTTTCCCAAATTTCATGTGCAGATTCCCCTTGGTGCCAAGTTGTACTGTATTGATTTTGGGACTGATCAGGAAAAAAAATGGCTGACAGGTGGCCACCTTGGATCTTGACCATGAAAATTTTGTTACCTTTGTATCTGGTATTCTCAAATATCATAGGTATGTTAATTTCGTTTGATGCTCAGTTATGCATGGTCCATTTTTGGACAGATCTGATTAGGGCTGGACAATACAGCAATGTCCTGATCAGATACGTACGTATCACGATACCTGAACCACGATCCGATACATATCATGATACTTATTGGGAAGACATGTTCAAACGTTCAGACACTAAGGAGGCTCGACCCTTTCGCAATTAACTGCTTTCAAATGTTGATTATGCTACCAGGTAGAGATGATTTTGTGAAAATCTAAGCATTTCTTTGATTTGGTTGAATTTTTGGTAAAAAACACAAAAAAAAAGATTTTTCTCAAAATTTAATGTTTTTTCAATTTTTTTTCCTAGTGAATGTTGTTGAAAATCACAAGCATACAATAAAAAAAAAATCAATAGCTTCCTCAAAAATATTTTATTTGAGGAAAAATGGACAAAACAATTTTTACAAAGTGTGTTATTAGACTAGCGGACAAATTTCAGTATTCACAGTCAAATTATTTACATACCTGTCATAAAGTTACATAAAGCACAAGCAAAAAATTCAATCAAAATATCCCAGACAAGGTGTTTATGCTACTTATTGAAAACTAGATGTAAATTTGTGTCTAGGCTAGGTTGTCTCCCTTGATGCTATTGGGAGGTTTTTGTAGTGGGTAGTATTTTTACATAACATATATACTGTGAATGCCACAAGCCTAAAACATTTTAGAACATAACAACTACCGGCATTCTGTGTTATATTTTTAACAGCATAATAATGCAAAATGACACCAGACACTCAATGATTTGAAATCAGCCTTATTTGGTAGGAAACATATATATCCCTAGGTGCTCAGGATTCAAAATTGTACTAATAGTGGGACTGACCTCCCAGCCCCCCCCCCCCCCCCCCCCCCCCCCAACAGGGGGCTGAGGGGTGGGGCCAGAATCCTTGATACCAATGTGTCCAGGTGAGCGATACAGGCCCTCGGGATATAACATTATGGTATATTTTGTCTGTTTTCAGTAGGAAATTATTACTTGATCAGAAATTATTACTTGAGAAAGATGGTATCAAACTGTAAAATTGGGATGCCTGTCTCGACCCCAGAGGCCAGGTCAGGGCTGTAAAGGGGTCCGATACAAAATTTCTAAAATCTTACTTCTCCAGTTGCTCAGAGGCCTATTTCTCTGCACGGGATGGAAAGATATCATCGGAGGGCATTGCTTAATTTGTGAATTTCAGTACCCACAAGCTATCTGTTTCCCTTTGGGGAGGGGGTAAAGTTATTATAGTTTATTGTACTCATTTGTAGGGAAATAACACATTCAGATATATTTTGTCCATTTTCAGTAAGAAATTATTTCTATGTTGTCAAATTGGGATTTAATATGCCCCAACCCCAGGTGCCAGAGCAGCAGGGTCCCAAGAAAATTTTCAAAATCTTCTACAGTCTATCTATTTCTATGCATGGATGAAAAGATCACCAGGGGCCCCTTTGGCATTCATTGCCCCCTGGGATGGGGGTAAAGTTTAATATATAGTTTATGCATGATAGAAAATAACACTTAAAGAGTTTTTTTCTTTTAACTATATTTTGTTTCTTTTTTTTTGGAGGAAATCAATCCTTTTTAGTGACAATCATCCTCAGGCCATACCAATTTAATTTATTGTTCGTCGGATTTACCGCTCCTGTTTTGGAAAAATAAAATAAAAGTAAAAGTAAAATATCACCGCTCCAATTTTAGCGTCAATGAAAAATGACGAATCCAGATATATTTTACAATGGTTCAAAATTGAGAAGATGCCATTCCGGATCATTTGAATGTTTAAAACGAAGGTAAAACTGGTATTTCAAGCGGGTTTTTTCTCACTAAAAAACGACTTCAAGCGTCAACAGAAAAAATCTTTAAAATCCTGAATTAAGTAAGCGACATCTGAAGATATGTTTTTAATACAATTGTACAATTATAATACATGTCACACCTCTTCATTGAATTTCAAATCGTTATTCTCCTCAAGTGATCGACCCAATTTGGCAGACATCATTGTCATTTCATCTTATTTTAATAGAATAGACCTACTGTTGATAGTTTAAGACCGTGTTCGTTATTGATATTTTGTATTTATGTAGGTATTACTATTCGAACTCTCATCCAATTGCCGTAGTTACCTAGTTACCAGTAATCAGAACATTTAAATCCCAAATGGATTAACACTGGGTTCATGATGCTATTTCAACCATGATATAGACAATAATGAACTTATTCATATACTCAGAGACATACGTCTCTGATATACTGGACGTCAGCTTATAAACTGATTTTAATTTTTATGATCTTGATATTTAGTACACAAATGATGCTTGTGTCCATTAATATTACTATTACTATAATTGTAAATCAAAGTTTAACAGCAAAACACCTAGTGCCATACATCTAGCCTTCAGTGTTTGTTTTATAGCGGTACATACTACATATATTTTGTCATCATCAATCTATATCAATTCGATAAAATATGCATTCTGCACGAAAAGAAGCATCTAAATACCCACAAAAAATGTTGTTGCTAAAAGGTGTTTCCTGCGGCTTTGGTTCAATCCCTAAACTTGAATGGCTGACCTTGGGTCTTCTATTAAGAAGGTAATTTAAGAAAGCTTTTCTCTCAAATGCTTTTTTATTGCACAGCTTTATAAAAGTAGTTTGCACAATGGAAATAATAAAAAAAAAAAAACGCTACAACAGTTTAAATACGTGTACTATTTGGTGATACATTATATTACTAGTCAAACACGTATTCTAACATTTAGCCTTTTGAAAACTACCGCTCGCTCGAAATTTTAAGGAATTCAACATTTTTGTAAAAACAAAAAAATTTCGCCCGCTCGCTCCAATTTTGAAATCTCATTTTCCAAAGAACAATAAATCAAATTGGTATGGCCTCAATAAGAAAATCATTTGTTTCAGAAATTTTAGAATATTTATCCTTTAATGACATGACAAATATTGTATTTCCCTTGTTTAAAAGTTTATTTCATCCTTGAAATTGAGCTACAGTACCAATAACTTTATTCAGGTGACCTTGACCTTTGATCTGGTGACCTTGACATTTTCGTCAGTTGGCTCTTTATTTAACTCTCACTAATATTAACTTCATAATGTCATAATAAAATGTTCACCAATGAAAAGGAATAAAATCTGACATTGACAAGGTGATTTGACCTTTGAGTCAGTGGCGCTATTAGTTAACAAAGTCCATTTAACAGCAAAACTGTAGGTTAAAATCAGACTTGGAAATGTGTGTTTGGATATGATAGGTATTTTTGACAGCTTAAGTACCTGAAATATAGCTCAACAAGATAAAAGAACCAAGAGACCCAATGGTCACTGTTCCTCTACCAACGATTTCTTATTTATAACCACTGATTTGAATTCGATCAAATTGGGTCAGAAGCATCCCAATGGGGTGGGGACTCAAAATTGTAAAAATAAAATGGTGGGGCTTACCCACCTGGGGGGCTGTGTCAAAAAGGGTCAATTTGGCTATAATGATAAAAACGACTAATCTTCACTGAAACCGAGCAAAAGATATTGCTCTTATTTGCTTCACTAGGTAGCATCACTATGAGGTGGACATATAGTGAAGCTGATACATGTACCAATATACAATTGCTTGCCACTAAAAGACAATCACAATGGTGATTTTAGATTTGGTTCCAGGGTCTGCCACGCCCTTGCAGGCTTGGTCTCTTGAGTCATAACTTTTAAATGATTGAGATCCCTTTACATTACTGCATATAACATCCCATTACATTACTGCAAGGAGATGATGTGGCAGATCTAGATCCCACACTGGAAAAGTTTGTGATAATTAACTTACACAGGTCTTTTTGTTGCATTTGCTGAAATCCAGGTGAGTGATGCAGGCCCTTTGTGCCTCTTGTTTTTAAGTTGGTTAAATCAATTTCTAATATGTAACATGAAAAGTAAAGGATGACAATAATTTAAAAGTAAAAACGTGTATGTTTCAAATGCAACATATATCCAAGAAAAAGTCAGTTTTGCTATGATATATTTCTATAGTGAAGCGGTAATCACACTTGCCACTCTGTGGTGGGAGACCCAGGTTCAAATCCTGGTAGAAATAACAGCATTACTTGAAATAATTTAAACATTTCAAAATATAAATACATGTTACTAATATGGTACATTCTATATAATTTTTACATGCCCGTCAAATTTGACAGGACATAGTATGGTATGGCGTTGTCCGTTTTGACAATATTCACTATAGCTAGAGTAACCTCCCTATGGGATGCAATTTCTGGCATTTATAGTTCTATTTGTTTTTGGGACAGGAAAAAGCAAGGTTAAGAATCTTGCTCAAGGATGCAACAAAATAAGTGCCCTGGTCAGGACTTGAACTCACAACCTTTCAATCATGAGCCCAGCGCCCTAGCTATCACTAGACCTCCATACGCGTGCCTTCTAATGAGTTATTTCCTCTACACTTCATTCCATCTGTGACATCCCTTCAGGTGTCACCTCACTAGTAGTTATATCAAGATTTATTCTCATTTTTAGCTCACCTGGACCGAAGGTCCAGTGAGCTTATGCCATAGCGCAGCGTCCGTCGTCCGTCCGTCGTCTGTCAACATTTGCTTCAAATTGCTACTAGTCCTAAAGTCCTGATTGGATTTTAACCAAATTTGGTCAGAAACATCCTTGGGCGAAGGGGAACAGATTTTGCATAAATGGTGACTCTGACCCCCAAAGGGCCAGAGGGAAGGGGCCCAATAGGGAAAATAGAGGTAGTTCTTTAAATCTCTTCTTGTCAAAAAGTCCTGATTGGATTTTGACCAAATTTAGTCAGAAACATCCTTTGGGGAAGGGGAACAGATTTTGCATAAATGGTGACTCTGACCCCAAAGGGGCGGGGCCCGATAGGGAAATAAAGGTAATTCCTTTAAATCTTTTCTTGTCAAAAAGTTATGAATATATTTTGTCCAAATTTAGTCAGAAACACCGTTGGTGGAAGGGGAACAGATTTTGCATAAATGGTGACTCTGACCCCTAAGGAGCCAAAGGGGCATATCCCAATAAGGGAAATAGAGGTAATTCCTTTAAATCTCTTCTTGTCAAAAAGTTATTAATAGATTTTGTCCAAATTTGGTCAGAAACATCGTTGGGGGTAGAGGAACAGATTTTGCCTAAATGGTGACTCGGACCCCAATGGGGCCAGAGGGGCGGGGCCCAATAGGGGAAATAGAGGTAATCCTTTAAATATCTTCTTGTCAAAAAGTTATGAATAGATTTTGTCCAAATTTGGTCAGAAACATCGTTGGGGGTAGAGAAACAGATTTTGCATATATGGTGACACTGACTCCAAAGGGGCCAGAGGGGCTTGGCCAAAAAGGGAAAATAGAGGTAATTCCTTTAAATCTCTTCCTGTTATGAATAGATTTTGTCCACATATGGTCAGAAACATCGTTGGGAGTAGAGGAACAGATTTTGCATAAATGGTGACTGGGACCCCAATGGGGCCAGAGGGGCGGGGCCCAATAGGTGAATAGAGGTAATTCCTTTAAATCACTTCTTGTCACAAAGTTATGAATAGATTTTGTCCAAATTTGGTCAGAAACATCGTTGGGGGAAGGGGAACAGATTTTGCCTAAATGGTGACTCGGACCCCAAAGGGGCCAGAGGGGCGGGGCCCAATAGGGGAAATAGAGGTAATTCGTTTAAATCTCTTCTTGTCAAAAAGTTATGAATAGATTTTGTCCAAATTTAGTCAGAGACACCGTTGGTGGAAGGGGAACAGATTTTGCATAAATGGTGACTCTGACCCCTAAGGGGCCAGAGGGGCATAGCCCAATAAGGGAAATAGAGGTAATTCCTTTAAATCTCTTCTTGTCAAAAAGTTATTAATAGATTTTGTCCAAATTTGGTCAGAAACATCGTTGGGGGTAGAGGAACAGATTTTGCCTAAATGGTGACTCGGACCCCAATGGGGCCAGAGGGGCGGGGCCCAATAGGGGAAATAGAGGTAATCCTTTAAATCTCTTCTTGTCAAAAAGTTATGAATAGATTTTGTCCAAATTTGGTCAGAAACATCGTTGGGGGTAGAGAAACAGATTTTGCATAAATGGTGACACTGACTCCAAAGGGGCCAGAGGGGCTTGGCCAAAAAGGGAAAATAGAGGTAATTCCTTTAAATCTCTTCTTGTTATGAATAGATTTTGTCCACATATGGTCAGAAACATCGTTGGGGGTAGAGGAACAGATTTTGCATAAATGGTGACTGGGACCCCAATGGGGCTAGAGGGGCGGGGCCCAATAGGAGAATAGAGGTAATCCTTTAAATCTCTTCTTGTCACAAAGTTATGAATAGATTTTGTCCAAATTTGGTCAGAAACATCGTTGGGGGAAGGGGAACAGATTTTGCCTAAATGGTGACTCGGACCCAAAAGGGGCCAGAGGGGCTTGGCCCAATAGGGGAAATAGAGGTAATTCGTTTAAATCTCTTCTTGTCATAAAGTTATGAATAGATTTTGTCCAAATTTGGTCAGAATCATCGTTGGGGGAAGGGGAACAGATTTTGCATAAATGGTGACACTGACACCCAAGGGGCCAGAGGGGCGGGACCCATTAGGGAAAATAGAAGTAATTCCTTTAAATCTCTTCTTGTCAAAAAGTCCTGTTTGGATTTTGACCAAATTTGGTCAGCAACATCGTTGGGGGAAGGGGAACAGATTTTGCATAAATGGTGACACTGACTCCAAAGGGGCCAGAGGGGCTGGGCCAAAAAGGGAAAATAGAGGTAATTCCTTTAAATATCTTCATGTCTTAAAGTTATGAATAGATTTTGTCCAAATTTGATTAGAATCATCGTTGGGAGAAGGGGAACAGATTTTGCATAAATGGTGACACCCAAAGGGCCAGAGGGGCGGGGCCCAATAGGGAAAATAGAGGTAATTCCTTTAAATCACTTCTTGTCAAAAAGTCCTGATATGATTTTGACCAAATTTGATCAGAAACATCCTTTGGGGAAGGGGAACTGGTTTTTACACAAATGGTGACTCTGACCCCTTAAGGGGCCATTTTGGCGACTTTAGAGTTACAAGTCAGAGATTAATTCCATCCAGGTGAGCGATGCAGGCCCATTGGGCCTCTTGTTATTTTGTTTGCTTTTGTTTAGTTCTTAATAGTTAGTTTGAACGGTTTATGACATCTCATAGATAAATTCTATTGATATCAACGTATTAAAGATGGCTTAATTACATAACCAGCCTTAGACATGTGAAACAGTGGATATACTTAATCACCATTCCTTAGAACTGTTTTAATGATAATAATTCAAGGTTCTTGCATACCACTTTATCACAACCTATAGGTCGTCTCAAAGCTGTTCACAAATTATTATCCGTGGTTATAGGGCCTTCGCAATTAGCTAATATCGTTCTCAACTCCCTGGGAAGCATTCAAGCGAAAAATTCCACCTTACAGTAACCTGTACGAAATGCTTAGGTGGAATTCTAGAGGATTCCACCTGGAAATGAAGGTAGTCCAGGAGGAATCCGCCTAAGATGGCAGGTTCATAGGTAGACTTTAGGTAGACCTAGAATCTGTCTAAATTCTACCCAAGCCTGAAGCAAAACTCTGCCTAAAATTCTACCTAAAGTCTACTTAAAATCTATTTAACAACCTCTTAGTAGGAAAACCAAACTCAAAATCTCTATTTAGGTGGAATTTTGTGGGAAAATTAAACTTAAAATTTCTAGGTAGGTGGAATTTTGTACTTTATAAACATATGGGTCTGCAGTCCAGAATCCTCATCTCTGATTGGTCACTTTTGAATAACACAGTTACACAGGAAGTTGTGATATATTCAGCTCATTTCCTAGTCTGGGATGGTTGCATTGTGTGACAGATTATGAAAACATTTGAACTTGTGACAAAATCATGGACACAAACAAGAGCAGCAATATCAGTACACTTCCATAGCACAACTGCAGGTTAGTATGACCAACCAGTACTGTTTTTATGTTCATTTAGTGTGATACTTGACCTGTATAACAGCAGTGTTTCTTCAGTTCTTTTAGGTCAACTGATCTGTTTGGAAAGTTTAGTTTGGTTTTAGCAAATGTGATATAGATAAATGTACAAACAGCTGGGAATTGAAATGTGGCAATTATCAGTCCAGGATCAAGTTATTAACAAACTGCTATTTTGAATTTATTATGGGGCAATTTTCATTACTGAAATCATACTGAGAAATGTACATCACTCATCAGTTTAACTGATCCACAAAAGATAAAGACTGGTATAAATACAAAATAATTGAGATATAATACTCATAGATATTTAACTGCATAGGTATACATGTGTATATTATTGATTCCTTTTGGTCATATCCTGTATTAAAAAGGGGATATGTTACTAACAGCTCCATTACCTTACTATCAGGAACAGGAAGTTTATGTTATCGTTTTACTTTGAATGAAATTTGAGTTGATATTGGGTAGAATTTAGGTAGAATTTTAGATGGAAATTAGGTAGATTTTAGGTAGAATTTTAGATGGATTTTAGGAAGACTTTTATGTGTAGATGTTAGGTAGAATTTTAGGTAGATTATAGGTGGATATTAGGTAGAATTTTAGGTGGATTTTTGGTAGAATTTTAGATGGATCTTAGGTAGAATTTTAGGTGGATTTTAGGTAGAATTTCAGGTGGATTCCTGCTAAACTAATTTACATATAAGGGCCGTTTTCTGCAAGTTTTCCAAGTGTTTTCTGTCTAAAGCATCACTATATCTTTATGCAGAAATATTAAGATGGAATCCACCTAAAATCCTGCTAAAAAGTCTACCTGGAATTTACTAGGAATCCACCCTGACATTTTCGTACAGGAAGGGCTGTGTCCGGGACTCAAACTCTCAACACTTCCATCACGAGCCCGTCATCCTACCACTAGACCATCGTGCCTCCAATTATTATTATAATGATACATTATGACTACTTTGATTAAAGCAGTCGACCATATATATAACAGGTAAATCAACACCAAGACTGTCTCGAATTGCTTTTGAGCAGTCACCTTGATAGGCCTTTAAGTTGTGCTTGATCACGGAGTTTGTATTCATGGTTCCGACAATCTCCCCTAAGCCCCGCCCCCCTTAGCAACGGTTGCTCCGCATCACAATAACAACAATATGGCGACCGCTGAAGCAGCATCAACAGGTTCTCTACTCTGTATTCCTGACAGCATTTCTGTTTCTAACTTGCCCGATCTTAAAAATTTATCGAAGAAAGCACAACAAAGGGGTCTGAACTATTTCTCTCAGGGGTATATACATGATATAAAAATTTACACTGTAAAAGAAAACACCGCCCGAGTTGATGCGAGATGCTGGAGGTCGATGAGAAAGTCACAAACACCACATCGACTCCACATAGATATTGATTCAAATGAAGAAAAATTGACTGAATCACACTGCATTTGTACAGCTGGGTAAGTAATGGTTTATGACAATTTTACTTTATATACTTTCAATTGAAATGAAACATCACAAATTGTTGGTAGGCTGCTTGCAACTCAGCACATCACACGTACCGTGCCACGCCCCTTTTCAAAGTCCGTCGACCCAACCAGTAAAACAATTTAAACATACAATTTTGCACTGGAAGGAAAGACGTTGATAAATTATTATCTAAATGAAAAAAATATTTCTACTTTAATTTTGAGTGATAATCAAGTATTTATTTTATGCTTGCTTACAGATGTGTACATCTTAATTCAAAGCATTTTTAGTATTTATATTAGTTATAAGATCTTATCAAATAAATCTAAAGGGAGAAACACTGCAAATACTTATGGATTTCTTTGTGTAACTCTTTTGTAATATTTCCTGTATATAAAATTATCATAAACATGTATGGACTAAATGAGAATTATATGCAATATTGTTGTTATCTTTATAGGATTGATGGTCACTGCTCGCATGTAGTTGGGCTGCTGAAATGTCTTCAATGGCTGAAACTACATAATTTTACCAGTGTTCCTCAACAGCAGAGCTGCACGAGTGTTCCACAGCAGTGGCATGTACCCAGAGGACCCAAGATCAAACCTGTACCTCTCAACCATGTTGTGGTTGCACGTCCGTTGGAGAACAGGAAAAGAAAACCAATTGTGTGCCATCTAGATGAAAACTATCCGTAAGTTCAGAACTAGAGCAAAACAAATAGGCCTAAAGTTTTATCAGTAACTAATAAAAAAAGGACAATGATTTGTGTCAGACATTCACTCTTTAATCTTTTTCAATGCATGTTAATTACAGACTACATGTACTTAGAAGTTCAGTTTTCAAATTCATTTTTCATTTGGTTTCAACATTTGATTTTGATCTCATATTTTCAAACATACATATAAACATTAATCTATATATAATTATGTGGTACAATGACCAAATATATTGTTGTGTAAATAAATATGGTATAACATGTGGCCACTGCATGTCCATTTCCCAATATAATTCAGTTATATAACAATAAATTCCTTTAATCCTTCAATCAATGTGTACTTGAAATTGTACTTTTCTGATATACCTGATACAAATTATGAAGAATCGGAACACTGATTGATGATTATATATATATAATTATTAAGTATTTATAACAATTTTCAAATTTCTTTGAATTTATTATGAAGGCATTATGCTTTTCATTATGCTTTTAGTATTGTTTGCATCTTCTTTATTTTTTCATATTTCAGAATTCCAATTGTCACAGACGAGGATATAAAGACTCTATCAGATCTTGATGGCACTCCTCTGCAATACAAACTATCATCGTCATCTACAATCAGCACCTTACCAAGAACTACAACACCGTTCGGAGAAGCTTTGATTGGATCTTCACTTTCCTATCAGGTCATTTTCATAAAGCTAATAAATATGAAACTAATCAACAAAAGAAATGAACTTCCAGTGCTGAAAAAAAATAAAGATTTTGTAGGAGCCAGGTTCAAAAACAAATTAGAAACAATTTTTTGTCATCTTTGGTAATTTTTCAAAGATTTTGATACCAATTAAGACGTAATGAAATTATTTTTATGTCAGTGAACTAAATAAATTTACCACATAACTGACCACTTCACTCCTTCATGTCATAAATATGGTATTTACACTAATAACACTAGTGTGACGTCATAAACAAATGACATCTTTATGACATCATATGATTGTCTCGGTAGTGAAATTTGTATTGCCAAAGAAGAAATTTGCCTTTCTTAAAGAGAATGAATTGAAGAGTTTTGGTGTATTTTCTCGTAAATATAAGTTATGCAATAAATAGAATCTTACACTCGTGTCAAACAAGGATTGAATGTCTATTTTGTTGCTTGCATCAGCAGTCGAGTGAAACTCGCGCAAATGAACAGGGTTTGAATTTAAGTCGATTTACTGGTCAAAATTGTAACTTAGACTGATTCAGAATGCATAACAGTGCTTTCATTATCCACTTACTGCATGCAATTTTCTAATTTGGTGAGTTAAGATTTAACCCACTCGTCACAAAATACGAGTTGCTAAAAAGATAAATTCTACACTGGAATGAAGTGAACTGAAAAGCCTAAAGACTCATGACATATTAAATTAATAAACTTGTTTCATAAACTTCATATTACATTGACACTTGTGAAAGATCCTTTATATCTTTACTGATGTTTAATTGGAGTTAATTATTAATCTCGGACAAAAATGTCCTCAAACAGTGTAAGGTAACAGCATACAGTCCATAGTTTGTTGATTCTTGGAAACATACTTGTTGGGATTTCAGTTTTTATGATTTTATTTTTCTTCACCTTTGCGATAAGTCTTTCTATGTGAATCCTGTGTTTGGCTATCTTTTGTGTTTCCTTCCGTTCACCACTGTAGGAGTTTACCACTACGAGCAAAAGGGGGTATGTTGAACTTTAAATTCAACTTTGCCAATTTATCACTAATTGTAAACCCTTTGTCAGCCATAATTGCATCACCATCTTGAATATACCCATGCACCTTCAGATTTCTTAGGAGTTCATAAAATCCACTTTCCTCAGTAATGGCCTTGTCAGATATAGATTCAGAAAATAATTCTGATACAAACAAAAGAGTTCCTCTTGAATCACATCCGATTAATCCCTTCAGTGTTGTGCTTCCCTTATAATCACTGTAAAACTGACTTTGCAGTCCTAGAGCACAAGGAGACTGTGTTTTCAGTTCAGTTCCATCAATAATAATCATATTAGTTGGATAGTCCTTTTTGAATTCCTTTGGCATGTTACTCATGATTATGTCCCTATGTGGCCACAGTGGTAGCTGTGCAAGCTTAAAATACATATGGTCAAGCCAGGTGTTAAACACTATGCCAACTGTTTGAATTTTCAGTCCAAACTTCATTGCAAGGTCTGCCAAACTGTAGTCACGTCTACATCGTGACAGAGTCAAAAATAGACCATCTTCATTAAAGAGGGACTTCAAATCACTTTCTCAAAATCTAATGTAAAGTCTTTTGGAATAAGGAATGCCAACAAAGCCACAAACCTGACATATGCAATTCCTGTATAGTGCTTCAATAAATCTTGTGGTTTGTATTGTTCCCCAATACCTGCTGCACTCCAAACCATTTGTGGTTGCTGTGTGTTTCTGCAGTCTTACCCTGTTGTAGCTTTGTAATTGTTTCTTCCTGATCTTTGACCTTGGCTTTGAGGGATTTAATCTCGGCTGTCAAAGTCAGTACTTCCAAAGGAGAAACCCCTGTATAAAAAAAACCCATGAAAATATTTTGATTTGAATTCAATTGTAAATAAATATGTATTTTTGTATGTTAATTACAGACTAGGAACCTGAAGTCAACAAAACCAACACCATCATCAGGCTGCGGAAATACTTCAGTACACAGACAAACTCCTGTAGCCTTATCAGAGGAATTCAAATGTTTGAATAGAACATCACTTGATGAAGTAACACTTCAGGAACTAGAGAAAAACACCAGAGACCAACAAAAGTCAGATTTATGGTACAGGGAAAGGAAATGTAGGCTCACAACCTCAAATTTTGGTAAAGTTTTAAGAAGGAAAGCCAAGCCAACTCCAGCTTTCCTGGATGACATATTTAACAGGACCACAATATCAGCTGCTGCACTTACCTATGGGAAAACACATGAACAAAATGCAAAAGCTAAATATCTGGAAACTTTTCCAGCTCGTTATATTCATGCATGTGGTTTGATTATTAACAATTGTTTTAATATTCTTGGAGCATCACCTGATGGTAAAGTTTGCAACGATGTGGAGACTGGAATTTTTGAGGTAAAATGTCCATATTCAGCCCGGAACCTTCATATTGATCAGGATGTGATGAAATTGCAGGATTTTGTTTACAGCGTGATGGCCAGGAAATACATCTGAATAACAAGTTGGGAGATAAGTTTTAAGGAGCTATCTATGGATATGTATTGTATCAGTTCCAAGTGGAATAGAAACAGTGACCTTGACCTTTGACCTTTGACCATGAAAAGCAATCCCAAGCGAGTACTTTTGGTAAGGAAGTACTCTATGAAGTTTGAGTTTGATTGGTCCGAGGAAACTCGAGTTATCGTACAGAATCATAATTTCTATTTATAGCAACTGTGACCTTGACCTTTGACCCTGAAATTCAATCCCAAGCGAGCACTTTTGTTGAGGAAGCACTGTATGAAGTTTGAGTTTGATTGGCCCAAGGAAACTCAAGTTATCACACGGAAACTGATTTTCTATTTATACCAACAGTGACCTTGATCTTTGACCTTTGACCCTGAAAAGCAATCCCAAGCGAGCACTTTTCTTTAGGAAGCAATGTATGAAGTTTGAGTTTGATTGGCCCAAGGAAACTCAAGTTATCGCACAGAAACCGATTTTCTATTTATAGCAACAGTGACCTTGACCTTTGACCTTTGACCCTGAAAAGCAATCCCAAGCAAGCACTTTCGGTAAGGAGGCAATGTATGAAGTTTGAGTTTGATTGGCCCAAGGAAACTCAAGTTATCGCACGGAAACTGTTGGTGCCAGACGCCGCCGACGCCAACATAGTGATCCCTATATGTCGCCTTTCAGGCGACACAAAAATCACATGTACTATGCCCAAGTCCAAGGACAGCTTATGATATCTGGTTGTGACTTCTATGAGTTTGTTGTTTACACACAAAAAAGTCTCTTTGTTGAAAGAATACTTCCAGATGTACCTTACATGTCAAATATGCTCATTAAGTTATCTTCATTCATAAAGGAACATGGACAGCAATATATGGTTTAGCTATCCAGCTTGATATTGTTTGAGTACCATTGGTATTCGGAACAGCATATTTCCCCATACTGGGTAATGCAAAATATTATACATTATATACTTACATCTTTCATCTGTTTGTACAGATATTTCTCTCATTGTATCACTGTAGACAGCTGTATCCTCAGTCTCCACGCCAAGTTCATTTTCTTCACTGAAAATGAGATATAAATCTTTATATATATATACAATTATTTATTGTATGTACTGATGTATTTCAGAATTTCTATGTGACATGATATTCATCATTGATTAAATTTGACAGTTCATATAAATTTTCTTCATTTCTTTAATTTATTGTTAAAACATTTTAAACCCACAAATCAATAATTATTACATCTGGTATGTACAAGTATACATGTTGGAGGTAGTGTGTACTTGTGCCCTGACAAAAAGTATTTTTATTTCATATTTGACAGACATGTCTAATATTGGGCAAAACAAATACAGTACGGTAATCATAGTTTGATACAAAATGTGGTCAGAAAATAAATATTGCCATCAGACCAAAATAAAAAATAGGTGTGTTTCCACTAACGCGACCCCCCCACCCCCCAAAAAAGGGGGGGGGGGGGTGTTAGGAAGGAGTTTTCATATCTGAAATCAACACTGGAATAAAATGATGTAATTGTTTACAAACCGGTAATATAAAATGTAAATGCACCTCTAATGTAATTGTTTTGGCATTATATTCCTCATGGATCTGGTCAAAAAATCAATCATAGAAGCATTCAGGTGATAAAGTGTGTAGTGTACAATATTAGCCGTAAGGCCATACCAATTTGATTTATTGTTCGTCGGATTTACCGCTCCTGTTTTGGAAAAATAAAATAAAAGTAAAAGTATAATATATCCGCTCGTATTTAAGCGTCAATGAAAAATGACGAATCTGGATATATTTCAAAGGTAATATGAATACCCGCTGAAAGCTGTTCAATGCAAAATTAAGTGTAAGCATTTGAAAAGTTTTATCAAAGTCATTATAAAGGTGTAACAGGAGAGGAAAAATGCACGGCCAGACCGGGGTTCGAACCCGGGACCTTCCGAACTCTAGACGGACGCTCAACCAATTGAGCTATCTGGTCGCCGACGATCGACCCGGTCTAGATCCGCTACATTCCTCCCTCCTTTAACAAAGTCTTCGACCCTGAAGACATCACGATTTACAACCCAGGTTCGGGTATCCCCTTGCTAAGTATGCACCCAGTACTTGAAACAAGGTTTGGTCACATGCACCAAATGTAACAGGAGAGGAAAAATGCACGGCCAGACCGGGGTTCGAACCCGGGACCTTCCGAACTCTAGACGGACGCTCAACCAATTGAGCTATCTGGTCGCCGACGATCGACCCGGTCTAGATCCGCTACAAAGGTTTTGTTACGCCAATAATACCACTACATTTCCTCAGTTTAAGCCTTAATTACGGTTCGTTTAAAGCGCACAAAATGATCAGATAGTAATATATATATTTGCTGAGAAATGTATGTTCCAATTATCAAATGTTAACAGATTTTCAGTATCTCCCGGTCGTAAAAGCACTTATCCCGACAATGGGAAAATCTCTCCTCCAGTTTCATATGTTCCGACAATCAAATGAGATTTGTTTAAACATGTCCCGATAATCAAATGAGATTTCTGTTACGATGTCTCGATAATAACGTGTATAGATGTATTACAACGAAAAAAAAAAAAAAGAAATCTGCTGAGTGTTCCGCCCAGGAATCGAACCCGGGTTTCCATCGTAATAAACTATAGCCTTACCATTTGAGCCAAATCGGCAGTTAGCATTCTCCGTCAATTCAGTGACAGAGATCGTATTTTACACTATTAAACTTTTGTTTGGAGCTTACAATTAACGTCCTACTCCACCATTTTAGCGCCCATAACTACAGTAAGTCTTAATAACTACTCACGCTCAATTTTAAAAGTATGTATAGATTACATTTCCTCCTGCGACGGCGATCGTCAGCCATTCTATAGCATTGCAAACCAAACCGATAAAGACAAAATGCCAGCGTCAATTGTATGCATGTACACACTCAGTGCACTATATTTTCGGGGATTTCTATGAACTACTTTCCTATACAACATTTCCCATTGGTGCAGCCTAGTCTATCTTCTCACACATTCATTCTCTGACCTCATTAGGCGTCCTGTTTGGGAAACCCCCGCCATGCCCTACCAGCGAACAGAAGAGGAAATTTGAACAAAGTCAATATTTATATTTTGTTCAAATGTTGATTTCTGAAAATCAATCACTTTTGATTGAACATTAATTTGGTAAAATAGTATTTAATATCACTAGAATTATTTTTAATTCTAATGAAGTATATGTATCGTTGATATAGTGCTGTGAAGTTTGAATCCCACTGTTGGAATTTGAGAAGAAGTTTAAAATGTGAAACGGTTTTTTATATAGATTATATAGGGGGAAATGCAAAATGGCGTACTATCTTAACCGGAAGTGCTATCAAGACACCAAAGGTACCAATATCATCGGAATGACATACTCTATTGATCTGTAGAAAACGTTTTCAAAAACAAAGAAAAATGAAAAATTTCTAAAAATAGTTTAACTTTGACCTCTGCTGCGCTTTTTTACGAGTCATATTTTGTAATAATTTGTAGAAGAAGAAACTTTTCCCCAGATGTTATCTAAAATAATATACCTTTGAAACATCTGGACATTAAATGGTTATTGAGATATAGCCATTTTAAAATTTTAAAGTATGACATCATAGCGGCCTTCTTGGATTTTCAATCAATTTAAAAATATCAAACTTTAGTTGGGACTATCTCACGATCATTTTAGACAAGCTGAATCCCACCGGTTGTATTTGAGAAGAATTTTAAAATGTGAAACGGTTTTCATATATAGATTATATGGGGGAAAATTCAACATGGCGTATACCGGAAACCGCACGTGTTAAAGAAAAAGTGAAAACATCATTTTAATTGTTATGACATTGCCTATCATATACAAAAAAGAATTATTGAAAAATATTGAAAAATGAAAAAGTTGAAAAATTGGTGACCTTTTGACCCAACAGCGAGCTTTTTTATTTGACCTCTGACCTCATAACATGTAGAGGAAAAAAGTTAGCCCCAGACATGATCTACATTTAATATATTTACATGTCTTCTGTATACTGAATACTTTTCGAGTTATGGCCTTTTTACACTTTTTAAATATGACGTCATGGCGGCCATTTTGGATTTTTTGACCTACTTAAAAAAGTTTTTGTCACCCCTTCAGTTCATGTCATATAACATGCTAAAAGTACACTAGCTGGCATACCTCTTACCGTTTTGGAGTGAATCCAGTCATAAATTTAATGCAGAAGAAAAAGAATAATAATAAACATAACAGAAACAATAGGTCTTTTCACCACATGGTGAAAAGCCCTAAAAATGGTATTTTAAGCGGTTTTTTAAGGTCATCTGACCCGAAGAGTCAGGATGACCTATAGCCATCATGCTCCGTGCGTCGTCGTGCGTCGTCGTGCGTCGTCGTACGCCATGCGCCGTCCGTAAACTTTTCACATTTTAAACTTCTTCTCAAGTTCCAGCAGTGGGATTGCACTGAAACTTCACAGAAATGATCCTGAGATGGTCCCAACCAAGTGTTCTTATTTTTCAGGCCGGTCAGAAATCCAAGATGGCGCCATGACCACCATTTTGAAAACACATTTTAAACTTCTTCTCAAGTTCCACCAGTGGGATTGCACTGAAACTTGACAGAAATGATCCTGACATCGTCTTGACCAAGTGTTCTTATTTTTCAGGCCGGTCAGAAATCCTAGATGGTCGCCATGACCGCCATTTTGAAAACACATTTTAAAGTTCTTCTCAAGTTCCACCAGTGGGATTGCACTGAAACTTGACAGAAATGATCCTGAGATGGTCCCGACCAAGTGTTCTTATTTTTCAGGCTGGTCAGAAATCCAAGACGGCCGCCATGACCGCCATTTTGAAAACAATTTTAAACTTCTTCTCAAGTTCCACTAGTGGGATTGCACTAAAACTTGACAGAAATGATCCTGACATCGTCTTGACCAAGTGTTCTTATTTTTCGGGCCGGTCAGAAATCCAAGATGGCCGTGATGACCGCCATTTTGAAAACACATTTTAAACTTCTTCTCAAGTTTCACCAGTGGGATTGCACTGAAACTTCACAGAAATGATCCTGAGATGGTCACAACCAAGTGTTCTCATTTTTCGGGCTGGTCAGAAATCCAAGATGGTCGCCATGACCGCCATTTTGAAAACACATTCTAAACTTCTTCTCAAGTACCACCAGTGGGATTGCACTGAAACTTGACAGAAATGATCCTGACATCGTCTTGACCAAGTGTTCTTATTTTTCGGGCCGGTCAGAAATCCAAGATAGCCACCATGACCGCCATTTTGAAAGCACATTTTAAACTTCTTCTCAAGTTCCACCAGTGGGATTGGACTGAAACTTGACAGAAATGATCCTGAGATGGTCCCAACCAAGTGTTCTCATTTTTCGGGCTGGTCAGAAATCCAAGATGGTCGCCATGACCGCCATTTTGAAAACACATTCTAAACTTCTTCTCAAGTACCACCAGTGGGATTGCACTGAAACTTGACAGAAATGATCCTGACATTGCTTGACCAAGTGTTCTTATTTTTTAGGCCGGTCAGAAATCCAAGATGGCCGTGATGACCGCCATTTTGAAAACACATTTTAAACTTCTCCTCAAGTTTCACCAGTGGGATTGCACTGAAACTTGACAGAAATGATCCTGACATCGTCTTGACCAAGTGTTCTTATTTTTAGGGCCGGTAAGAAATCCAAGATGGCCACCATGACCGCCATTTTGAAAACACATTTTAAACTTCTTCTCAAGTTCCACCAATGGGATTGCACTGAAACTTCACATAAATGATCCTGAGATGGTCACAACCAAGTGTTCTCATTTTTCAGGCTGGTCAGAAATCCAAGATGGCGCCATGACCGCCATTTTGAAAACACATTTTAAACTTCTTCTCAAGTTCCACCAGGATTGCACTGAAACTTCACAGAAATGATCCAGACATCGTCTTGACCTAGTGTTCTTATTTTTTCGGGCCAGTCAGAAATCCAAGATGGCCGCCATGACCGACATTTTGAAAACACATTTTAAACTTCTTCTCAAGTTCCACCAGTGGGATTGCACTGAAACTTGACAGAAATGATCCTGACATCGTCTTGACCAATTGTTCTTATTTTTCGGGCCGGTCAGAAATCCAAGATGGCCGCCATGACCGCCATTTTGAAAACACATTTTAAACTTCTTCTCAAGTTTCACCAGTGGGATTGCACTGAAACTTCACAGAAATGATCCTGAGATGGTCCCAACCAAGTGTTCTTATTTTTCGGGCTGGTCAGAAATCCAAGATGGCCGCCATGACCGCCATTTTGAAAACACATATTAAACTTCTTCTCAAGTTCCACCAGTGGGATTGCACTGAAACTTGACAGAAATGATCCTGACATCGTCTTGACCAAGTGTTCTTATTTTTTGGGCCGGTCAGAAATCCAAGATGGCCGTGATGACCGCCATTTTGAAAACACATTTTAAACTTCTCCTCAAGTTCCACCAGTGGGATTGCACTGAAACTTGACAGAAATGATCCTGACATCGTCTTGACCAAGTGTTCTTATTTTTCGGGCCGGTCAGAAATCCAAGATGGCCGCCATGACCGCCATTTTGAAAACACATTTTAAACTTCTTCTCAAGTTCCACCAGTGGGATTGCACTGAAACTTGACAGAAATGATCCTGACATTGTCTTGACCAAGTGTTCTTATTTTTCGGGCCGGTCAGAAATCCAAGATGGCCGCCATGACCGCCATTTTGAAAACACATTTTAAACTTCTTCTCAAGTTCCACCAGTGGGATTGCACTGAAACTTGACAGAAATGATCCTGACATCGTCTTGACCAAGTGTTCTTATTTTTCGGGCCGGTCAGAAATCCAAGATGGCCACCATGACCGCCATTTTGAAAACACATTTTACACTTCTTCCCAAGTTCCACCAATGGGATTGCACTGAAACTTCACATAAATGATCCTGAGATGGTCACAACCAAGTGTTCTCATTTTTCAGGCTGGTCAGAAATCCAAGATGGCCGCCATGACCGCCATTTTGAAAACACGTTTTAAAAACACATTTTAAACTTCTTCTCAAGTTCCACCAGTGGGATTGCACTGAAACTTCACATAAATGATCCTGAGATGGTCACAACCAAGTGTTCTCATTTTTCAGGCTGGTCAGAAATCCAAGATGGCGCCATGACCGCCATTTTGAAAACACATTTTAAACTTCTTCTCAAGTTCCACCAGGATTGCACTGAAACTTCACAGAAATGATCCAGACATCGTCTTGACCTAGTGTTCTTATTTTTTCGGGCCAGTCAGAAATCCAAGATGGCCGCCATGACCGCCATTTTGAAAACACATTTTAAACTTCTTCTCAAGTTCCACCAGTGGGATTGCACTGAAACTTGACAGAAATGATCCTGACATCGTCTTGACTAATTGTTCTTATTTTTCGGGCCGGTCAGAAATCCAAGATGGCCGCCATGACCGCCATTTTGAAAACACATTTTAAACTTCTTCTCAAGTTTCACCAGTGGGATTGCACTGAAACTTGACAGAAATGATCCTGAGATGGTCCCAACCAAGTGTTCTTATTTTTCGGGCTGGTCAGAAATCCAAGATGGCCACCATGACCGCCATTTTGAAAACACATATTAAACTTCTTCTCAAGTTCCACCAGTGGGATTGCACAGAAACTTGACAGAAATGATCCTGACATCGTCTTGACCAAGTGTTCTTATTTTTTGGGCCGGTCAGAAATCCAAGATGGCCGTGATGACCGCCATTTTGAAAACACATTTTAAACTTCTCCTCAAGTTCCACCAGTGGGATTGCACTGAAACTTCACAGAAATGATCCTGACATGGTCTTGACCAAGTGTTCTTATTTTTCGGGCCGGTCAGAAATCCAAGATGGCCGCCATGACCGCCATTTTGAAAACACATTTTAAACTTCTTCTCAAGTTCCACCAGTGGGATTGCACTGAAACTTGACAGAAATGATCCTGACATTGTCTTGACCAAGTGTTCTTATTTTTCGGGCCGGTCAGAAATCCAAGATGGCCGCCATGACCGCCATTTTGAAAACACATTTTAAACTTCTTCTCAAGTTCCACCAGTGGGATTGCACTGAAACTAGACAGAAATGATCCTGACATCGTCTTGACCAAGTGTTCTTATTTTTCGGGCCGGTCAGAAATCCAAGATAGCCGTGATGACCGCCATTTTGAAAACACATTTTAAATTTCTTCTCAAGTTCCACCAGTGGGATTGCACTGAAACTTCACAGAAATGAGCCTGAGATAGTCCCGACCAAGTGTTCTTATTTTTCGGGCTGGTCAGAAATCCAAGATGGCAACCATTTTGAAAACACATTTTAAACTTCTTCTCAAGTTCCACCAGTGGGATTGCACTGAAACTTGACAGAAATGATCCTGACATCGTCTTGACCAATTGTTCTTATTTTTCGGGCCGGTCAGAAATCCAAGATGGCCGCCATGACCGCCATTTTGAAAACACATTTTAAACTTCTTCTCAAGTTTCACCAGTGGGATTGCACTGAAACTTGACAGAAACGATCCTGACATCGTCTTGACCAAGTGTTCTTATTTTTCGGGCCGGTCAGAAATCCAAGATAGCCACCATGACCGCCATTTTGAAAGCACATTTTAAACTTCTTCTCAAGTTCCACCAGTGGGATTGGACTGAAACTTGACAGAAATGATCCTGAGATGGTCCCAACCAAGTGTTCTCATTTTTCGGGCTGGTCAGAAATCCAAGATGGTCGCCATGACCGCCATTTTGAAAACATATTCTTAACTTCTTCTCAAGTACCACCAGTGGGATTGCACTGAAACTTGACAGAAATGATCCTGACATCGTCTTGACCAAGTGTTCTTATTTTTTAGGCCGGTCAGAAATCCAAGATGGCCGTGATGACCGCCATTTTGAAAACACATTTTAAACTTCTCCTCAAGTTTCACCAGTGGGATTGCACTGAAACTTGACAGAAATGATCCTGACATCGTCTTGACCAAGTGTTCTTATTTTTAGGGCCGGTAAGAAATCCAAGATGGCCACCATGACCGCCATTTTGAAAACACATTTTAAACTTCTTCTCAAGTTCCACCAATGGGATTGCACTGAAACTTGACAGAAATGATCCTGAGATGGTCCCAACCAAGTGTTCTCATTTTTCAGGCTGGTCAGAAATCCAAGATGGCGCCATGACCGCCATTTTGAAAACACATTTTAAACTTCTTCTCAAGTTCCACCAGGATTGCACTGAAACTTCACAGAAATGATCCAGACATCGTCTTGACCTAGTGTTCTTATTTTTTCGGGCCAGTCAGAAATCCAAGATGGCCGCCATGACCGCCATTTTGAAAACACATTTTAAACTTCTTCTCAAGTTCCACCAGTGGGATTGCACTGAAACTTGACAGAAATGATCCTGACATTGTCTTGACCAATTGTTCTTATTTTTCGGGCCGGTCAGAAATCCAAGATGGCCGCCATGACCGCCATTTTGAAAACACATTTTAAACTTCTTCTCAAGTTTCACCAGTGGGATTGGACTGAAACTTCACAGAAACGATCCTGAGATGGTCCCAACCAAGTGTTCTTATTTTTCGGGCTGGTCAGAAATCCAAGATGGCCGCCATGACCGCCATTTTGAAAACACGTTTTAAAAACACATTTTAAACTTCTTCTCAAGTTCCACCAGTGGGATTGCACTGAAACTTGACAGAAATGATCCTGACATCGTCTTCACCAAGTGTTCTTTTTTTTTCGGGCCGGTCAGAAATCCAAGATAGCCGCCATGACCGCCATATTGTAAACACATTTTAAATTTCTTCTCAAGTTCCACCAGTGGGATTGCACTGAAACTTCACAGAAATGAGTCTGAGATAGTCTCGACCAAGTGTTCTTATTTTTCGGGCTGGTCAGAAATCCAAGATGGCCGCCATTTTGAAAACACATTTTAAACTTCTTCTCAAGTTTCACCAGTGGGATTGCACTGAAACTTGACAGAAATGATCCTGACATCGTCTTGACCAAGTGTTCTTTTTTTTGGGCCGGTCAGAAATCCAAGATTGCTGCCATGACCGCCATTTTGAAAACACATTTTAAACTTCTTCTCAAGTTCCACCAGTGGGATTGCACTGAAACTTGACAGAAATGATCCTGACATCGTCTTGACCAAGTGGTCTTTTTCTTTCGGCCGGTCAGAAATCCAAGATGGCCGTGATGACCGCCATTTTGAAAACACATTTTAAATTTTTTCTCAAGTTCCACCAGTGGGATTGCACTGGAACTTCACAGAAAAGAGCCTGAGATGGTCCCGACCAAGTGTTCTTATTTTTCGTGCTGGTCAGAAATCCAAGATGGCCGCCATTTTGAAAACACATTTTAAACTTCTTCTCAAGTTCCACCAGTGGGATTGCACTGAAACTTCACAGAAATGAGCCTGAGATAGTCCCGACCAAGTGTTCTTATTTTTCGGGCTGGTCAGAAATACAAGATGGCCGCCATCTTGAAAACACATTTTAAACTTCTTCTCAAGTTCCACCAGTGGGATTGCACTGAAACTTGACAGAAATGATCCTGACATCATCTTGACCAAGTGTCAAGAAATCCAAGATGGCCACCATGACCGCCATTTTGAAAACATATTTTAAACTTCTTCTCAAGTTTCACCAGTGGGATTGCACTGAAAGTTGACAGAAATGATCCTGACATCGTCTTGACCAATTGCTCTTATTTTTCGGGCCGGTCAGAAATCCAAGATGGCCGCCATGACCGCCATTTTGAAAACACATTTTAAACTTCTTCTCAAGTTTCACCAGTGGGATTGGACTGAAACTTCACAGAAATGATCCTGAGATGGTCCCAACCAAGTGTTCTTATTTTTCGGGCTGGTCAGAAATCCAAGATGGCCGCCATGACCGCCATTTTGAAAACACATATTAAACTTCTTCTCAAGTTCCACCAGTGGGATTGCACTGAAACTTGACAGAAATGATCCTGACATCGTCTTGACCAAGTATTCTTATTTTTTGGGCCGGTCAGAAATCCAAGATGGCCGTGATGACCGCCATTTTGAAAACACATTTTACACTTCTCCTCAAGTTCCACCAGTGGGATTGCACTGAAACTTGACAGAAATGATCCTGACATCGTCTTGACCAAATGTTCTTATTTTTTGGGCCGGTCAGAAATCCAAGATTGCTGCCATGACCGCCATTTTGAAAACACATTTTAAACTTCTTCTCAAGTTCCACCAGTGGGATTGCACTGAAACTTGACAGAAATGATCCTGACATCGTCTTGACCAAGTGGTCTTTTTCTTTCGGCCGGTCAGAAATCCAAGATGGCCGTGATGACCGCCATTTTGAAAACACATTTTAAATTTTTTCTCAAGTTCCACCAGTGGGATTGCACTGGAACTTCACAGAAAAGAGCCTGAGATGGTCCCGACCAAGTGTTCTTATTTTTCGTGCTGGTCAGAAATCCAAGATGGCCGCCATTTTGAAAACACATTTTAAACTTCTTCTCAAGTTCCACCAGTGGGATTGCACTGAAACTTGACAGAAATGATCCTGACATTGTCTTGACCAATTGTTCTTATTTTTCGGGCCGGTCAGAAATCCAAGATGGCCGCCATGACCGCCATTTTGAAAACACGTTTTAAAAACACATTTTAAACTTCTTCTCAAGTTCCACCAGTGGGATTGCACTGAAACTTGACAGAAATGATCCTGACATCGTCTTCACCAAGTGTTCTTTTTTTTTCGGGCCGGTCAGAAATCCAAGATAGCCGCCATGACCGCCATATTGAAAACACATTTTAAATTTTTTCTCAAGTTCCACCAGTGGGATTGCACTGGAACTTCACAGAAAAGAGCCTGACATCGTCTTCACCAAGTGTTCTTTTTTTTTCGGGCCGGTCAGAAATCCAAGATAGCCGCCATGACCGCCATATTGTAAACACATTTTAAATTTCTTCTCAAGTTCCACCAGTGGGATTGCACTGAAACTTCACAGAAATGAGTCTGAGATAGTCTCGACCAAGTGTTCTTATTTTTCGGGCTGGTCAGAAATCCAAGATGGCCGCCATTTTGAAAACACATTTTAAACTTCTTCTCAAGTTTCACCAGTGGGATTGCACTGAAACTTGACAGAAATGATCCTGACATCGTCTTGACCAAGTGTTCTTTTTTTTGGGCCGGTCAGAAATCCAAGATTGCTGCCATGACCGCCATTTTGAAAACACATTTTAAACTTCTTCTCAAGTTCCACTAGTGGGATTGCACTGAAACTTGACAGAAATGATCCTGACATCGTCTTGACCAAGTGGTCTTTTTCTTTCGGCCGGTCAGAAATCCAAGATGGCCGTGATGACCGCCATTTTGAAAACACATTTTAAATTTTTTCTCAAGTTCCACCAGTGGGATTGCACTGGAACTTCACAGAAAAGAGCCTGAGATGGTCCCGACCAAGTGTTCTTATTTTTCGTGCTGGTCAGAAATCCAAGATGGCCGCCATTTTGAAAACACATTTTAAACTTCTTCTCAAGTTCCACCAGTGGGATTGCACTGAAACTTCACAGAAATGAGCCTGAGATAGTCCCGACCAAGTGTTCTTATTTTTCGGGCTGGTCAGAAATACAAGATGGCCGCCATCTTGAAAACACATTTTAAACTTCTTCTCAAGTTCCACCAGTGGGATTGCACTGAAACTTGACAGAAATGATCCTGACATCATCTTGACCAAGTGTCAAGAAATCCAAGATGGCCACCATGACCGCCATTTTGAAAACATATTTTAAACTTCTTCTCAAGTTTCACCAGTGGGATTGCACTGAAAGTTGACAGAAATGATCCTGACATCGTCTTGACCAATTGCTCTTATTTTTCGGGCCGGTCAGAAATCCAAGATGGCCGCCATGACCGCCATTTTGAAAACACATTTTAAACTTCTTCTCAAGTTTCACCAGTGGGATTGGACTGAAACTTCACAGAAATGATCCTGAGATGGTCCCAACCAAGTGTTCTTATTTTTCGGGCTGGTCAGAAATCCAAGATGGCCGCCATGACCGCCATTTTGAAAACACATATTAAACTTCTTCTCAAGTTCCACCAGTGGGATTGCACTGAAACTTGACAGAAATGATCCTGACATCGTCTTGACCAAGTATTCTTATTTTTTGGGCCGGTCAGAAATCCAAGATGGCCGTGATGACCGCCATTTTGAAAACACATTTTACACTTCTCCTCAAGTTCCACCAGTGGGATTGCACTGAAACTTGACAGAAATGATCCTGACATCGTCTTGACCAAATGTTCTTATTTTTCGGGCCGGTCAGAAATCCAAGATGGCCATGATGACCGCCATTTTGAAAACACATTTTAAACTTCTTCTCAAGTTCCACCAGTGGGATTGCACTGAAACTTGACAGAAATGATCCTGACATCGTCTTGACCAAGTGTTCTTATTTTTCAGGCTGGTCAGAAATCCAAGATGGCCGCCATTTTGAAAACACATTTTAAACTTCTTCTCAAGTTCCACCAGTGGGATTGCACTGAAACTTCACAGAAATGAGCCTGAGATAGTCCCGACCAAGTGTTCTTATTTTTCGGGCTGGTCAGAAATCCAAGATGGCCACCATGACCGTCATTTTGAAAACACATTTTAAACTTCTTCTCAAGTTCAACCAGTGGGATTGCACTGAAACTTGACAGAAATGATCCTGACATCGTCTTGACCAAGTGTTCTTATTTTTCGGGCCGGTCAGAAATCCAAGATGGCCACCATGACCGTCATTTTGAAAACACATTTTAAAAACACATTTTAAACTTCTTCTCAAGTTCCACCAGTGGGATTGCACTGAAACTTGACAGAAATGATCCTGACATCGTCTTGACCAATTGCTCTTATTTTTCGGGCCGGTTAGAAATCCAAGATGGCCGCCATGACCGCCATTTTGAAAACACATTTTAAACTTCTTCTCAAGTTTCACCAGTGGGATTGCACTGAAACTTGACAGAAATGATCCTGACATCGTTTTGACCAAGTGTTCTTATTTTTCGGGCCGGTCAGAAATCCAAGATGGCCACCATGACCGTCATTTTGACAACACATTTTAAAAACACATTTTAAACTTCTTCTCAAGTTCCAGCAGTGGGATTGCACTGAAACTTGACACAAATGATCCTGACATCGTCTTGACCAATTGTTCTTATTTTTCGGGCCGGTCAGAAATCCAAGATGGCCGCCATGACCGTCATTTTGACAACACATTTTAAAAACACATTTTAAACTTCTTCTCAAGTTCCACCAGTGGGATTGCACTGAAACTTGACAGAAATGATCCTGACATCATCTTGACCAAGTGTCAAGAAATCCAAGATGGCCACCATGACCGCCATTGTGAAAACACATTTTAAACTTCTTCTCAAGTTTCACCAATGGGATTGCACTGAAACTTCACATAAATGATCCTGAGATGGTCACAACCAAGTGTTCTCATTTTTCAGGCTGGTCAGAAATCCAAGGTGGCCGCCATGACCGCCATTTTGAAAACACATTTTAAAAACACATTTTAAACTTCTTCTCAAGTTCCACCAGTGGGATTGCACTGAAACTTGACAGAAATGATCCTGACATCGTCTTGACCAAGTGTTCTTTTTTTTTCGGGTCGGTCAGAAATCCAAGATAGCCGTGATGACCGCCATTTTGAAAACACATTTTAAATTTCTTCTCAAGTTCCACCAGTGGGATTGCACTGAAACTTCACAGAAATGAGCCTGAGATAGTCCCGACCAAGTGTTCTTATTTTTCGGGCTGGTCAGAAATCCAAGATGGCCGCCATCTTGAAAACACATTTTAAACTTCTTCTCAAGATCCACCAGTGGGATTGCACTGAAACTTGACAGAAATGATCCTGACATCGTCTTGACCAAGTGTTCTTATTTTTCGGGCCAGTCAGAAATCCAAGATGGCCAACATGACCGCCATTTTGAAAACACATTTTAAACTTCTTCTCAAGTTCCATCAGTGGGATTGCACTGAAACTTGACAGAAATGATCCTGACATCGTCTTGACCAAGTGGTCTTTTTTTTTGGGCCGGTCAGAAATCCAAGATGGCCATGATGACCGCCATTTTGAAAACACATTTTAAATTTCTTCTCAAGTTCCAGCAGTGGGATTGCACTGAAACTTCACAGAAAAGAGCCTGAGATGGTCCCAACCAAGTGTTCTTATTTTTCGGGCTGGTCAGAAATCCAAGATGGCCGCCATTTTGAAAACACATTTTAAACTTCTTCTCAAGTTTCACCAGTGGGATTGCACTGAAACTTGACAGAAATGATCCTGACATCGTCTTGACCAATTGCTCTTATTTTTCGGGCCGGTCAGAAATCCAAGATGGCCGCCATGACCGCCATTTTGAAAATACATTTTAAACTTCTTCTCAAGTTTCACCAGTGGGATTGGACTGAAACTTCACAGAAATGATCCTGAGATGGTCCCAACCAAGTGTTCTTATTTTTCGGGCTGGTCAGAAATCCAAGATGGCCGCCATGACCGCCATTTTGAAAACACATTTTAAACTTCTTCTCAAGTTCCATCAGTGGGATTGCACTGAAACTTGACAGAAATGATCCTGACATCGTCTTGACCAAGTGGTCTTTTTTTTTCGGCCGGTCAGAAATCCAAGATGGCCATGATGACCGCCATTTTGAAAACACATCTTAAATTTCTTCTCAAGTTCCATCAGTGGGATTGCACTGAAACTTCACAGAAAAGAGCCTGAGATGGTCCCAACCAAGTGTTCTTATTTTTCGGGCTGGTCAGAAATCCAAGATGGCCGCCATTTTGAAAACACATTTTAAACTTCTTCTCAAGTTCCACCAGTGGGATTGCACTGAAACTTGACAGAAATGATCCTGACATCGTCTTGACCAAGTGTTCTTATTTTTCGGGCCGGTCAGAAATCCAAGATGGCCACCATGACCGCCATTTTGAAAACACATTTTAAACTTCTTCTCAAGTTCCACCAATGGGATTGCACTGAAACTTCACAGAAATGAGCCTGAGATAGTCCCGACCAAGTGTTCTTATTTTTCGGGCTGGTCAGAAATCCAAGATGGCCACCATTTTGAAAACACATTTTAAACTTCTTCTCAAGTTCCACCAGTGGGATTGCACTGAAACTTGACAGAAATGATCCTGACATCGTCTTGACCAAGTGTTCTTTTTTTTTCGGGCCGGTCAGAAATCGAAGATAGCCGTGATGACCGCCATATTGTAAACACATTTTAAATTTCTTCTCAAGTTCCACCAGTGGGATTGCACTGAAACTTCACAGAAATGAGCCTGAGATAGTCCCGACCAAGTGTTCTTATTTTTCGGGCTGGTCAGAAATCCAAGATGGCCACCATTTTGAAAACACATTTTAAACTTCTTCTCAAGTTCCACCAGTGGGATTGCACTGAAACTTGACAGAAATGATCCTGACATCGTCTTGACCAAGTGTTCTTTTTTTTTCGGGCCGGTCAGAAATCGAAGATAGCCGTGATGACCGCCATTTTGAAAACACATTTTAAATTTCTTCTCAAGTTCCACCAGTGGGATTGCACTGAAACTTCACAGAAATGAGCCTGAGATAGTCCCGACCAAGTGTTCTTATTTTTCGGGCTGGTCAGAAATCCAAGATGGCCGCCATCTTGAAAACACATTTTAAACTTCTTCTCAAGATCCACCAGTGGGATTGCACTGAAACTTGACAGAAATGATCCTGACATCGTCTTGACCAAGTGTTCTTATTTTTCGGGCCAGTCAGAAATCCAAGATGGCCAACATGACCGCCATTTTGAAAACACATTTTAAACTTCTTCTCAAGTTCCATCAGTGGGATTGCACTGAAACTTGACAGAAATGATCCTGACATCGTCTTGACCAAGTGGTCTTTTTTTTTCGGCCGGTCAGAAATCCAAGATGGCCATGATGACCGCCATTTTGAAAACACATCTTAAATTTCTTCTCAAGTTCCACCAGTGGGATTGCACTGAAACTTCACAGAAAAGAGCCTGAGATGGTCCCAACCAAGTGTTCTTATTTTTCGGGCTGGTCAGAAATCCATGATGGCCGCCATCTTGAAAACACATTTTAAACTTCTTCTCAAGTTCCACCAGTGGGATTGCACTGAAACTTGACAGAAATGATCCTTAGACATCGTCTTGACCAAGTGTCAAGAAATCCAAGATGGCCACCATGACCGCCATTTTGAAAACACATTTTAAACTTCTTCTCAAGTTTCACCAGTGGGATTGCACTGAAACTTGACAGAAATGATCCTGACATCGTCTTGACCAAGTGTTCTTTTTTTTGGGCCGGTCAGAAATCCAAGATTGCTGCCATGACCGCCATTTTGAAAACACATTTTAAACTTCTTCTCAAGTTCCACCAGTGGGATTGCACTGAAACTTGACAGAAATGATCCTGACATCGTCTTGACCAAGTGGTCTTTTTCTTTCGGCCGGTCAGAAATCCAAGATGGCCGTGATGACCGCCATTTTGAAAACACATTTTAAATTTTTTCTCAAGTTCCACCAGTGGGATTGCACTGGAACTTCACAGAAAAGAGCCTGAGATGGTCCCGACCAAGTGTTCTTATTTTTCGTGCTGGTCAGAAATCCAAGATGGCCGCCATTTTGAAAACACATTTTAAACTTCTTCTCAAGTTCCACCAGTGGGATTGCACTGAAACTTGACAGAAATGATCCTGACATCGTCTTGACCAAGTGTTCTTATTTTTCGGGCCAGTCAGAAATCCAAGATGGCCACCATGACCGCCATTTTGAAAACACATTTTAAACTTCTTCTCAAGTTTCACCAGTGGGATTGCACTGAAACTTGACAGAAATGATCCTGACATAGTCTTGACCAAGTGTTCTTATTTTTTGGGCCAGTCAGAAATCCTAGATGGCCGCCATGACCGCCATTTTGAAAACACATTTTAAACTTAAGTTCTCAAGTTCCACTGCCATCTTGAAAAACACAGTTTAACTTTTCCCCAAGTTCCATCAGTGCATTTTAGCTGAAATTTGGCTGAAATGATGCTGGAGCTGACAAAGAGTTGTTAATTTTTACTCTCATTTTTGTTGTATTCTCCGGCAATGTTGTCTTTTTGTCTATTTTCAATTATATATATTGGTACCTCTAGTTATGACAATTTGGCTCATTTAAAATTCATACAGTACTAAAGCAATCCTCAAATTCCTCATAAAAATTCCCCTTGATCCCTAGTTGTGCATCTTGCACATTTTGAAGTTGATTAGGAAAACAAAATAGCTGACAGGTCACCCTATTGGATTTTAACATTTGAAGTTGGTTATAGCTATTTCTCTAAAATGTACTGAAGAAATCCTTCTCAGATTCAACATGAAGCATCAAGTGGATTCAAATAACAAAAGCAGAGACCAGATAAATCTTTTCATTCGACAAATATAAATCATAAAATGCTGACCTAACATCCCTCAGGTTCTCTTGTCCACTACTTAAATAAGGGTACATGTAAACATTGGCTGAAGTGTTAATTAAATGCAACAACAATTTCACATAACACTTTGTAGACATACTGTAACATAATTGCATATACATTGTATTCCTTTTCCAGTGATAAATTTATAGTCAGATGACCGTTTAGGCCCCTGGGCCTCTTGTTTTTCGGCAGCAACAAGAGGGAAATGCGCGACGAGGCCTTTTCACTTGTGAATTAAGAAAACTGAGAATGTGTCAAAATTGCTTTCTTATCGTGTTGATCACTACATAATCCGGTCGCCATAATGTATTTCAAAATACCACAATAGATAATTTATCGTTCCAAGTTCTCTTGATCAAATAAACAAAATACAGAACTCAAGCGGTCACACTAAAAAGCGACTTCAATCAAATATCTTTTAAAATCTTGAATTAAGTAAGCAAAATCAGAAGACATGTTGTTAATACAATTGTACGACTATAATAATAACACCTTCATATTGAATTTCAAATTGATATTCTTCTCAAGTAATGGACCCAATTTGGCAGACATCAATGTCATTTCATCAGTCTTATTTTAGTAGAATAGGCCTAATGTTGATCGTTAAAAAACGCTTTTGTTATTCATATTTTGAAATATTTATGTAGGTATTACCATTCGAACTCTCTTCCAGATGCCGTAGTTACCTAGTCATCAGTAGTCAAAACATTTAAATCCCGAATGGATGAACACTTGGTTCATGATGCTAAATTCAACCACGAGATAAACAATAATGAACTTATTGATATATGGGACGTCAGCTTATGAACTGATATTGATCTTTCTGATTTGTATATATATAGTACACAAATAATGCTTGTGTCCATTAATATTATTATTAATAGTATTGCAACTCAAAGGTTATGTCAGCAAATCACCTAGTGTCATACATCTAGCCTTCAGAGTTTGTTTTATATAGCGGTACATCATACCACGGATTTAGATTAGACTATCCAAGTCCGTGATCATACATATATTTTCTCATCAATGATTTATATCAATTCAATAAAATATGCATTCTGCATGAACAGAAGCATCTTAATACCTGCAAGCAAAAAATGTGGTTGCTAAAATTGTTTCCTGCAGCTTTGGTTCAATCACTAAACTTGAATGAATGACCTTGGGTCTTCTATTAAGTAGTTTATTCAAGAAAGCTTTTCTCTCAAATGCTGTTTTATTGCATGTAGCATTACGCAAGTAGTTTGTACCATAGAAATTATTTTAAAAAACCTCTACCACAGTTTAAGTTTATATACGTGTACTATTTGGTGATACATTATATTAATAGTCAAACAAGTATTCTGACATTTAGTAGTTTTTTGAAAACTACCGCTTGCTCGAAATTTTTAAGGAATTCAATTTTTTTGTAAAAACAAAAAAATTGTGCCCGCTCGCTCCAATTTTGAAATCTCATTTTCCGACGAACAATAAATCAAATGGGTATGGCCTAATGTTGACATATTTTCCGAAACTAATTTTCGCCACAGTTTTTAACCAAAAAAATCAGTAGGGTCTGGACCATAAAAAATGGGTAGAGTTAGGTTAATGGAAACACATCTATTTTTATTTTAGGCCCCATGATAATCTATTTCCATTTTTCATAGATAACATAAAGTATGTGAATAAAAATACTTTTCCTCATCTCGTTTGGGGAAAACTGATATGAAATTTAGATTTGTCTTATCCGTATGTATTTAAATGCAGTGATTAAAGTGTTTGTTGGCTTACTTTTCTGTGATCTCACTCAAAGCAACTGGTTTTCTTTGCTTTTGCAAGATTTCTTTTTCACTGGGCAAGTGTCGTTTTCTGTGTAATGGCCGACTTGGTTTACATCTACTCCCATTAGCTGGCAGAGGGTCTGGGTACTCTGCTGTCGGTCCATTGACACCAACACAATGCTGCGAGATAAATGGAGAAAAAATGTACACTTTCCAGCAATGTTTTTGTATTTACTATAGTTTTTTTTTTTTTACAAACATGTAACTGTTATGTTAAAAAAAATAGTTTAACACCAAATCATCAGCATATCAGGCATACACACCAACTTTGCCTTTTAGAGAATTGAAAAAAAAATGGTTAGTGATTACCTTATTGAACCATATCACTGCAGCTGGACGTTCATGTCTTCATTTAATGTTCAGGACAAAAGATTTGCTTATATTTCTTGTTTGATGAGTCTATTTCCATAGATATTCATTAAATAATATGCTCAAATTAAACCGCTGATGCTTGTTAAGATTTAAATCAGTGTTATTAACTTATATGATATTTATAATTTACAATAAAATTTGTTGAAATGAACAATAAACTTATAGTAGGCTTACTGTACATGCAAGATATCAACTACAATATACAGTACATGTACAATGTACATGACTGCATGTATACTGTATGAAATGGGGTCAGAATTACACGGATACAGTTCTGACCCTAATCACTATCAGTAACATACATGCATTTAATGTGTAATTATGATCAGTATCTCTGTCTTTTGTTCATCGGCATTGAATTTATATATCTTGACATGGATCAATCCAGCCTTATTTTTTTACCGTTTATCGGTAAATTTCCCCTAGAGATACAAATTCCCCTTTCCCCTAAAATTCCCCCAAAAAACTTGTTAAAAGTCACATTAAAAAGTCCCCTTCATATATATATATTTATACAAAAATCTGAACTAAATTTTGAAGGTTTGGATCACTGAAAAGCCATCTCCTTGCATCTACGAATGCAGAATTTCCAGGGGTAGACCCCCTCCCCTACCCCCTTATGATAGGGTGGCTCCGCCCCCATCTCATGCTCTCCCCCTGGCGAGCTCCTTGACGCTCCATCAGAGGCCTTCGGCCTGCTATTTTTCCCCACCACAGCAAAAACGGTATACTTCCCCAAATCCTGCCTTGATCCCTGCTTGGCAAGCCCCTGTGTCTAAACCGAAAGTAAGCCTGTACGTACACCTAGGCCTGTGTACAGTCAAATTCATGTCCACAAGCACCTGTGTGTACAATGTGTATACGACGGTACACTACCGTAACGAACATCTTGTCATGATATAAGTATCAAATCAGGCAAGCCTGTGTGTGGCGGATTTATGCGTTATCACGTAAATAACAATGTTCATGATCACTTACCTTCGAACAGACTACTTTATTCCTATTGCCATTGATTTTGTCTACGTTGAGCTGGTCATGTGGTCTGCAGTACCGCACGCCTTTATCCACTTCAGACACTTGTCTAAATTCGTTTTAGGCTTCGGAAAGGGTAACAAACGTACTCCAATTAACCGATCGCGATAACGCTCATCAGTATTGCATGTTCCCCACACACATCGGCGAACCATTTCAGTTTTTATAGCTTTTTACTGGTTTTCCTCCATGCGTGTTAGTGCATCACAACGGTTTGTTTGTGATGCAAATATGGCCGCCGATAAATCGAAGGCGCGCGCCAAATTCCAATGCGTTATCTGATTGGCTAATTTTATTAACCTAATTTGCATATCAAAACCGTGAATTGCGACCGTGGTCTTCATATTGTCATTAAGTTAAGCTCGATTTAACTTGATAAATGCGTTGTCTGCCGTACTTTGTAAACAGTAAAGCCTTGTCGTATATTTAATTGTAGGGTACAATAAAGAGCATACATATACGTATAGAATTGTTAAGAGCGGAATGTGACCTAGTATGGACTTTAGAACTAGTCTAAGAACACAAATGTTAAACGTACACACGTGTACAAATGTACGTGTGGGGATCGATAAAATACGTATATTTTGATGTTTATGTATACATTTCACATACATGCATTATACGGGACTGTGTACGTGATAACGGAATACAATACAGAAACTATGAAAACAAATATTTAATCAAGTTTAGTATAAATGCCTTATTCACCATTACGGCAGTGCATTAATTTATGTTATACATTGTATGTGTACATGCTAAAAATAGTTTTAAGAGAAACTATGATATAAACAAAATGTTGCGTTACAATTCAATGAAACGTAACTAGTGTGACACAATTCAGTCAACGACACGTATTATTTGGTAATAGACAGTTTATTCGTGATCGTAAATTACACCGACATCACAAGTACATGACCTACTCCAGAGTCTTAAGCTTCTCATGATCATGGTACAGACAGTACAAAACTTACTCCATGGTCTTCTCATTGTACAGACTCCCTCTATGACTACACTAGCTTATACTTATATTTACTAATCCATTTGTAGTAGCATCATATTCTGAAATCAACATTTTGTGTCACTTATCTAATTATAACCAATGCTTCACCTAGCCGCGGCTTACTGATGTAATAGACAGAAACCCAATTCTCCAACTACACATCTTCAATCAACACAGCAACTAGGCTAATTAATACTTCCCAGCTGGTAAACCTACCGTGATAAAATTATCTCATTATCATATCATCATGCCCGCATGCTGTTTTTTTTTTTTTCAAAAATTTAATTGATCTTAGTTCCTTGTTCTTGTATAATTCAGCAACCCAACGTAAACGAATATGAACCAACCATTAATAACAAATATATATGAAAATATCTGCCACCTCACCTTAGACCGATCAGATATAAGTATATGACATTTTAAGCAGCACAAATGACTGTAAATATAGCTAATAGATACACACTCTACTTACAAACAAACACTTTAAAAACACTTCCTGTTTGTTTGAAACAGACTATATGGGAGAGGTAGGTATTCCTATTTGAAGCGAAATATAACGAACAAATTCTGTCAATATCGTCGTTGTATAATAGTTTCTTTCTTTAACGACAATGAAAATGAAAAAGAAGGATGATTGCAATATATCTTACCTCTTATCAAGTAGAAACTCGTTTCATGTCGAACAACGACCCCAGGAGGACGCCATTGCAGTCAGTATATGGGTCGCCCTGCTAAATTGAGAAACGGGATATGCCTTACATTATTCGATATTTTTGTCTGCTGAGTGGGTATTTCCATAGACGTAACGCTATGAATAGTGTAAAATAACATACACTGTATAGAATATCTGTGTGTTCTGAATATAACGTACGAGTACAAGTTAGCCATAGTTTAGTAGAGATCGAGGTGATGTAGAAGAGTCTGTTGTGTCCTTTGTTTCATGTCCAGAAGTTATATACGATCGACGTGGTCAGCAAACTTCCTGTTTTTTTTTTTGTATAGACATTGTCGATATATTTTAAAGTGAAATTAAAAGATGTCACCTGTCCCGATTACCTCTTTCTCAAATTCAGTCATGATCCGAAATTGTTAATCTTCGCGTTCATCGTATAGCTTATTATAGTTACCTGTCAATGTTGGTCATAGAGATCTAGGTCAGCAGCTGATGTAGAAGAGTCTATTGTAGCCTTTATGGCATGTCCAGAAGGTATATACGATCGACGTGGTCACCAAACTTTCTGTTTGTTTTTATAGACAACACATTGTCGATATATCCTCATCAAAATGTATTTGTTACGTACATTATTTCATTCAGTGACAGAAAAGCCAGATTTTGATTGGGCCATTTAAACGTCTATGTATGGCAGTATATATACAAACAGACACGCACTCCTTGTGTCTTTGTTAGTATACCATAATGAAATAATATAACACACAAAACATAAAACCAATGGAGAATTCAAAGAGGCCGTACAGTTGTTGAAAAGAATTACGAAGATCCAAACACTATCCATATATATAGATAGTAGCAGACGACAACTTATTTATAACAATTTGTGCTTTCTTTGTGTAACAAATGAAAACACATGTGTTGCCTTGACCAAAGTAGATATATATATAAGCCTTTCTGTTATTTGAATACAAATGTTTGTAGTAATTTACAGAAAAGTAATATTTAACTGACAAAAAACACGACACTTCAAGAAAAAAGATCACCCGTGTTCGTTAACACATGCTAGCTTTAAATCTTCTAAAGTTAAGCCAGATGAATGAATGAAAGTTAAAAGTTTGGTTAGCTTGTTTGGTTTAGTTTATTTAGTTTTACGTCCTATTAAAAGCAAGGGTCATTTAAGGACGTGCCAGGTTTTGGAAGTGGGGGAAAGCCGGAGTACCCAGAAAATAACTACCGACCTACGGTCAGTACCTGGCATCTGCCCCACGTGGGATTCGAACTCGCAACCCAGAGTTGGAGGGCTAGCGGTAGAATGTCGGGACACCTTAGTCGCTCGCGATCGGCCACCGTGGTTAGGTTGTAACATATCGCGTCATGTAGATACTTATGATATATGTATAAGGACGGTAGCTTGATGTAGCTTCATGACGATGTGTATCTAAAAACTAACTAAATCATACATACGAAGAGGATCACGTTATCTGATTCTATTTGTGTTTCGCTTTATTTGTTGAATTTATTTTTTCTCGGGGTTCTGTCGATTAAAAAATGGGAAACAAAAAGATGACGTAACACACACACATATGCTGCACGTTTTAAATTTAGTAATAGATACAGTACGCCGAAAAAAATTTAAAACCATACTTGAATTTTGTCATATTTTAAATAATTTAACAAAAAAAAGGTTATATCACTTATGCCTTCCCCACACCAAAACATTCATGTCGATTAGTAATTAAGTAATAGATACAGTATGGCACAAATGAATTAAACTGCATTACACAGCTTTTTCGTCCTCCTACGACTCTTCAGTGATGCTAGGGTCCAAAAGGTGGGAATCCAAAATTTATAAACTAATGTAGAAGCAGAAGGGTCAGGTGTGTAAACCCCTTTGATTTATGAATTTAGAGGTAAAATTAATCTAGTTCTATATCATTTAAAATCGTGTACTACGAAAATGTGTATATTATGTACCGTGCCACTCCTCAAAAGAGATAATTGTGGCCATGGAGGCTCAATATAGATATCCTTCATAGGACTTTCAGCGTCCAATCAGCCGAACGATCATATATCTGTCAATACACATAACATGAACATTGATAAGCTTAAGAGGACTGAATACATCATTATGCAGTTAAGTCTGATTTAACTTATTGAATGTCTCGTCTATCGTACACATCAGGTACGTCATTGTAGGAAACATAATAGAACAAACCAATATACATTGTATAATTTTAAATTTGTAAGGGCGGAACATCGCAATGTGACTTAGTATGGACTTAAAAACTACAAATACAAATGTTTAACTTACGCACGGTTAAGTGAGTGGATCGATTAAGAACGTATGAGTTAATTCCCCTTGGTTATATATTTGAAGGTACAATTTAGTGAAGGACGGGACATCTCAATGTGGCTACAAATGTTTACCTTACACACTGTAGGGTGTACATGGATTTGGCACGTAAGAGTTATTTCCCCTTGATTAAGCATTTTGATATTTGTACGACGAAAAATGTGTTGTTTAACCTGTCTTTTCAACCTTTCTTCATTTACTCACAGGATATAGTAGTAAAATCCAGAAACAGCAGAATGTACATGCTTTTGCAAATACAAAAAACAAAAAAGTGGTTCATTTTTTTGTGGATATTGCCTATATTTAGCTTGCTATGTTATGGTTGTTAAGGTTACAACCAAGACATAGAATCCTTTGATGACATGATATTGACTTTGATGTAACCTACATTTGCATGGCGGGTGTCTTCGATGAAGTAGAAGACGATTACCTTTCGCGAAACACCTGGTCGTATTATCTTATACTCAAAAACGTCCATCTTCATATCACTTAAAGATACAGAATATTTCTCAGTGAGACAAAGATGGCGACTATAAAACTTGCCCATAGTTCTGATCAACCTGCATCTCTCGAATCCTTGTGTTGTTTGTTTGTTTGTCAGCAGTCGACATCGATCACGAAAATCCAGATATTTAGAGCAAGCGCAAATCAACTGCGACATGTAAACATCAAAGGCTGGAGAAGCATTTATCTACTGCTAGCTGTGGACCTAAACTAAGGCCTTTAAATATTTTGTACGCTTTTTGAGATTATTATCAATTTGGAGATAAAATATATCACCCTTATCTAAGATCCTCAAAAGCATGACTATGCAACAATATTTTAGGTCTTAAACCTGCGCTGTACGTGTAACAAATTATCAGGCTTCTATGCCTATTGGCAAAATAGGCTAGAAAAGTCTTACAGGTTTCGTGAATAAGTTATAGCACCCTAGTTAACGGCTTATATTACACGTTTATAAGTGTAACTTTTCAAAAGAAAACGAATTTCTGTGACCAAGCTCAAACGTTTTATTTTAGTAACTTCCTTAAATAAAATCACGAAATCAGACTGACAGATAGATTATCACATTTTGCATGATCATTGAGTGGACCTATGAGAAATGTAGAACCAATAGATCTTAAACTAATACTGTCGGAAGGAAATGTCAATATTTTGTAAGATAAAGCATTTCCCATGGCCATGTCCAACAGCTGTTTTACGTGTGCATTACAGCCGATCATAAGTGTACACAACGAGTGCCCATTCACTTCATTTAAGGATTGAATGTCTATTTTGTTGTTTGCATCGGCTGATGAAATCAAGTGTACCATTTACACGAGGTTCACTTGACTTCACCAGCCGATTCAAACAAAATAGACATTCATTCCTTATATTTACGTTAACTATTTTAAGTTTCCCATCATTCGCATGTACTTTAAGCTGCCGGGGTCACCCAGTGCTTTACCTTTGTTACATTGTTGCACACTTATCGGCATGCATGTACATACGCAGAACAGCGGATATAGCTAGCGCCATGCATCACTAGGCAAAAGAAAAAATATAGTCCAGAGACAAGATTTTTATTTTTGATATACAAGCCTTAAAGGTAGGCACACGGTACAGTTATATACTGACAAGATCACAGCTGTTTGAGAATTCGTTACATCTACATTTGGACCAAAATTCAGGTTTTTAGAGTATGTTTACACTTTTGGAGGTTAAGATCAATTTCAAATGAAAATGTCACCGTAGTCTAAACTCCCTGGAAGTATAAAACTATTCTAGACACCGTAGTTTAGGTCCTAAAACTACGTTGTAAGTGTAACAAATTATCGGGGCCTCTATCAGCAAGCCAGGTTAACCGTTAGATCCTACAGTACATAAAGTCTAGCTAGCTTATCAGTTTTGTGAACAGGATTAATTTGTCGAATAATATAATGTAACATATGTAACTTCTTAAAAGAGAACAGATTTATGTGACCAATCTCAAAAAATAAAATAAAATCGGGAACTTTTCCGACGGGCAGATGATCTCATTTGCATTGAACCCACGATCATCGTGGGAACCTATGAGGAATTTAGGACCAATATATCTTGAATAAATGCTTTCGGAAATGTCAATATTTTGTCAAATCAAGTATTAGGCCTATTAAAGTTATGTGCGAAATGATACTGGAATAACGCATTGGCGTGTAAAACAGCTGTTTTACGTGTGTAGTATACCAATTTATTACATTTTTGCCTGTGAAATATAGAAAATTATCAAACTGATCAAACTTATATTTTCACTGCTGTGATGAGCAGTGAAAATATAAGATTTTGCCGTGAAAATATAAGATTTTGCAGTGAAAATATAAGGCTTTTTCAGTGAAACGTGTGTAATAGTTTTCGTATAGTGGACTGTTATAGCGGTGTGGTCAGGCACTGCGAACGCCTCTGTCCACTTTGTAAAGTACAGTTGAGTGTAAGCTAACCTTTACACCTAGTGCACTAGTAGTGCACTACGTTTAAACTAGTAGTGCACTACATTTAAACTACAGGTAAACTAGTAGTGCACTACACCCTGAACCCCATATAGGTCAAACACCCCTACAGGTAAATGGGCATTCCCATCTACCTGTGATTCTTACCTGTACTTCACCTGTGCCTTCTGCTAGTACTTAGAAACTGGCCTGATCATTAGCTAATATATATAACTTTAATATATATATTTGAATCTCATGTAGTTATCTTTCTCAAACAACTTTCTTTCTTTCATTTCAAAACTACAAATTATGAAATCATGATAACTACAGTTAGAGTTTTTCCCAAAACTTTCTTGCATACAGGACATAAATAAAATAGAAAATTATTATTTATCTAACAGTTTTGATGTCTTATATTTCATTTGATATGTACTATAAACAGATTTTTTATATTTATTTACAATCAATTATATTGAAAAATTGAAGGAATATCTATTGATAATTTTTTGTTGAGAATTACATTTTTAAATATTGTAAGAACTAATTGTGTAAAAATAACAAATAAATATTCTTTTATTACCTAATTAAACTAAATATATATTTTTATTAAATACATTCATCCCTCAGATCTATTTATTTATGAATGCGCTGTAGAGTTTTTATAATCTTTATTTTCAAATTATTTATATATCAACACATACAAAAGTATAAATATAAAAATTTGAAGGTGAAAAAAAAAGTAATACAACAATAAATTAAAATTTAAGCAGATTGTTCAGTATGGGACAGATGTTTTGATTTGACCCCCAGGCCTCAGGCAATTACCTGACCAGTCTTGACCTTGGAACACCTGCTTTTATAAGCCTGTCAGTGACATAATAGAGGTGTGAATTTCTCACCTGACTATCACTGGTCAAATTTGAAACCAATATGATTGATAAAGGGCTCAGCTGGAGATGACTGATGAACCAGATGACGAGGATCATATGATAACACATATTTTAACTTTTACTCTGGTTCATCATTTTTATATGAAATTAAAAATCATTGAGAATATTTCTAGATATGGCCCTTTAAAAAGTGGATATTTTTAGGACTTTAATATATTTTGTTTTGTTTCATTCAAACCATTTAATTATGTAATAATACATTGATAGTACATAAAATTACATTGAAATAAATAATAATTATTTGGACAACAATGTAAGTCTATATCAGGCTTTTACCAGATTCAAGTTTTCTTAAATATTAAAAATCGATATTCTTATGACACCTGAATGAATTCAATCCAATGATGCATTTTGATTTCTTAATATGTACAATTATACTTATTAAATGAATTAATGATGATATATTATCTAACTTATATTGGGTGTTATCACGGACTTAGATAATCTTAGTCCATGGTGTAATCAGGGACGTATATGTGAGAGAATATATACGTCTCTGGCTTAGTTGCTTCATACAGTTTGATAATAAAATACTAAAGTTCATTCAGAGACGTATATGGCTTTATACGTCTCTGGTTCATCATACTTAATTTTTTTTCTAATAATCAGTATAATAGTTTTGTAAAATCACGGACTTAGATCTAAGTCCGTGGTAAAATGATGCATTTCCCTTATTTGAAGGCAATTACAGGTTGTATTAAATATGACCTGAAAGTTTATGCATATATGTTATAAAATTTGTTTTAAAAAGCAAGGTCAGTTAAATTAGGGACACATCCCTGGTTAAATGGAATCATTTCACTTTTTTCTATATTCTAAGTATACAACAAATATATGGTATGCAGTTATATAAGTCTAAATAAGAACAAAGTTAAGCCTATGCCAGTCACATTTGTGGTACTTTTTAATCAACCTAATGACTTATATAATATTGAACTAAAAAGGACAGCTCTAGATCTTCAGGTAGAATCCTTTCCCCTCCAGGCATAATTACGTACCTGACCTGCCAGGGCCACATCCTCACAGAGGTTATGATAGAGGACACCCCTAGGCTGGCTGTAGTTAGCAAGGTGTGAATTTCTCACCTCCCACTCCCCCATGGTCATCACTGACCAAGTCTGATTTAAGGCCTGAGGGCCTTGTTAATTGTTTAATGATAATCCTATTTGATTAATGATGAAAACATTGTACTACATTCAATTGGATTACGTGTAGATGTATATTGGTATTATGATATGAGGAAGGAATGGCTTTAAATGTTCTGGTGAAAGTAATATTTTCTTAGTACTTAATGTTTATATAACCTTTGTATGTATTGTACATGAGTGTATATATAAATAGTGAAACCAAATACCAACACCGGTACATGTAGGTATACTTGCACAGCTAGCTTCTTAATGTCAAATATTAAAGTAATTTGTAATTGAAACTACTATACTTAGTACAAAATATGTTCTTCTAATATCTGATTTTTCAGTATATTACAATCTGTTGTTTAGTTTATTTTCTGTATACATTTTTATATTGTTAGTAGGATTAACTTAATTAAGTTGATAATTCCAACATAATACATGTATTATACATTTTTTTTATTTTAACACATACCTTTCAATTTTATTGTAGAATGAAAATATTTAAATAAAAAAGAATCATTGTTACTTCTTTAAAAAAGTATAAAAAGGTAGTATATTTTGATTATTATCATTTTTAAAATTTTGACATGCAGTTAATTAATTTAAAACATAAGTTATTATGATGAATATCATACACTCAGAATTTTTCATTCTTGTACTTATATGAGTAACAAACTAATGACTTTCAAAGGCAACTTGAATAGTATTAACATGAAAGTACAGGTAAATCATATTACATCTGTACAGGTAAGGACACAGGTAGGCAAGGACACTCCCATTACCTGTAGGGGTATTTGTGGTCACACCTGGCTGGACGTAGTGCACTACTAGTTTACCTGTAGTTTAAATGTAGTGCACTACTAGTTTAAACGTAGTGCACTCCTAGTGCACTAGGGTGTAAAGGTTAGCTTACACTCAACTGTAGTCCACAACCACTATAACACGTGAAAAAGTGACCCGCCAATAAGAAACTACCCGGGGTCATTATTCTACGTTGCAAAAGTTAACCGGGTCGTTATTTTACAGTAGAAATCTTACTCAGGCTTCTGTAGAAAAATGACCCCACTCGATATTTCTGTAATTCGTCCCCTTGAGAAAGTGACCCGCCGTAGATTTCAACGGTGGGTAGTTTTAAAATGGGTAATTTTTTCACGTTACACCGGAACTTTTGTATGAGTTGTTCCCCTTGATCGGAATCGAACATGACATTGGAGGCTCGGTATATTGTTGTCGTCTGCTAGAACTTTTCTATTGTGGAAAGGTGGTCTTGAAGAAATGGCATCGATAGTAAATATTGATAAGAAACTGCTGCAGGATTTAATATGTAATGAATTGGAAGATGAGAAGGGATCAATTTCCGATCATCTTATCCCAATCATCTGTGTACTGGACCCGATCGCTTGTGATTTCGACGGATTAGGATAGACCAGTAGTCTAGAAAATCTAGTTACTTTCCAGTAGGCAAGTAAAGAAAACAAATCATGAAAGTATCTTAAGTTCTCTTTCGAAATGTAATAAAAAGAAAATTCAATGGTTTGCCGTTTAATATCAAATATATTTCACTTGTATGGCAGATTTTTTTTTATATTTTCACTCGTGCTAAGCACTCGTGAAAATATAAAAAAAATCTGCCATACTCGCACGAGTGAAAATATAAAAAAAAAATCTGCCATACTCGTGAAATATATTTGATATTAAACGGCAAACCATTGAATATCCTCTATACATTATTTTACACAGTTCGTCTAGGACGATACACTGTTGTAAACAAATGTATTACATCGCCAGGAACGAAAAGGTGCGTGCCCCACTTAATTCATTGGGAAATGAAGCAACCGGAGTTTCATTGAGACGGAGCGAAATATAAATATTTGGAAATAAAGTGTCATTCACTTCATTTGGAAATAAAGTGATCAGAGTTTACTGGTTTCATTGAGGCAGAGCGAAGTCAATATTACGGATTCAATCGTTTACAGTTACATTCAAACAAGATATTTCAAATGCTATCTGACCCAACAACCTTATTATAAACAATATTCACACAAAATGTACTTCTGTATTGGCACAAACTTGTACATTCTGCTGTTTTTAATTGTCTCGTGTGTACCATGTAATTATATAAAGTCGGGTAAAATTAACAGGAACAAACCAGATAGCTTTTGTCATTTGAATATAAACATGAAAATGCATAATACAGGGGAATGAACTTGCGAGCCGAATCCGTCAATACCCTTACATGTGTGAGAGGTCATCATTTGTGTTTGCAGTTTTAAAGTCCATGCAGTGTCACATTCATTAAATATATGAACAAGGGGAATTAGCTCATACGTACTACCGATTCGCACACTTATACACGTGTATGTTTAACATTTGTGTTAGTAGTTTTAAATTCCATACAGTGGCATATTGCTAGGTTCCGCCATTCATTTAAGTGCACTCTCAAATACATAACCAAGGAGAATTAACTCCTTCGTACTTAATCGATTCACACACTTATACGTGTGTAAGTTAAGCATTTGTGTTTGTAGTTTTAAAGACTTTATCACATTCCAAAGTTCCACCCTTAACAATGTATTATAGGCATGTTCTACATTTACGTACATGTATACGACTTACTTTTAATGGGATGTAGATTTCGAAAAACTCAAAAGATCTTCAGGTCAGTCTTGAGCACCCCCTTTTCAAAAATGTTTCGTCTATCAAACAATTGCTTTTTTCCACCCTGTACACTACCATGCCACATACCAAACTGAAAGAACGTCTCGTGTCTCTCATTATGAGAGCTTTCTTTCCAAAGGAAAGTGAACGAAGATACAAATACATGGTTGTGAGCTATCTTAGAGAATACTTTGTGAAAAACACAACAAAAGCTAGGATGAAATAAACTGAGGAACATATAGTATGAATGACTGAATTCCTGGTTGACAATATCTTTGTTGAGTTCGGAGGAAAGATACCAACAAACTGTTGGGCATTCCAATGGGTACTAACCGACTTGTGTTTGTTTTCATACGAGGTTGAATTTTTCAAGGGGCTTATCAGGACGGGTAACAAAATCCTTGGCAAATATTTCAATTTTACTTTCAGGTATATCGACAATGTGTTGTCTATAAACAACAAGAAGTTTGCTGACCTAGTCGATCGTATATACTCTAAACTCGAAATAAAGGACATAGCAAACTCTTCTACATCAGCTGCTTACCTCGATCTTACTTAAACTACGACCAACATTGAACGCTTACTACTGATCGATGCGGTAAACGTGATGATTTCGAGTTTCCGATCGTGAACTTTCCATTTCTTGAAAATAACATCCCTGCTTCTCCAATCTATGGTGTTTATATGTCGCAGTAAATTCGATATTTAAGGACTTGCTCTAAAATATCGTGATTGTCGCGATCGATGTCGACTACTGTCACACAAACAACACAAGAGAGATGCAGACTGACCAGAACTATGGGAAAGTTTTGTGGTCGCCATCTTTGTCTCATTGAGACATGTTTTTTTTATCTTTAAGTGATATTAAGATGGCCGTTTTTGAGTATTCTCATTATTGTGTTTACTTGTTGTGATTGACAATGATGCTCGGTTGTTATTTTGAGAACTTGATGTTTACTTGGATGTGACACAGATTTGCATGGCGGGTGTCGTCGATAAAGCAGAAGACGCTTACTATTCCGGAGCACCTGGTCTTCTTCTCTTGTGCTTTAACGACAGTCTCAATGTTAATCTTTCTTTTGTTCTTACTTTGCCTCTTGTTTAATCGATTTTGAGTTCGGGTTATTGTTTTGTTGACGCTTTGGTATTCTCTGCTTTTTTTTTATATCAACACGTGTTTTATATATCCCGGACCTGTATATGATACCAACACGTGATTTATATATCCGGGACCTGTGTATGATACCAACACGTGATTTATATATCCGGGACCAGTGTATGATACCAACACGTGATTTATATATCCGGGAACTGTGTATGATATCAACACGTGATTTATATATCCGGGACCTGTGTATGATACCAACACGTGATTTATATATCCGGGACTTGCATTTGATATCAACACGTGATTTATATATCCGGGAATAGTTTAATCGATTTTGAGTTCGGATTATGGTTTTGTTGACGCTTTGGTATTCTCCGATTTTTTTGATTTTTTTTCAACACGTGATTTATATAATCCGGGACTTGTATTTGATATCAACACGTGGTTTATATATCAAGGACTTGTATATGATATCAACACGTGGTTTATATGTCCGGGACTAGTTTAATCTTTTTTGAGTTCGGATTATGGTTTTGTTGCATGGTTCAGATGATTTCTCCAACAAAAGTTTTAGCAGAACCGTACCTGCACAGATTTTCATTTAAGTTGAATCACGCTTCAATCGTGTCGCTTAAAGGATATGAATTGAGTCCCAAATTCAATAAAACTTTTCTTTATTTATTTTCTATAACCAATTTTCATCATATTATGATATACAGTTAGTACGGTGACAAAATATATTGATATGTTGTTTGACATATGTATTTTACTCAAGAAAGAAAAACAAAACGTGGAAAAAAATGCATGTTAAATCTACAACAGTATGTCTGTACAACAAATAAGAGTGAGAATATGGTATCATTGAAATGTGAAAAAAAAACAACAAACATATCATACGAATTGACAACATTCCACTTACTGTACATTTCGTTAAGGACCATCGTGAAACATCTTATCAATAAAGCTGAATCGACACGGAAATATTGCTCTCAATTCAACAAAAACTAAAATGATATACTTAGTCTTCATTTCAAAAGCCCGATTGTACCTATTATGAAACCGGAAATTTGATCATAATACGTACTTAGAAGCTAGACCAGGCGATACGGAAATTAATCGTTTTACTCCCCGCCCTTTAAAACCTCAGATGTTTGCAAAACTCATAAAAATAAGAAAAAAAACAACAAACAAACAAATACAGTATAATTTTACAGTTGCAATCCATGTACTGTAAACCTGGAAAAAAGCACCCTCGCTTTAAATTCACCCTTTAAGCTCAACAATGGAAGGGCGAATTTCAAGAAGTGGCAGGGTACAATATTACAAATTTTCGTAGTACACAATTTGAAATTATGCAAAACTAGTTTAATTTTACTTCTAAATTCATAAATGAAAGGGGTTGGCGCACCTGGGACTACTGCTTCTACATTAGTTTAGAAATTTCGGATTGCAATCTTTTAGTCCCTAGTATCACTGGCGAGTCCAAGAAAGACGAAACAGGTGTATGATACAGTTTAATTCATTGATCACAATGGCAACCCAAGTTTTAGAGGGCGAATTCAAGACAGAGTGAATCCCAATCTGTTCATAAGAGGGCGTAATAAAAAACAGGGAGATATTTCCCGTTTTACAGTTTATCTTTTAGCAAATTCCGGTAACTGTCTATATAAAATCCATCACCCTGTGTGAAGTAAACTGGGGAGTATCAACCGCCGGGTAAGATTTATAAATTTTAGCACGAAAATTTTGTCTACATTCTACAGGGGTAATTGATTATTTTTTCCACACTTTTTTAACATAAAATAAGAAAAAAGGTGAACTCAGTGCATCGCACGATCATCAATGATGGATCCAACACGTTACTCTGGTTACACTGCATAAATTGATGGCGTGACAATGAGCATGACGTCACAATTAGCAGGTGTGAGCCGTTTTTTCCCTACCCAAGGAAAAGGCAGGTTTATCTTTTCCCTAGCAAAAAATGGTAGTGAACCTGTGAAGTGTTGGAGAAAACTTTCTCTTTAGCACCCATTGTTACATGTGTCTGATTTTATTGTTTTCACACAACAGTGGATGGAGATTGCCCAGTATTTCACTGGTGACTGCAATGGTAATTATTAGCATTGACAAAGATAGCAATGATCAAATATAATTTCAATTTTTTTCTAATTAGTACAGTAGAGTAAGCAAAAGCTTAAAACAATATAATATAATATTAATGAAATCTTATTAGAACAACGAAAACCTTTACCTGACGAAATGTCATATCGTTAACGTTTTAAGCGATCTAATGTTTCTGTTCGTTCGTTTCAGCAGATATTTTGTTAAGAAAAGGTGAAATTTAGTACAAAACATATGTAAATATAAACTTTTTTTGACAACGTTGAAATTTGATGTTTACTAATAAGATTATGTTCCGCTAACGAGAGACAAGCGAAAAAAAAAAATATGGGAATATTATTGTTGATGTTTTTTGATATTTTCTATAATCATTTAAAAAATGAGGATCCATAAAATTATCAAATACTGAATTAGCTGGTCGATTACTGCATCATCTCCCTCGTGTTAAACGTGTCAAACCAGCATCTACTAACAACATGTTAAGAAAAAACGCACACAGAACCGTTTAAATATTATGACATTCGTAACACAATATGAACATATTTTTAAAACACATAAACATTTATCTTCCCTTCCAGAACTATTGAGTCTCTGGTATACTATTCCTGCGATAGCGCCGCAATGTTGCAGCGATATCGCCGCGTGTTCAGATTTCCTATGCAAATTAGGTTTCTAGCGATATCGCCAGAATATCACCAGAATGAATTGGTGCACTTGTGGCGATATTGTGGCAATGTTGTGGTGATATTGTGGCGATATTGTGGCGATATCGACGCAATATCGCCAGAATGTTCTCATGCAGTTGTGGCGATATAGCCAGAATGTTCAGGTGCAATTCCGATATCGCCACAGCTAGAGTTCTGGTGACAATTTGACTCATCTTATCTGTATGGGTTGGTATGCAAGATTTGAATTCCAACGATCAGAAATTTTGACAATGTTGTTGTAGTGTTGTGAAGTATATATATTATCAATTTTTTACATAGTAATTCATTGCTTTATTGATCAGGGATTTCACCATCTGGTACATGTACAGTACATGTATATCTGTTTGCAACATGTGTCAAACCTGTGTATGCAGTTACTTATCAATAACATTAATAAGATGCATATTATTTGTAATTATGACGAATTTCATAAGAAATGGTTCTTAGAAAGCAGCATTGGACTTTTATAAAGAAACACTTCAAAAGGCCCTAAAACAAATTCTGGTAGTAGAATTTTGTATGACAAAATAATATGTTTACATGAAATGCACTTAATATACTGTTGATTTAAGATTTTACATGTTTTGTGATCATTGATGACACAAAACTAAGAAGAAAACTTTTCTATACCACCTTATAAGACTCTGGAATGCTGTCACTTTATCCAAAACATACTAAAGCCTTCTTATTTCACCAAAATTTCCTTTTCACCACGAGCTCTCCTTTATCACACATCAGTCATTTGTAATTTTTGAATTTGAGGGTCAGGAATGTTAAAGAGGATCATGGGATATTCCTATTTGTGATGCACTTCTGGTGATATTCTGGCAGCATTCTGATGATATGGGAAAAGTGTGCCAGAACATCACCAGAACTTTTTAATCTTTGGTGCACCTCTGGCGATATTCTGGAGACATTACATAACACAGAACATTCATTTATCTACAACCCCCACCCCACCCCAAAGTACAACAAATCAATACGTTGAACTCTTTTTCGAATAAAAAAATGATACCTACATTCCTTCAATGAATTTTGATTTAAGGTGTTTTGATTACAAATCATTTTGCTAAACTCTAACAGTTATTCCTTTTCACACGATCTTTCTACAAATATTTATTATGCTGTATATCTACCAAAAGTTGAGTAATATTCCATAAAAGAAGTGAGTCGAAAGTATATTGACACGGGCAGTAAAACGTTATACATCAAATTAAAAAGTTTCTTTGGTAATTTGTTATGATTTAATATCCTCGTACTAGAATATTCAGAAAGAAGAAAACTATCATTAAACCAGATAATTAGATTACCTATCATAATAAATATGAACATTGATTCAAGAAAAGTGACATTTGACTGACTGTCAATTATTTTACAGCGGTTTGCGCACATCAAAAATACGACCTGGACATAATCTTGGAAAACGCTAAGGATACTTGTAAACATATACATATTTGCTGCATAATCGGAAGACACGTCACCTACTATTCCTTCTAACATATGCATCATGATCATACCAAACGCCGATAGTAAATACACATATTCCCGAGGTTTCAAACCTGTCGATGAACTGTCAGGAGTACAGTAGTTTACCAAACAAAAAACTCCAGCAAAGATCGCAATTGTCATCACAAGTTTTAAGGTGAATTCATATATTTCAGCAACATATCCGATAGTTTCCGAATTCCCTATGTCTAATGCTAACATGACGTAACACACCACAAGTCCAAGACCTGTTGTTAAACTCACAGCAAGTGTCAATATTTGACATATCTTATGTTTGCGTCGATTTTCAGAAATTAGGTGTTCGGATGTGTTTAGAGTGTAAGGCAGAGCTGTCAAGTCCCTGGTATTTCTCTCCGTGTACGGTGTTCCGATTTCAGTATGATGGGTTTCTATGGGGGACCATATCTCCAAAATAATGGTGATTAAAAGAAGACCATACTCCACATATGTTGGATGTACAAATTTCCGTAACTTCACCTTAAGAACAGACATTGTTGTATTGGTTTTTAAGCAGGATATTAAATTATCTTCATAGTCAATGTTTATTAAGTAAGACATGGTGTCACTCATCAAAAAGATGTACAACATCACTGATATAATTGCTGTTAGCATCAACAGCATCACATAATCCACCAATAAAGTCTGTTTCAGTTTGTATGATGAAAAGAACGTGATGAAAATCAGTTGTGAAAAAAGGCAAAATATTAATAAGATATTAAAACAGAGTAATGTATTCCAATAAAATCCTCCAGAGGTATATACTGAACACTCGATCTGCTTGCCGACAAAAAATGCGCAATACAATCCAGACACTAGACCGAAAACCTACAGGAATATCACTTGAAGTTTCCGTGAATATGTGTTTCGTCTTGCAACTACAACGCATATGAGACCTTGTTTCCGAACAAGGAATCCAATGATATAACTGTCTGTTACCCCAGCGACCATTAGCACAGACAGAAGAATAAGGACAAATCCCATTCGAACATCCATATGTATTGGTATCCATTTGGTGGCGGAGAACATTATTACTATGGCGAACGATCAGGAACAGTACACGGGACGAAATTTCGATGTCAACAGCCTACCCAAACAGGAATCCATGGCCATGTAAAATCTAAAAAGATGATTTGATTGACAAATTATGTTTCCAAAATGTCGGTCATTACGTTACATAATGGGACAAGAGGCCCAGAGGCCCAGAGGGCCTGTATCGCTCACCTGGAAACATTGGTATCTAGTTAATTATGGTAAAATATTTTCCGAAAAGATTCCATGGACAGGGCATACCCGAATATCATTCCTTAAAGCTTAGATATATATATATATAAATTAAAGTTTGGTTAATCGGTGGGTATCTCAAATGTTTTCAAGTTCAACTGAGAAACACGGTCCCTAGGGCTAAGGCCAGACCCTGACATCAATGCTAATACCATGACTGAGTTCGTGACTTTATGCCCAGCAACACCGTGGCATACACTGAGACCAATCATAATACAATATTTTGGATTGCATTTATAGATTTGGAATGGGGATCGCAACTGTCTTAATGTTATAACTCAAGAGTTAAGTCTACAAGAGCGTGGCAGACCCTTGAGTAAAATAAAAATTCACGATTGTGATTGTCGCTTAATGCCCAGAAATTTTATATATAAATATGAAGTGGGGATTTCAACCCTTTAAAAGCTATGATTCAGCAGGCAAGTCTGCAAGGGCGTGGTAGACCCTGGGATCAAATCTTAAATCATGTTTGTGATCGTCTCATATCATAGAGCCCAATGATTGCATGTATAGTTTTGATTTGGGAATCTAAATATTTTGAAAATTATGACTCAGGAGTTAAGTCTGCAAGAGCGTGACTCACTTCGCGACCTGTCATAATAGGATTGTGTTCGTCTCCTTATGTCAAGCAATGCTTATATTGGTAAAGGGTGGGGATCACAACCAAATCAAATTTAAACAAGTATCTATCTAAAAGGTGTTACCTCTATTTCCCCTATTGGGCCCCGCCCCTCCGGCCCCTTTGGAGTCAGAGTCACCATTTATGCAAATCATGTTACTCTTCGGCAAATGATGTTTATGATCAATTTTAGTTGAAATAAATGCAGTATTGTATGACTAGTAGGAATTTAAAGGATTTCTATTTCCCCTATTGAGCCCTGTCCCTTTTGCCCCTTGGGGTTCATCACAGTCACATTTATGCAAAACTTGTTTGTTGTTGTTCCGAACGGATGTTTCTGGCCGAATGGGGTTAAACTCCATTCAGTACTTTCTGGCTTTCCATTTATTTCCCCTTTCGGGCTCCGTCCCAACAACCATGGCACTGGAGGGTCAACAATTATGCAAAATATGTTACCTTCTCATAAAGATGTTTCTGACAATTTTTTGTTAAAATCAATGCTACAGCAGTACTTAATGACAAGTAGCGATTTAAAATGATTTTCCTTTACTTCTTCTATTTGGCCCTGCCCATCTGGCCCCTTGCGGGACAAAGTCAACATCTGTGCAAAATCTGTTTCCCTTCACCCAAAGATGTTTCTGGCCAAATTTGGTTCAAATGCATTCATAACTTTATGACTAGTAGAGATTAAAAATAATTACGTCTATTTCTCTTATCGGGCACCGCCCCTCTGGCCCTGGGGGGGGGGGGGGGGGGGGGGGGCGGTCGGAGTCACAATTTATGCAAAATTTGTTACCCTTCCCCCAAACATGTTTATGATCAATTTTGCTTAAAATAAATGCACTACTTTATGACAAGTAGGAAATTAAAGAATTTTCTTATATTTCCCCTATTGGGCCCCGCCCCTCTGGCGCCTTGGAGGTAGAGTTACCATTTATTCAAAATCTGCTCATCTTTCCCTGAGGATGTTTTTGACTAATTTTGGTTAAAATCAATGCAGTACTTTATGACAAGTAGGAATTTAAAGGAAATGCTGACGGACGGACGCGCCATGGCATAAGTTCGCCAGCCCTTTGGACCAGTTGAGCTAAAAAGTATATCATCGAAATATCAATCATTTTCATTTTGATAACAATTACAGAATACAATACCTATTCGTCCTTGAAAATTTGCGAAAAAAATCCTTTAAATATAGTAAATAAAAGGCACCATATTGGGTTGATACATAATAATTATGTCTTACCTGTGTTTAGCTCGTCTTTAACTAATACAAGTATCCCTTCGTTAACACTTCTAATGTAATCTATCAAAGTCGCCCAGCTTATGAGATGACAAAAAGAGTTTTCTGTATGCATATCAAAGGATACAATGAGGAAGTAGATTTGAAAAAATGATTAAATTACGTAACTTCCTAAAGTCGGAGGCGGTCGGAGTCACAATTTATGCAAAATTTGTTACCCTTCCCCCAAACATGTTTATGATCAATTTTGCTTAAAATAAATGCACTACTTTATGACAAGTAGGAAATTAAAGAATTTTCTTATATTTCCCCTATTGGGCCCCGCCCCTCTGGCGCCTTGGAGGTAGAGTTACCATTTATTCAAAATCTGCTCATCTTTCCCTGAGGATGTTTTTGACTAATTTTGGTTAAAATCAATGCAGTACTTTATGACAAGTAGGAATTTAAAGGAAATGCTGACGGACGGACGCGCCATGGCATAAGTTCGCCAGCCCTTTGGACCAGTTGAGCTAAAAAGTATATCATCGAAATATCAATCATTTTCATTTTGATAACAATTACAGAATACAATACCTATTCGTCCTTGAAAATTTGCGCAAAAATTCCTTTAAATATAGTAAATAAAAGGTACCATATTGGGTTGATACATAATAATTATGTCTTACCTGTGTTTAGCTCGTCTTTAACTAATACAAGTATCCCTTCGTTAACACTTCTAATGTAATCTATCAAAGTCGTCCGGCTTATGAGATGACAAAGAGAGTTTTCTGTATGCATATCAAAGGATACAATGAGGAAGTAGATTTGAAAATAATGATTAAATTACGTAAATTCCTGAAGAGGAAGTTTTTGTTCATTTTGTTTTTTACGAGATTTTAAAGGATTGGCAAAATGCTATGTGTTCCTATTAGAACTACTGTCACAATTTCAATGAACGATTTTATACACACAGGAACAATACGTAATTCTTTTAAGAATTGTACCTGCTGTGCCCATTGCACATGTACATCAGATCCGCGCTTACCCGGTCGCCGACATGCATACACACATGAATGTATGCACAGTAAACATGGTTCTTTAATTACCTAGGCTGTAAACTTACCTACAGCGCACATGCAAAGAAACATGCATCGCTACACATACGAAGACAAACTTTGCTACAAACATAAATTACAATTTAAGTGTGACGCACGACTTCATCAAAAACAACTTTCTAGTGAGCATGCATGATCTTATCTGATTTGATTAGTGTTTCTTTATACAGTATAATTGACTGACAGATATATACCCGATGTGTACAATTTAACAACAATTCATAAAGGCTACATTTGCTCTACTAGTCAATCACATTAGATAGCTCACACTAATGTTTAATTGTAAAAAGTTTCGGATTAGGATGATGTTGCTCACAAACTATTTCCTGACTCATTCTGACGTGTCCCTACAAGTAAGACATACTAATGTTTATACAGGCTGCCCCCATTTCATAACTCATAAGGGCCAACTAAATTTGATTATATGCTCTCTTTTTTCTTTACTACTTTTTCTATCACAATGACTAAGTGTACAGACCCCACTTTTAATTTTAAGTTGAGTGTTTGCGCTTGTGAGAAACGTTTAGCGTTCTGTCTTCAGGCCGAGACATACAAAAGATTTTTTTAAAGGCTGTTACCACTTCCTGCTTGACCCTCAATAATACAAGAGTGGAACGACTAGTTCATGTATTGTCAGTATAATGTGACCGATAGGAGTATGCTACAGGGGTTGTTCGGCAGTTTCCTTTTTAGTGTGGTAGCACTTTAAATTGGCGCAATATCTGGTTCAAAACAGCTAACACAAACATACTGCATTTTCCCAATACACACGCACTCAAAGAATACTTTCATATTGCATACATCAGGAGACCGTTCTTAAATGATCTGGACTGTTAATAGGATTTCAAAATCATTTTACCAAACCTAAACGACAGGCACAGCATTAACCTTACTTTTTTCAGAAGTGAGTTTTATTTCAAAATGTCAACCTTCCTTATACAAGAAGAAAAAACAGTGTAAAAAGAAAACGAAGTTCATAATGGGTTAAGTATTAAATAGTTATACATATCTCGACAAGTTCCAAATCTGATACATACATGTATTCTACACATTTAGTGTGTGGTGAGTAATATGAGTGCACATACTTTAAAATGTCGTATTTAATGATAAGTGTTAACGTATGCAGACGCTGAAAGTTTGATAGCTTTTAAACGAACATGCATGTATAAATATATGGATGATCTGAAAAAAAATCCTCAAAACATTGAGCTTTTAAAACAAATCATTGCAAACATTTCTTTTTCTTTATTTACTTTTCAATGCTGGCATACCTTTTATGAAATTATGTTAAATGAGGATTTGTAAATATGTTTACAGAAATAAATGTCTGCCCCATTGTTGTATTCCAGCGGTCTCAGGCAATAGATCTATAGAAAATTCCTGGTGTCGATAAATGATGCTGAGATGCCGACAAATATTTCTTCAATTGAATATCGGTATGTGTGGAATTAACGTCTGATTATTTATGTGGATGTGAATGTGATTCAATAAGTTTAAACACGGATTTTGTCTCTGTTTCATCAGACTTACATGTATACTTTATGCGTCCCTTTCCTTACGGCCTCTTCAATAATCGGCCAAACAACGTGTGTTTATTGTCGCCACAATACTGTCACGATGCGCCTTCACATGGCTTGGCTCCAGAATATTTCAACAATTTTAGATATTATTCTAATTTCCAATCAGGATCTACTAGATCATCAACAAATAACATGTTTCATTTACCATCAATTAAAACAAAATATTTTAACAGATATTTACCTTCCAGGGTCCATATGCATGAAATGTTTTACCTGAATATGTCATAAATGCAACGTCATATATATCTTTTAAGCAAAGTCCAAAAACTGTTTTTATGGACTCATCTTAATGTACAACTGCTTATTTTATCAAACTTTTTTATTTAAGTGATTCCCTGTGATATGAGCAGTTTGTAACTACTTTATACTGCATGTCTAGTTGACCAAAAGTAATACGAGTCTTTGACTCATTTTAATTTTTCATTGGTTTAAAAAATGTTATATGCACACAACGTAAAAAATGACGTCGCCGTTTATAACGCCGCTTTTGATTGGTTGATGCTGCAGCGTATTAATTTGTAAGAGAAAAGAGTCAACCAATACAGTTAATTTTCACAGGGTATAGATCAAACTATCAGGATTAACATGAATTAATTTTTTATATTATGGGGTTATAACACAAAAAAACCGTAATACCTCCACAACATAACAAATAGATTCAAGTTAATACTTAATTATCAAGTATAAATAAAGACTATCATTATTAGTATTACAAAAATAAGCTTATATCAAGATTATGAGCCTAAAGGCTTGTTGACAATGTTTTCTCACATATTTCACAGGGATATACAAGGATGCACACGTTTGTGGTAGGGAAAAGATAACTCTACCGCTGTAGGGAAAAGACAGCTTATATGCGCTATTACGTCATAAACAGTGCACTACATACATTATGACCTTTGATCCGCTGCATTTTACACAAAAATGTCACCGCTTTCTACATACATGTACACATATGATAATTGAAAACAAAACATTTGTTCATTTCATTTCAGAATATTTTATTGTTCTGATCTTATATACAATCGGAATTGGGCAACAGGCATAGCCTATATTAGCCCTCTCCTTACAAAGATAACAGTGTATACACATCATAAAATACGATAACATATTCTTCTTAGGATATTGAAAATAAGAGATTTTTGTGGTTTTGATTATGCTTGAACAATGCATACTGTAAACTAACTTATACAAGCACACTCGAATAATAGCGTATAACACAGTATATCAATTGTATTATTTGTGACTCTTATAAAAAATATCATTTGATAGTACTATTAAAGAACCTAATAGAAACGTCCAGTGTCTATAATGAATCACTGAACCATTTCCATAATATATTTATCAAAATCTAAATCCTGTGTTTGAGAACCATAAATACAAGTTTCAATATTTCAAAACATTGGTTCTATATGATGGCGACAAATCGACATTTCCCACCTGGTGATTATGTTACCGTTGGAAAAATGGTGAAAAGGGTAAAATTGTCAACACATTTAAACCAAATGGAACTTATTATATGTATAAAGAACAATTATTTTGTGATGAAACAATCATGTCTGCGGCAAAACATGAATTGTTGAAAGGTCAAGAAGACGACGAGTTCGATCTACTCGATTTTGATATCGGTGACCATTTGCAAGAGATTACTCATTCAGAAACACAGGTTGTACTTGAACAAATCATGAATCCTGTGACAGAATCTCGTCCAAATATACCCACGAAACAAACGACACCCAAATCCCGTATTTCATCCTGTAGTAGATTTGTGACAATGGACGACGATGATGTCTTTTAATGACGAAAATGATAATGCGAACACTAAAAAAGAAACCTTTATGCCATATCAAACTGTTTGAAAGTTTTTTACGCATTGAAAATGAATTAAGACAAAAACAATAAATTCCAGTAGATCAAGTTGACAAATTCCTGTCAAAATTGTTATTATGTGTCCGACAGAAAGATGGTAGCGAGTAAGTTATCTGCGCGGAATTGTCAGTTCACGCGAACGATATCGCAAACGTCACCGATATAAATATAGTTTGATATCAAGTTATCAGTGTTTGCAGGTGCCCGAAAAGCCATGAATACTAAACAAAAGGATCTGACAAAGGGGATAGGGAATAAACCTATGGCCGCAGATGCAATATCAGATTCAGAAATAAACACACTGTGTGAACGTAAACAGCTAGGGATATACACTCCCGAGGCGTTACTAAACACCGTTTGGTTCCATAACATGTTGCATTTTGAATGAGGGGAAAGGAGGAACAGCGACAATTAAGCTGGGGAGATATTCATCTTGGATTTGAACATGAACTTAATAGAGAATTATTACTATTCAATGAAAAACAAAAAAAACACGGACGGGAATAGGCACAACAGGCACACGGTGTACAAAACCAGCGATGTTCGGTCAACCAAACAACGACAGGTGCCCCTGTAGCAGCATATAAAGCATATACAGAGAAAAAGACCGACTGATTTTAGTCAGGACGAACACCCCTTCCACTTGGGCACGGTCACACACACTAAAACGCCTCTTCAGAATGCTCAATGGTTTCTGAGGTCACCTGTCGGTCGAAATATACTTTACAAAATCATAAAAACCATGGTTACAAAAAATGGTATGCTGACCAGCGGGTCAAAAAACAACGGCGTGGGGAAAAGGCTAACTAGCACAAGCGTGCAAAAACACACAATGTCATGTCAAAAACTACTCAATGAAAATGTCCCAGGTGCACAAGCCACAGTGACTGGACATAAAAATATCCAATCCTTGAACAACTATAGAACTGTAAATAATACACAAAAACAAGCGATGTCATATATTCTGTCATCAACTGGGCGTCCCGTCAAAACTGTGGTACAACATGAAACTGACATTCGTGCACCTACTACGCCCTCGGACAATTAAGCAAACATTACACATATGTCCTCTGCGCACAACAGCATATCCTTGTGCAAACGTAGTAATGAATTCACGGACCTTGAAATCCCTAACATTGTCCAATGTACTACTATAGCCGATGGAACATTCAATATCACAATTAACAAAACAATACTCCGAATCAACCTTCTAAAGCGAAGCGACCGAGAATCTTGTATTCGGACTCGGAGTGAACTTTTTAACTAGGCGTAAATGTGAACTCGAGACCGAGGTCTACAAGTGGTCACACACTTTATTTCTAAGTGACATCATTCATAAACGATGCACTCACAGACTGACTGTATTTGTTATGTATCAAACAAACACATGGAAATAAGATTCTATATATAATAAATACTCATTTCGTTACTTTACAATGTATTTATATTTTTTATTATCAAGGCCGCGGAACGATATACACACATGATGAGTACACCGTCTTAGTACATTTTGTTGCCATTCATGACGATGCACTCGTTTCACGTATACCTGGAATGTTGTTTACAATGTTTTGTTTAAGTATGGGCAAGCAAGCCTCGTGCTATAAATTTAAAAAAAATACCCTCGGGTTGAGATGTCCCTGTCTACAAAACACACGGGTGAAAGATTTTATTACACAAGCATATGTCATCACATTAAATTCTACCATTGGCTACCTTAATATGTACAGCATTGTCGGAATTACCTGTGAATAAGACAATCTAGTTTCAATCCCTAGTAAGCATATTCATTATTAATACGGTAAACTTACATATTTTCTCGGTTATCTCATTTTAGCGCATTTCGCGTTGACAGTTCTGCGCTATAATATGATTGCGCTATTTGGAGTTTTTAAATGTTGCTGATAAAGTTATTATCATGGATGCGCGAATATGTCATCACGCTAATGTGCCAAAAACTAGCAATGCGTTAAAATCTGATCGCGCCAAATTAAGTACGTTTAAAGTATTGTTATATGATAGTGAGATCTACCTTCTCGTTTCTGGCACGGCCACCATCTTGAAATTCCTATCCATCGCAATCGCACGTCAGTTAATTCGTACACAGTATACATATGGACAAGCGTCCGCCCCGCACCAATCATGATTTATTCATCGAACAGAATACAAATATAAAAATGGTACCAATGAATCAAAACTTCAAAACGATAATCAGTGAAATGTGATTTATTGATAGATAAAAACAAAGTACAAAGTTTTTAAGTAATTGATTTGAACAATACAGAAGAAAGATCTTAACAAGATTAATACACTGAAAAGAATCGTGAACAATATTCATGTAATTACATGACAACATTAAGCTAACACAATAAATAATCGCAGCTCCTTTTCTGTTAATTAAAATGACTCTTTTTAGTCGGTTGTTATAGAAGGCCATTTGAATTATGTTAATTGAAATAACCAAAATGATAAATACATGATTTCAATCATTAACAACAAAAAACATGAACAGCATTGATACAATTTAACAACAATATCGTCAGTTACATGCATACTTCATTGAGGGGATCGTCACAAAAGTCTGAAATTATCTTCCGGAAACCTGGTTCTAATTTTTGTACTTTCCTTTGTTCAAATAAGTTAACTAATTTTTATTTCTGACTATGGTTTTGTTGACGCTTCGGCATTCTCTGATTTATTTATATAAGTGTCTGGTGTATGCTTCCACCTCTAACTAAATGATGAATGGGAAACATTCACCAGATATGTCGATTGCAAACATGTGTAACAAATCCCTGTGTTCTGGTGCGAGATCGACCGCTTCAAACGCTATTATACCTTCGGACATATTAAATAGCAAAGCTATTGTAAAATCTACCTATTGATTTCATGAAATTTACTAATAAATTCATGTCTCTTCACAAATTCGAACTTTTCTCTCTGGCTTCTATTTCCAAAACTAACTCCCTCGTTAATGGTAAGGTGGGATTACGGTGTTAACTTTATTAATCCATACCTACCAGAAAAATATTTTCGGGGTATAAATCAAAACAAGTTCAATTCTAACCCTTAGTCAAGCTTGCTATTGACAATTAACAACCTTATGCATATAATAGGCATTTGTCTTCATTCCAAATTGTGGAATGAAAATGAATTATTTGTCTAAACTAAACGTGCTGTTCCAACTATTGACGGATGTGTTTGCCCTGTCAATGGTGTGGGGATTTTAAATAAAACTTTCAATTTAACAATAGCTTTAAAGACAGGGCGATAGATGTACATATAAGTATTCAACTGATTTTGCATGGAATCTACTATCTATTTGAATTAAGAGCTTACCTTTGCAAGAAAAGAAATTATACATTTTGCAAGTATTTAGAAAAATGTTGATTTTGTTAATTAAAATGATCAAAATTGAATAATTGATTTAAGATGTAAATTTATTTCGTATATTTCACAACTGAATATTTACATAATGTTCCTATCCTCAAGTTCATTGTCTACACTGATGACCACACAAGAATATGTTCATATGTTTAACACATTAATCAAAATTGAAATAATTTTAATTGGTGGTAAATTTAAAATCTGGATATATTTTTGTTCTGTATGTACTTATTTATATCGGTTTATATAACCAATATTAACACAAAAGGAATGACAATACCAGTTTTCAAGTTTGTTGGAAATTTTAACCGAGTATTACAATTGATGGTCCACAAAAACAATAACCATCATCCCTCCATCCCCCCACAACCCCCATCCCCCAAACACACACACACACACACAAACAAACATATACTTTCATATTTAGATAAAATAGATAAAAACAAGACGACCGACTTCCAAACGCTTTCATCCTCTTCGGGGCTTCGGGGCTGTTCAGGAAAGTCTTAGAGTATTAAGAGTCTAAGTCGAAGAGGGTGAAAGCGTTTCGAAGTCGGTCGTCTTGTTTTTAATTATTTTATCTACATACCTACCTACACATGGAAACAATTTTTTTTACTTTCATATTTATATATACATTACAATAACCCAAATACTACAAACAAGTTTTCCTTTGGACAACCACGATTCATTTAAATCCAGAGGAATTAAAAAAAATATCGATTACACGGATGTTAAATATACACAACTATTGAAATCTCTGTGTATACAAATACTAAAACACCTCATCTGTTATCGGAAAGAGAAGCATTTTGATGCTGTAGGAACTATGTTTTGCCGACTATTGAAGTATTATGTTATTGACATTGTATACTGTGGACTTAACATAACTGTGTTACTGCAGTGCTATCTCAAATGATTACGACACATTGTATACATTACCTTTAAAAGTAGTTGTAATTACTATTTCATTGTATATGACTGGGTTTGGCATCTAAGTTTTATGGTTTTCGATGTTCATGGGAGTTTCTGGTTATCAATAAAAGAATTAGTATGTTTTTACAGTAAGAATTGTAATTTAATGTAATTATTTTGGAATTGTTTTTATTATTATTCCCAAATTACTGATTTTTCTCCAAAAATATAATTTGATTTTTTTTATTAGATCTAATATGTCTTTGTAACAAATGATTTTCTGATAAAAGAGTTTTTTTCTGAATTGACACATCAAAGGCAAGTAAAAAAACAATGAAATTACAGTATTTGAATCGGGGCCTGAATTCGAAATATAATAATATAGAATCTTGAAGGATCCTTTTTCAGAAGAAAGGGTAAGTATCCATGATATAGGTTTGTTTATTTTTTTAGTTTATAAGCACATATAGCTAGGTCATTTAGGAACGGCCTCCTAAAGTCTAAATTTGTCTTAAGTTTTGACTTAGCCAATCACGATTAACGTTGCAAAAAGTAACGTCATACGTGATTAGCTAAGCACAAACTTAAGTCTAAGATTGTTTCATGATCTCGGGGCCAGTTGTATGAGACGAGAGTATATGTGTTGAGTGCCTATGTGCTTTGAAGGCTGTAGTATGTGCGTGTAAGCCTCATGATTTTGCAAAATATGAATTGATAGAATAGGTAAAACGTTATTTGTTCTAGTCTCAGCCCAGGACAAATGAGAATGATAATGAGGTTTGTTTTACCATTCCACTCATAATTTGATTTACCTGTTGGAACAATTTTGAAACATAATGTCTGTACAGTGAGCAATGTATATCATTTTCAAGTGAAATACTTATTCCGTGTGAAATATCAGAACAGTTTGTAAAGTCAAATAACATATAAATTATCCAACGTAAGCCATAAGGGTTAGTTGCTATATTTCGCTCTCATTTCACAATTCACAAAAATAAAAAAACTCACTCTTGCTCCTGTTTGTCTCCGACCGAAGAACTAGTTTTTAACTTGGTTTGGCCTTATATAAACGCTAAGTACTTGAAGAATGTTCCTTCTGTTTAGAACAAAGTTCTATGTAAAATTTATTTACACGATTATTGCAAGAAAAACTAAGAGCAATAAACAATCCTTGTAGGCTTGATAAATTTTCAAAAACGATTAGAAGAATTTCGGACTGAATAAATATGGCAAGAATTCCAATAATCCAACTTAAGCCCATCATTGAAGAGACTTTGATCAACACAAGCATCATTGATTTGTTGGAGTCAGTGTTGTTGGACATTGAGGAAGTATTTATATAGTACGTTATCGCAATAAACAAAACAATATTTCCGCACAGACAGACACATAAAGGGATGAAAAAAGCAAACAATAACACATACACGTGGGAGATGAAACAAATTTTCCCCCCATACCATGTTTCCATCGGTGCTAAAAATAAATTCAATAATTTTGTGCATAAAACGACACAGAGACTCCACATAAAGCCAACTATACAATACTTAACAGTTACGAAACGCCTGTCCAAACTACTTAAAGTCGTTAGGGTTCTGATGTCGGAGTTTAAGCGGAAAGAACAAAGAAACATGAACGCAAATGTACCAAGCCATACCAAATGATGTAGCATGCCAATCCATTCGCACATATAATCGGAAACAGTGGCATGAAGTATCAAGACAAAACTGGTTTGTGCCAGCAGTAAATACAACATCAACACAAAAAGCAGTTCTGACTTTCCCTCTCGTATGAATGGGATGACACAGTACTGTACCAGGAAATAGACCAGTGACATGATTGATAAACATACACATGTCATATTGACAACATATCTGTAATAGGCCAGATTCGTGTCATTTTCAGTACCGCCTTGATATTTTGATATAAATGTATTTATACAAATAAAATAACTTCCAAATTTGAATAAAACATCTGCCGCCTCAACAATCGTTCCATTTAAATAGTAAAACTGTTGATATACTGTTTCATTCAGTAAGTCTCTTGAATTGTTATCCGATCGCGAGTATTTCTGGCGAGGCAGTACTTTCACTGCGGGACATGGAAGCTCAGTACCACGTGATAACAAACTTGCCGCATACAACGGATTCCTGGGTAAGATTTTGCACTCGCACAAAGATTCCATTACATCATCGACATGTCTTATGTAATCACCGTTTGATAAATTTTGTTGATAGTTTTTTATAAAGTTCTTCACCAGGTTTTTTTGGTATTCCAATGATGTTTTACTGTTGGACTTTTCTGTTACAACATAGTTAATCTGAATCATCGAACAAGGCTTTCCAAGTGACATATGATATCCGTGTATAATTTTCAATCCTTTTTTCAGCAACAGTTCGATTTTTAGTCTTACGCTAATGGCTAACTTTTCCATCAACATTTTCAATACGTTTTCAATGATGCCAATAACTTTGTACTCTAATTGTGAAAAGTCGGTAGTTTCAAATAAAAGGTCCAGCATTATTCCTGTTGTTTGGTAATGTAGTAGAACACATTTACCACCCAATGGTTCCATGTTGGTAGGGCAGTACAGGGATTGACAGCCAACCTGATATAAAAGAAACATGTAATTGAGATTCTTGAATTATTTCTTACACAGGAAAATCTCTTTATAGTGCGTAGCATTTGTGCCATTTGCCAAAGATAGTTACAATTTTCTTATACAACCAACTCATTAATTTCGTATATATATTTTAAACTACTGTAAATGTACTTATTTTAGCGTTAGTTTAATTATAGCGTTTTCGCGCTGTTTGCGCAGCGGTAATTCATGTATAGCACTAACAAATTGCTGAATCTGAACAAAGTATTTTACAGTGTGGCTTCCCTATACCGATCACCTCATAATGCCGAACTAAAAATTGTTTCTTCTTTATATCAACACTTCCTAATACCGATCCCTCTGAATTCCGAATACCGAACCTATTTTATTTTAGGAATAGTTAGACCATTATCAAAATTACTTTTGTAAATCGGTGCTACCTGGTGTCCGACAACCCTACCGTGAAATAAACACCTGTGACCATTGTTGTCGTAAGTTTCATGCCTCGGGACACTTGTGGTAAGTGTTGATATATTTGCACCCAGCCATCTCCCTGGTTTAATTATTTGGTTCTTTATTACATTTTGTAATTAGGCTAATCAGCATAGTCAAGATGAAAGCATGGTCAAATACTAGTTCTATGCTTCGTTGCAGCGGTAAGGTCTGTTGATCATACGAAAACAGGTACAGCTAGAAAACCGGAGTTTCGCATTTACTTTTAATGAGGCCCCGATGGGGTTATTTTTACAGCAGATAAATGAATATACGGAAGTCATTGGCAGGTATTATTTAAAAAGGTAACGTAAATGCATTAATAAAGCCGGCACCAACCGATCGACTAAAAATGTAATTTTAATTTCAATGAAAACATTTAACTAGTGACTTACCTGCAAAACAAGTGTAGCCGATGTTGCGTTGGTGTAAAATTTAAGAAACGGAGATTTTTCTGAAATTTCGGATTTGAACATCCCGATTGTGCTAATTCATGTCCACGCTAATAAATCATATTTTACAATTGTCTGTGTTTGCGCTAAAAATTGACTGTGCTAAAATAAGTAAGTTACAGTATTTCGTATTAATAGGGTACATGTATGCACTTATAATGTCTTCCAAACGAGATTAACGTGTGGCTCGAATGGGTCGTACAGATATAAATGTATCATTTTTACCTGATCAGAGAGATGAATTTCTGTGGCTCTGCAATGCAGTGTATCACTGGGTGTAAGCAACATGTCGGAAATGTCTATCAGACTGCTGATCGTTGAACCATCATTGTCAAAAAAAAACCATCATCAGGTTCCCCAAGGCAAAAGACTTCACCTTTATCTGAATAATTGAGACCATATTCCTCAATGAGACATTGAAAGTTCCTAAACAAGGATTGTTTATCCAAGTCATGGCTTCGAAACCACACAGGGTCGACAATGCGGTTTCTACAAGCTGCTAATGCCGTAGAATATTTACCTACGCTATAGTCGAATCTTTGGTAACAGTATCGTACACGGACATTGTTCGGTGGCTCAAATCGCCATAGACAAGATGAACTTCTCATTCTCAACATGATTGCATCTCGAAATGAAATATGAGTAGACTGTATGGTGGATAAATCCATTCCTAAGCCACATGTTATGTTTAAAACCCATGGAATCCAGTTATGGACGTTTTGGCATAGTGCACAATGTCGGTTCTTGAACGTTACGTGTGTATCAATGTCAGTCACAGGAAAAGCATCTAATAAATCCTTTTCGGAATCCTGTATACATTTTTTCTTCGTTTCCTTATCAAAACTATAACAGTCCGACACCATAAATGCTCCCCATTCACTAGGGCGATGGGTATGCTTTTGAAATGATTTATATTCACATTTGGACAGTTCAATAACCGGAGCTTGATCATCAATCGCCGACATTCCCTCACGTATTACTTCCGCGTCAAAGCAGCAGTCATCGTAATGCAGGCACAAACGGTCACAGTAACAGTAAGTATGGTTCGCGTCACTTTGACATGAATGACAGGAGTCAATTACAGCAGAAACAACTCCGATGTTCGCCAAAGCACACAATTTTGATATTGAGTATAGAGTGATGAAATGAAAAATCACCAGTTTCATGATAGATGTTTTCTTTGAGCAACTTTATACTCAATATTTTAGGTAAAGCAGAATCTATGCACAAGGAACTCTCTTTGTTGACTTTTCTAAAGAGTAGTGTGTCTGAAACAAAAACATGTTCATATATATTGATATAAAGAAACATTAGTATCGCATTAATAAAGCTTTATGGTCTTAAAAACAAATATCAAATGTGCTACCAGAAAGTTCGTTTTATTGATAAGGGTGTGTCATATTAATGTTAAACCTGTCTATCATAAAATAATCATAATTCTGCTGGCGGTCGAGCAATAAACATACGATATATTAATAAAGTGTCTGAATAAACCATGGTTTTTCATCAACATTGCGACGTTAACATTTATTTATTACCGTCATATTTTATACAGCAGCCAATCTCAGTCCCCGAGGTTTGCTGGAGCCTTGATCGCCAAATACAGTGATCTGATTTGGGAAATGGTATGGTTCATGATTTTCATCTCCGTACTACGAGATTTGAAATTATGCAGTTCTCATTTTTTACTTAATTCAATTTGGGAACCTGACCATTTTGCTTCTGCAGTGGTTTAGAAAATTCCGATTCCAACCGTTTGCCCCCTAGCAGTACTGAGTCCTAGAAGGACGAAACAGCTGTATGATGGAATGTAATTCTTTTTTTGTATACTGTATCACTTAATTAAAATTGTGCAATACAAGTGCGTGCGTGCGTGTGCGTGCGCTCGCGTGTGTGCGTGTCCGTGTGTGTGTATAACGTTCATATTTATTTTTTTTAATTTCGATAGTTATTATTTTACATGATTCATCGATGATTAGCTCATTGTTTCATCATAACTTCATCATAACTGAATACATTTTTAAGTCTTTTGTTGTCCTATCACTGACGACGTTTGCGTGAAAAGCGTTAAAACAAAGGTACTGTTGTTTTCTGATCGAAAACAGTAATGTGTGTGCCCACTCCTAGCATCAGCCGCTTCTTTAAATGTCCTTAGCATGGACCCCTTCAAGACAATTATTCTCCTTTAGGGAAACCATTTCTATCCGGAATAAAGGCCTGCGTGTGTTTAGCGAAGTTAAAGTGCTTCCTAATCACCATGTCCACCTTGTCCCACGATTGCTTGATTGGTGACAAATCTAGACTATATGGTCGCCAATCAAGAACTGGAACGTTGTTTTGGGCAGACTCTGCTGGTGGATTTTTTAGTCCCCGAGGTTTGCTGGAGCCTCCATAGCCACAGTTAATCTCATTTGAGTAGTTGCACGGTACATAATATACACATTTTCGTAGTACACGATTTGAAATTTTACAGAACTAGTTTAATTTTACTTCTAAATTCATAAATTAAAGGGATTTTCCGCACCTGACCCTTCTGCTTCTACATTAGTTTAGAAATTTTGGATTCCTACCTTTTGGCCCCTAGCATCACTGAAGAGTCCTTGGAGGACGAAACAGCTGTATGGTGCAGTTTGATTCATTTTTTCGGCATACTGTATCTATTACTAAATCTAAGAGGTGCAGCATATGTGTGTTTTTGAGCAAGAACGTTACGAACATGGGGCCCCGCGTTGTCCTTTTGCAACGTGAGGTTACGTTGATGGATAAGAGGAAGAGCGTGGTCTCAAGACCTGATCCCGATACCTTACTACTGTAAGAGTTCCATTAATAAAAATGAGAGGTGTTTTCACGCCTTGCGATCTACTATAACAGACCCTGCACCGAATCTGTCGCTTTTTTGTAACGCAAGCGTCACTCGTCAGTGAACAACACACGTCTCCAATGGCCAAAACGAAACCGATAATGTGCATGTGCCTCAGCGTCACTTGCGGATCAACATATGGACGTCGTGTCCTTAAATAAAGCTCCCGCAACCGATTCCTAACCGTTATTGAACAAACTGGCCGACCATGATTGCCAACAACTTGGCGTGTCGTCTCTGTTGCCGTATGAAATCGTTTACGGAGTTGCAAGCTTATATATTGGCGTCGCAATGTAACGCGCAGGCGTCCGCTCCTGGGACGGTCGCCCAATCTCCCCGTGTCTCTGAGACGTCCATTGTCGTATGTACAATATGTACACCATATTGCTGAGCTACATGACGTTGTGAATTTCCCTGCTTTCTCAGAGTAATTGACCTTCCCCTATCGACTTCACGCAATCGCAGCATTTCACTCTACAATCGCTTTGAAAAGAAATTTTGCGTAGCTGATCTGTTCTGTTCAAACGTTCGATTTCTAATGATTTCCCAGGACATACTGTGAATGTACTACATGTATTACCCTGGATGTACCTTTTTATAAACAATCTGCTAAAAGGATGCAGCAGCATCGAGCGGGATATCGGTCGACTGGATTTTAACTAAAGAATATTGCCACGGTGCACGAAGGTAGCTCAGTGTCCAATTTAATTAATAACATTGACCACTGAAGGACAAACGTAAGAACCAGGAAAGAAAGTAGTGTTTCCATCATGGTTCGAACCCGTGACTCCGGAATTCCTTTTCAGACGGTCTGCTAAGAGCTTAAGGCAGATTGCCTCAAGCTCGAAGTTACAATGTGACCATAATCTATGAACAATTTAAAAAATTCCGCGCTCTAAAAGTTGTTCTCCGGGAAATATGCTTGTCCTCTAGTGATATGTGATAAGGTCTGTCTGTGACCGGTTATGGTGTTCTGCTGGGGGCTTTCGGCAGTATACGTACGTTTGATAGCACTTTAAATCGGCAAAAGATCTGGACCATCGCAGGGTTGCTTCCACGAACAACCCACGACCTCCCCAATACGCACACCAACACATTGCATCCACCGGGAGGCCGTCCTTAAACGACATCATTGCGGTTAAATATGTAGTGTTCAAATTGCTTTTCATTGGCCAAAAATATACAGGGAATGCATACTCGGTCTATGTAACATGGTAATGAAATGTTGACACAGGAGTTGTGTTTATAAGACCTTTTTTGGGCCACGGTGATTTCGGATTTGTACCTCCTAAATATGTTGATGGTTGTCCTATTGTATCGCATGTGCATTAATTAAGTTTGACCAAAAGCGGATTTTTAAGAGAAACCAAAAGCGTAAGGGGTAAATGACAAATATTTTGAACTGTGTTCAAAATGCGCTTTAAAACCACAAAATACAATTTCCGATTTTTAACCATATGTTATCTTAACAGGCATATGAAAAAGAATGAAAATGACAGAAATTCTTACATGACTTAAATATCGTATGTATAAATCTGAGGTTTAAGCCAGGGGGATGTTTTATGTGATTTTCAAGTAAAAATGTGTTTTGTTTTCGCAATAGTTTCCTTACATAAATAAGCGCTCATTTTATTTAACAGGTAGTTGTGGATAAGCATATAACTTGCCATAAATGATAGCTGATTCGTGAAAATTACATATTCATCTCACAATGCCTTTTTATTTGAGAACCACAATTTTTTTGTATTTTTCAAGTACGAGGATTAAAGTTAATCTCCTTGTTCACCACCAAATATTTTAGCTAACGTCCTGATAAAAATGGCGTTTTCGACCACACTTACAGTAAAACGATATCTTTGATCTATGGATGGGGAATTTTTGTTATTTATTATATATTCAAAAGAATTTCTTGTACATTTGCCCAATGTATGTTATATATATACATGAAAATGGCGTAGCGCGCACACATGTCCTTGAACCCAAGTTAAAGCGAGCTCTAAAACATAGGTTGGAGATGCAGGAATGTAAAACCATCAAGAAAGGTGACATTCACGATAGGGAAGTCGAAAGTATAAAGTTATACCTGAAATAATCAGAGAATTTCTAGGCGTCAAAATACAAAAATAAAAAAAATTAGAAAAGCGATTAAACTACGGACAAAATATGAACAAGATATACACGGAGACACTTGAAAAAAGTGTAAGGTAGTAAGACCAGTTTTTCCAGGAAAGTACACGTTTTTTGGCATCTCATCACATTCACTGTCACATTTACGTTTTTACATATGGATACTATTATATTACAAATAAGCTGTTAGATAACTTGTTTATGAGTAAGTTATGGTAACGTAAACGTATAGGTTTTGGCACGATATTAACATAAAACTGATACTTATTGTGGCTAACGGGCAAAACGAAACTTGAACTCTCGCGATAAATCATCGTAGCATAGGTTTATTCGTCATTAATTGTTATCGAGTTTCATTTTTATTAGAAATAAAAAAATGCAATAAAATTATACGAGCGTTAGTGATTGGCAATAATTCTAAAAACGAAATATTGACAGAGGCTTATGTGAAGTCAGCATTTTGTAATATCACATCAAAATTCACAACATGAAAGTGAATCACCGTTTCGTATATGCTTCAAAAACAAAAAACAAAGGAAATATGATAAAATCGGACCTAGAAAATTCAGCGGTGTCGGTCAGTATTGATTCCAAATTTTACACGACTCTTCAAACGTAATTGATCTCATTTTTGGCATACGTCCCTAAAAAATACTCGACATTCAAATTTGGAATCATGATCAATCCAGATCGCTACAATACCTTATGTTCCATCATGGTGAATTATGCTTCCTTACAATAAATATAGAGTTGCAAAATAATGAATAATAAGCTCGTACATTCCCGATTTAATATCTCTTATTTCTCAGAATACAATTCAAAATGTCCTCTACTCACGAAATTATACACCGACGTTCAAAGATTGAAGAGACAATTGCAGCAGGCGTTGTTGTTAACGCGTCTTTATCGTGTCGTTAACATGTCTTTATCGTGTCGTTAACATGTCTTTATCGTGTCGTTAACATGTCTTTATCGTGTCGTTACCATGTCTTTATCGTGTCGTTAACATGTCTTTATCGTGTCGTTAACATGTCTTTATCGTGTCGTTAACATGTCTTTATCGTGTCGTTAACTTGTCTTTATCGTGTCGTTAACTTGTCTTTATCGTGTCGTTAACATGTCTTTATCGTGTCGTTACCATGTCTTTATCGTGTCGTTAACATGTCTTTATCGTGTCGTTAACTTGTCTTTATCGTGTCGTTAACATGTCTTTATCGTGTCGTTAACATGTCTTTGTCGTGTCGTAACATGTCTTTATCGTGTCGTTAACTTGTCTTCATCGTGTCGTTAACATGTCTTTATCGTGTCGTTAACATGTCTTTATCGTGACGTTAACATGTCTTTATCGTGTCGTTAACTTGTCTTTATCGTGTCGTTAACATGTCTTTATCGTGTCGTTAACATGTCTTTATCGTGTCGTTAACATGTCTTTATCGTGTCGTTAACATGTCTTTATCGTGTCGTTTAGCAAATAATGCCTATTTTCACATCAAAAACCATTGCACTTGGCATCGCTTTAGATAGAATCAACACGAATAAAAAACCTTTATTGAGATTATTAGTCATAACTGCAAGGCATGAACACGAAAACTTTAATAGCAATCTCTTATAAAACATCGCCCTTCGTATTACCAAAATATTCGTTTTCTGTCAACTTATTTTGGAATTAAAAGTCCATAGAACTGCTAAGAAAGCTCTTAATCTTAATGCTAAATAAACTTTCAATAGTGAAAAATATTCAAACGATTTGGTAATTTCAATGGTCTTTATTAATATTTTACCAATGTTGTGTACAGTCATGGAACATAAGTATAACGCATAACTCAAATCCCTTTCCTCAACATGTTTGGATATCTGGCCTTGCATAAAATATCAATAAAATCCATTGAACAAGCATAGATCACCTGACGACATAACATTAAACACAAACAAGTTCAGCAACAGAGGAAATACCTCTTTGTCAATCCCTTAAACAGGAACCCGAGACAACACAGCTACATAAATTGAAAGACAGACGCAGACTGACTGTCTCAAAAACTGCTTATCAAAACAAAGCAATTTGAGTTTCTTTACGTTCTAACATAGCTACTGTGAAAACTGCTGGTATTCGATGGTAACTGCTGAAATGACTGGTATGCGCTTGTAACACATGAAATACTCTCCAACCAGTGTTAAAATAATCTACAGCTCTAAAAAATCGCAATAAAATCCAAGAAAACATTAAACATAACTCTGACTGTCAATTCATATACTTTTACTACATGTAAATATGATGTATTCTCATTTCCCACAGAAATATACAAAAGAAAAGTACTCTCTGATAACAGTATGAATCTAACTCCAATTGAAGAGCTCCACTTCCTGCCATTTACTAACAATATGGCTGCCCTAAGTAACATGTGCTTCTGTCAACCAGTGATGTGACGTTTTTTCAAGTAAATTGTAATGATTCAGCCAGTTATCTTTCTTTTCAACTAGCGAATATTTCCTATTCATTACATGGAAATCAATATTCCTTTTAAAAGACCAAACATCATTTTGTGATATTACCCTCACTGATAGTGTTCCATGTCACCATGAACACCCATTAATGAAAATAAGCTTGCATCAAATCACAAATATACTTTTGTTCTCTTCGAGCTTACATACCACCGTATCGAGCTTACATACCACCGTATCGAGCTTACATACCACCACGGTATCGAGCTTACATACCACCGTATCGAGCTTACATACCACCGTATCGAGCTTACATACCACCACGGTATCGAGCTTACATACCACGGTATCGAGCTTACATACCACCGTATCGAGCTTACATACTACCACGGTATCGAGCTTACATACCACCGTATCGAGCTTACATACCACCGTATCGAGCTTACATACCACCGTATCGAGCTTACATACCACCGTTTCGAGCTTACATACCACCGTATCGAGCTTACATACCACCGTACTTTCGATATACAAGTTCAATCATTTCTTACAGTAATTCTATAAATATTGCAAAACTTTTGAATTATAAGCAAGCACTGTAACATTTGAAAATATATGACCTTAGAACGACTCCTCCTTCAGCATGTTTATGTTCTTCATCTCCATATTGCTATGGTCAAGCTGGACACATAGTTATTGGCAATCTGAATATTATTCCCAACATAAAGCTACGGGGTCTTTTCATCAAAGGTCCTAAGTATCGAGAGAATCCATCCATCAATTGGAATGCGAATTTTAAGATTCTTATGGACTCGGTGGAAGATTATGCAAGACAATGGGCTAAAAAAATCAGAGAATACTAAAGCGTCAACAAAACCAAAATCCGAACTCAAAATCGATTATACTAGGGGCAAAATAGGAACAAAGGAAAGATTTACATGGAGACTTTCGTAAAAGCACAGGAGAATAAGACCAGGTGTTCCGGGAGAGTAAGCGTCTTCTGATTCATCGGCGACACCCGCCATGTAAATCTTGGTCACATCCAAGTAAGCATCAATCCTCAAAATGAAAACCAAGTCTGATGATTTGGCGCCATGTGACAATCAAAGGAAATAATTATGACCTCATTATTACATGGCGCAAATTTGTTTCAAAAACACTTCCCAGTGTAACCATGATATGGAAAATAAGGGAGATAACAACACATTTGGTTGTTGGCTGGATGGTTTTATGTCCCATTAACAGCCAGAGCCATTTAAAGCTGACAGTGCAAGTTAAAAGCTTTCAATTAAGATTTGAAAAAATAAAAATTCAGATTGTGATTACTCAGAATATTGTGAGATGTTCCCTACATTGACCATGTGTCTTCCGGTTTTCGTAACCAAGGCAGTGGCAGACATTTTTTATTTACCCTTGCTTGGTAACGTGTATAGACACCCTTGGGTATAAAAGCACCAATAGTTGCAAATCCGGTTTCATTCCGACACCGCCCTCTCGCCGTAGCACGTCTTTTACAGGTACATATAGTCTGTACACATTACGTTACGGCTCGTTTTCGTTTGATTTTTACGAATATGGATATTGGAAAGATATATAATGAATGTGAAATGATATTGTAATAAAAACATCCATATCCCAATGAAAACTTCAACAAAATAACACAGCACAACTTTATGTAATATATGTTGCAAGTGAAACAAATAAATGGCTGATTAACGCGTATGCCTACCTTTTTGATATCTAACTATTACTAACATCCAGCATAGAAACAATAATAATTCCAAATAAGTCCATGAGAATGGTTCAAATATATAATTTCACATTGTTGACAACACACCTGGGTATGCCGTGTTTTACACGGGTTTGTTTGTCAAGCGTCTACATGACCAAGACTAAGAGTTCCTACGTTGATGCGATCATATGCACGTGAAAGACCGGCGATATATATTGGATTTATGGAAGTATTTTCAGTGATATACCTTTTATTTCAGATACGCAATTTCAAGAATGTGTTATGAGTAACAACCAGCATGACAGTAATGTGGTTAAAAGTCTACAGGCGAGTGCGTTGGATTTTTGACAGGGGTTGCCGAGTGCACGGAGCCCTGAATGTTGTGACGGTCAGGAGTTTTACAGGTTATGACATTTATATACCCATCAGGACCCATACTCGTTACCAAGCAATGGCTAAACTAAAATGTCGGCACTTCCTTAGAAACGATGGTCGGAACAGATAGGGACGATCTCAAAGCCAGAAAAAAAATCCAACTTTTTCAAAAATATTAATTGAAAGCTTTTTAAGTTGCATTGTCAGCTTTATGGACGGTCTCTCGGTGTATGAGTTGTGAGCGTGTGTGTGTGGGAGGCTGCATATGTTCGTGTAAGCCTTCTTGCAAAAGTCCGGATCTTTTGCCGATTAAAAGTGCTTGATACCAGTAGTTCCAGTGCCATAATACTGAGTGTCAAGCTGGGAGTAATAACTACAATTGTTAGAGATTCTGGTATTTCTCGGCCTGAGGACAAAACCCATAGCCTTCCCCAGACGGGCGAACGCTCAACTAAAGACCAAAAGTGAGGTAGTGCCAAGGGAGACATTAGGAAGGAGAAGGTTGTTTAGAAAAAAATGAAAAAGATAAGATCCCAAGTTAAGTCGCCTTCTACGAGAAAGGCCTATAGTAAATCTAGTTTGTATAACAATGCCTATCGAGTTAAAGTCATTACGATTGCCTAAAACCCATCAACTTGGTCAAATCTGTATTCATGTGTATCATTTTGGAGATTATGTCGTCCAAAACCTCATCGTGGGGTTTTGATCGTTTCTTTTAAAAATGCATTAGTCGATTATATACTATTTGATGTATCCTTATATGTTTTAGATTCGACTAGGTAGGTTTTCAAAATAAGCTACGCTAAACAGACGTCTGGTCTACTTGAATATTTTAAATCAGGTACAATTTAATGTACAAATCTGACTAAACTAAACATCTCCAATTTTGCCTGACACGGACCACGGTCACGGACACCGACAGGGACTTCAAGAATAGGTCCCGAAACACATGATACATGTAAAACTTGCTAAAACAAGCAACTTTTCCCTCTCTCATTGGTTTTATTTATTCAGGTAGAAATAACCAGACACGAGTATCGACAACAGATTTCAGATGATATGTACCAACGGAGGGAACGACAGATGCAGGTTGATGAAGACTATGGCCAAGTTTTATGGTCGCCATATTGATATCATCGAGAAATATTCTGTATCATTTTGAGATATGAAGATGGACGTTTTTGATTTTGCTTGTTAGTGTGTTTACTTGTTGTGATGACAATGGTGACTCGGTTCTCATTTTGAGGATTGATGCTTACTTGGATGTGACCAAGATTTACATGGCGGGTGTCGTTGATGAAGCAGAAGACGCTTACTCTTCCGGAACACCTGGTCTTATTCTCTTGTGCTTTTACGAGGGTCTCCATGTAATCTTTCTTTTGTTCCTATTTTGCCCCTAGTTTAATCGATTTTGAGTTCGGATTATGGTTTTGTTGACGCTTTGGTATTCTCTGATTTTTTTTCCTGTACCCTATATCCTGTTCCCTAAAAAATGTATTCGTATCCTGCACGCTGTATGAGGAGCATGGACTTTTTGAAGACGTGTTTAGTAAAGCAAACGAAATACAAAGTTGCAAAATGAAAAACAGATCGTGAGTATTCAGAAAAGCAAAAATACAACGATAATACGGCAATAACCTATCCACATTTCTTTTTTTCTTCTTTTCTGCAAGTAATATGCCGATTTTAACTGCATTTTTATTCAAAATCACAAGGCAACAAAAGCGTTCTGATGAAAATACTGCACATGTGCATACATTATACATCAAATATTAAATTACGTATATCACGGGTCTACGCGTATTTTAATGTGTAAAGCATACATATCAAAACAAAATTTCGTGTTTATTGTGTGTTTGTTCTTTATTTTTCGAACGTCACCACAGAAACTTGTAAAGATAAGGATAGGATATTTGATACCTGCTAATTTTGTTACAACAAATGAAAATCATCAAGGGGAGATATGTTTCGGTACTTGCAAAACTGTCATAATTCCCCGGTTTATTTTTTTCTTTTTGAAACAAAGTATTATTCAAAATAAAAAAAAGTTACTAAACGTTTTTGTTTTTTTTAATATAGCAAACAAATAATCATACCAATGAAAATCAAAAATCGAATTGATGTTTGATTTACTTTTCATCTTATTTTCGGCATTTTTTATCTAAAACATTAACGGCTGTGGAATTTGCAATACACAGTACAGAGTACTGAGTACATATACGAGGGTTGTTCCAAAAATGATGTCACTTGCATCGGGCTCATATAGCGGAAGTGCTTTTGTTCATTTTAATTTGCTCTGCCCTTTAAAATACTCTCCGCCAGCCAGAGCACACCTTTTTAGCCGGTCAATCCATTTTTGGAAGCATTTTTTATACTCTTCAATGGGTTCACCCATCAGACACTGATAAACAGCAGATTCAAGGGCATTTCTCGAATTGTATCTCCTTCCAGATAAATGATATTTAAGTTTTGGAAAGAGAAAATAGTCGCAGGGGGCTAAGTCTGGCGAATACGGAGTGTGCGGAAGGACGGTAACCTTCTCTGACTCCAAAAAGTCAGTCACAATACGTGCCTTGTGAGCGGGTGCATTATCATGCAAAAGTCGAACATACTTAAGTCCTGTTTTGGGGCGGCGACTTTTGTAGTAGTTCTTCAACTTTCTCAGAACAACGTTTTTATAGAACTTGCCTGTGACCGTTCTGCCTTTTGTCACCGGGATTTGAATAGCTGGACCCTTATTAGTGAAAAAATAGCGTACAAAACCTTCTGTACCGTTCATATTCGTTTGGCAATACTTGGGCGTCTGGCATTTTTAGTGGCCCATATTCGGTTGGCAACCTTCCGCTTTGGTTCAAAATAATACACCCAGGTCTCATCACCAGTGACTATATTATCAAAAGCCTTTTTACTATATTTTGGGTACATTTTGAGAAGTTTTTTTGCTATTGTTACACGCGTCTTCTTTTGCTCATCCGTTAACAAATGGGGTACCATCTTGCATTTATTTTAGGCGTTTTAGGCGTTTCTTCAAAATTTAATGAACTCTTGCTAACGACAAGTTTGTCATTCGAGCCAATTGTCTTACGGTGAATCGAGCATCAGTTTGGAGGATATTTCGGATTTTTTCTATGTTACCTTTGGTCGTAGTTGTTGCAGGACGACCTGGTTGAGCAGCATCTTTCAGTTGCTGCTGCCCCGCACTAAATTTACCTACCCACCTACAAACAGTCCTGTGAGACATTTTGCCCTCCCCATAAATGTCACACACCTCGCGGTGAATATCTACAGCTTTTATGCCGAGTAATGACCTACCTTCTATATAGGCCCTAATTTAAAGAACATTTTCAGCTCGTTTTCCTGTCAGTTTCTGTCTAGTCTAACGAATAGGCTATGAAACGATGTACACTGTACCGAGGCCAGTGAACGTGTGGACGAGATATTTTCCTGTGTCACGAGCCAGTGATCACTCAATCGACTCGAGGTGGTTTTGTGCATAAATTGCACGATTTCCGCGAAATAAAGCACAGATGACATTATTTATGGAACACCCCTCGTATATGACCAAAATATGCATTTTTTCTTTGCAATTTTCAAACTGTGAAGCAGTAATTGTTTGGAGATAAAAAAGATAATTCTTGTTAATTTTTCGTCATTTTGGTATAGAATGAAAATGTATCCTGTTCGTTGGTTAGCTGGTTTACGGGTTTATAGCCTTTTGACTCTCATACAGGGTTCCTCGTACTGAATGATGTGCCTATGTCAGTATATTGCAGTATTACAGGTTAAGGTTTACCATCTACCTGTCTTGTGTTCATGTGAATTCACTGCCAAATCAACTAATTTGTGTCAGGTTTTTGTTAGATCACCAATCCTCTGCAAATGGAAAGCCCATGATTTGTAAGGTGTCGACCACGAGATTCTTCGGGAAATCGACGAACGAAATGAGCATTCAAATGCCCCACAAAACACAATTTTAGCCAATACAAGTCAAATGTAAACCTGAACTTTCATTTTAAAACGTTCTTTGTCTATTAGAACGTAACTATCACAACAACATTTGCTGTTATACCATATATATATATATACAATGTGTATGTAAGTAAACAGTATAATATGGTGATGGCTTGATTTTCCTGGCCTATTATGACGTCACAAGCGAGTGGCCTTGTTCTGAGCCACGAAATATACAACATTGAGAGGTCAGCTCAAATGACCCAATAATCGATTCACCAAAAAGTAACCAGACCACGCGTGCAAGATTGGATGTTTGAATACGGTTTCAAACATGACTTTTAAGCTAATATAAAAATTTCGTTTTCGTGGCACAAATCCTTTAACCCATTACAAAAGTCAAATTATCTCGATGTTAGAATCAATACAGAGAAAGTTTACTATTGGAACATCGGAATCGTAACGTTTACTTTTGGTGGAAAATACGACAGGTGCATGAGAAAAACAAGGTGTTTAGAGTAATTTTACAATTGCTTGAGGAGGGAAGCTTGTAACTTTTGAATGAAAATCAGAATCAAAATTACCATCTTTAAAATGCATATTTGACCAATTGCAAGTTTGGCTAGCTCTTGATATCCAAAATTCGGCCCAACCTAACTTTCTTGCATCAACAATCACAATGTATGTGTTATGCTAAACAGATGTTTGGTACCGTTGAGTAGAAAGGTTATTTTTATATTTCACAAATCTTTTATATTCACGCAACATGTGATCTTCTTCCTTGAAACGATCACAAAAGTCATTTTAAAGTTTAAACTGTTTTCACATTCATCACGCCAACATTTCTCTCAACATCTTTTCGTGTTTGTAAAGGGTTGAGGGTAAACATGTACGAGTTCGAAAAGTGTAGCCACGCCTCTAATAACATCACCAGCCAATGAAATCAAATGTGCAGCACAAAGTTGACGTCAAACTCATCAATATTAAAATAACTCTTCAGAGTAGCACAACGACTGCTTCAGAATGTTTTAGTCTTGAAATGGTTGGGTTTTTTGTCGAAAATGCAGATCACGTTTCTGGAAGCAAAATATATTTGCCGTGTGAATAGAGTTTTTGTTTTGGAAAAAATATGGTATCAAAGATTACAAAGCTGAGTTCTACAACCCCACGAATATAAGTAGGATTGAGTTTCAGTACAGCTGATTTTTCTAAGCATACTTAGAAGCATCACCTTCCAACCATTCGTAACCACGGGTATTAGAACAATTTAAGTCCTCAGCATGCTCATTCGAGCGGGAAACGTAGTTTTAATCCAGTATTCGAAACCTAGAATGCGGTATCTATCCTTAGATACACCAACTATGTAAATTTGGTTGTATGATAAACAGTTACCTCACAATTGGCGTCAACCATTATTCATATAATATTCTCTACACAGGGTCAAACATCAAATTAAGGTCTAAAGTTAGGCGAAAGTTGTAAGGAAAGAAGAGAGAAGATCCCAAATTAAGTCGCTTCTTATGATAACTGCAATGGAGGCAGCAAGTACTAGATTGTTCAGGTAAGATGAAAGCAACACTTTCGCATTACAATAACAAAAATTGATATTTGATGCAGGAAAATTAGGTGGGGTCGAATTTTGGACATCGAAAGCTTTCAGACTTTTTCGTGTCTAATACCATTTGGTATATTAATTTAATCGCAAGATGACGTAACACACACATATGCTGCACCTCTTAAATTTAGTAAAAGATACAGTATGCCCAAAAAAGGAATTAAACTGCACCATACAGCTGTTTCGTCCTCCTAGGATTCTTCAGTAATTAATCTAAAACTTAAAAATTCACAGGTATCTGTAATACATTCAGCTTGCCAGCAATGTAATTCATCGTATTAAACTGTTGCACAATAAAGACGACATACACAAAAATAGTAGGTTTATCATTTTAATGGCCGTTTTGTATGATATGTTTCATGCTTGAGGAATCATTTGACAAAATATTGTTATCCAGACCGTAATATTTCCATCTGTTCTTGTGTAGCGGAATCAATCTCAGTGAAAGGATTGATGTTGAATGGAAAGTGACTGTTACTTGCCATTAAGACCCTAGACCTTGGAGGACATTTATAATAAACAGTTGCAATTACGTCATTCACTAGCATCTCGTCACTTCCGGTAATGCTAAACGCAAGAGTGATGACACTTGGTGGATTATGGGAAACAGGTAGAGGCTCGATGCAGACTTTCAGTTTGGAACAATCGCTCCCGAGAGAAACCGTAGGCATTACCAAGTTATTTATCAACACCATGGGAGCCGATGAGGTGAGACTGGTGCGATACTTCAGAAGTAGAGAGCTGTAGAAAGGGACAGCGCACCAGTTTATTCTCCTTGGTATCCGGCAGGTGTACACTCCTACAAGTAAACAAAACGAAGGGTGGATACACAGTTCACTCTGTAAAAGGATAACATTTGCTGCTAATACATATCAATTATGGACCTTTGCTGAGGTCAATATGGCGTTATACTGACCTGGTAGAATCAAATAATGACCGAGGGCGTTAGCCCGTGGTCAATATTTCAGAATCTACCAGGTCGGTATAACACCATATTGACCGAATCAAAGGTCCTTAATTTGTATATTAGATGCGAAACTTGCTTGCAAAATACTTAAATTGAATTATATCTGTCTTGGTAAAGAATGAAATTTACAGTTACATGCATTGGTACGCATGGGTACTATAAAGTCACAATGAGCATGACGTCACAAATCAATATTGACTCAGTGTTTCTAAAAATAGAAACATCAGGTCGATATAACAAAATCTGGACCTCCATGTGACCATATTTTAGCCAATGAGAATTGACGAAAGACAGACCACATCTAATTTTAAATATTTTTGTATCTTGTTAACGATCAAATATACATTACCATTTTATATATTGTACTACAGTATGTAAACTGGAAGCAATTTTTCGAGCAGCAACTCTTATACAGCTCTGAGGGAAATAAGTAGTAGTCTACATTAGATCCTAAAGTGATGAATAAATTTCAGGAAACTCAGTATTTTCCCTTGTGCAAACAAGTTAAGCTCAGAAAGTGGACTACGGTGTGTAAAACGTTGCAATATTATATAAATCATCTTGTGATTTATATTAAAGTTTTGTGGTATACATTCAAAAACTTGCGATGTATCATCGATATTATGTTATTTGAATTGTATAATCTTGTTTTCTTCATTCGATAATCTTGTGAATTATGTTCAAATATAATGCAAAAACTTGTGATTCATATTCGATATATTGTTATTTATATTGTAAAATCCGTGTAAATTTTTTACTGTATATATGCTAATTTGTTTTTTGTTGTATTTGGAAAACTGTTTTGTATTTGATAATCTTGTGCATGTGAAAAAATGTCCCGATTTTCTCTCTGGAACGTATCTGCGGGGGTTTGATTTCGCGGATTACACAGTACTTGTGAAACCTAGATTAACAAGCTATATCATAATGATTTTTCTCAAAGTTTGTAACGTCTCGATTATTTTAATGCCACTGCCAATTTAGCGAAATTAAAACCCTCGCAAATATTATCAAATATACAATAGGGATTTTTTATAAGATCCTGACCTTCCCGTAAATCACATCGGTAGTATCTTATACGCGCGGTTGGTCCTCCGCATTCTTCATGTTCCCGTCTTAATGATTCTGAATGCTGGCCATCACAGGTGTCGGTCAGAGATGCAGGGTCAACTAAAACGAAACGTGAAAAATCATAGAGACTTGAAATATCAATATTTTACATTATCATAAGAGCTTGCAATATTAAACATCCATCCCCCAGTTATATTTGCCGACTTTCGTCAGAGTTGACAGGTAATCCTCTGAAGAGAGAACGTTCCACCTTATCTTTCATGATTTTGACGGCATGTTTTGCGTCAATACAGTAAGACAGACCCAGGTGTAGATACAGCAATACCTAGTCGTATTGTTTGAAATTAGTCAGCAAATTGCCACAAGGCCTTATATTTAGCCATAACCAGAATCACAAATAAAGACATCGTATCATAAATACAGACATACTCGGGCCCTAGCAGCCAAACCCGGGTCCTAACATTGGAACATCTGAGCCAGACCTAGCAATGAAAGCATCCCAGCCGGACACAGTTCCTACCATAAAAGCACCATAGCATAAATACTGTAAGCGTATTAAAGTTTTTGGCACATCAACGAGATGATGAATTTCACGCATTCGTGGTAATTATTATGGTAGAAGTATATAGAAACTCCAATTAGCGTAATAATATTTTAGCGTAATACTTCCAAGACGAAAAACGCTTAAATATGATGACCGCGAAAACAGTATTGCTAGACTCGGGCCCTATCATTAAAAGCATGATTTATCAGTCTCAAAACAGCCAGTCCCAGGCCTTACAATTAAAAGTATCTTACCCTAAACACAATCAGATTCAGGCCCTGCCATTCAACAAGTACTAGCCTAGACTAGTTAGACACAGGGCCAACCATTAAATACATCCTAGCCTGAATGAAGTCAGGCCCAGGCCTTACCATTAAAAGTATCTTAGCCTTGTGTCAGATCTATGCCATACCATTAAAATCCCATTGGTCTACACACAAGGAGACACAGGCTTAACCGTTAAAAACATCCAAACCTAAATACATGTTAACTAAGAAAATACAATTGAAATCACCATAGACTCAGACCCATGCCCTTCCAAAGGAACAATATTGGGACATTCACCATAAAATCGGTCATTTGGTATATTTGATATCAAGAATACTGTATTCATTTTCTTTGCATTATAATTAAATGTTGTTTGTCTCACCCTCGTCGCTGCAAGCATCACACTGCTGGGAACCTACGAATGTATCTATAACAAAAAGTTCTCAATTGAAACATTCGTACCTGGTACTTAAACGTCATCATAAAAATATAAATTAAATAAAATTGAAAATAAGTGCAAAAACGTATATAACGTCAATTTCGTTGATGTTGATTCACACAGAGAAAAATATCTCCGCATTTCACTCATTCACCCCTGAAGATACATTTGAAAGAATCCACGCCAAAGGTTGGAATAGTCCATTATGAAATTTCAGGGTTGACAATGTCGCCCAAACACACTAACTTTAAAGTTGTTAAAATTCAAATAAACAATTTCCAATCTTGTCATTCGCGAATTATTTTTTCTTGTTTTGATTCACGAATTATCATTCTTTGTTTTTTGGTAAGTTCTTTAAATCCGGAAATTAATTTTTCCCGTTATTTTCTTTTAAACAAAATAAATTGACCCTGGCTATCTGCATTAATGAAAATCAATGTTATTATTGATAAGCACAAATTCAATCATTTATGGGGAAATACAAATGTGTTATTGTAAGCTCAAAAGATGTTACATTTTTGAAATATTAAGTATATTAAAAAACTAGGTCACTGTGACCTACTTTTCGACCATGGATATTTTTAATGATCAGTTTGAAGTTGTACTGTTTTGAAATTGCACAAAGCATCAAAATTTTGAAGAAGGATTAAAAAACATATCTGGTAATTTTATCACATGGGGCCTATTATGAACTTGACCTTCTACTTTGACCCCTACATAACTCGTTAAGCGCTCTGACCTGACCTTAATTTCATGACATGTCATGACAAACTAACCAATAGGTGTTGATATACAAAAAATAAACTTATTGGTGATAGACACCAGAAAGCTCAAATTGGCACCCCGCCCCTTCTTTTAAAATGTAAATTTTTATAATCAAACTAAGTACAAAAACGAACGACAAACGTGTATAGTAATAGTGTTCATTTCCTGCAATACAAAACAATTACCTTGTGTGATCTAAAATCATATGTAGGATCGTTGTCTTGAGCATTGATTTTCACTAATATTATATCTCAGAGATTTTGTGCAACAGGAATCTCACAGAGAAAAGCACGTAATGGTTTAGTTGGCTTTGGTTATATTTTGTTGAATATCCATTTCAGATCATTTTGGGATAGCCTACCTAGGTATGCGATTTGAATGTGCGTGTATTGGTTCCTTACGATTATACGAAACTGATGTTGACTTAATAGTGCTACAATACTTAAGATGACGTAACACAAACATGCTGCACCTTTTAAAAGTAATATATTGTAACAAAGTGGGTAATTCTCACCATTGTTGGTGACGTTTGTTACTGTTTCGCGTAATATGTTGAGACATTGTTGTTACCTATGCGAGCGAGTGTGCGTATGTTTATGTTGATCAGCTGATCATTATTACTGTGTCACTGCAGTATGTTATCGTTTTGATAAGATTGTTGATGTAATTTACCATTCTTGTATCCCCCAGTTATTGTTTCTATATAGACATGGTTGTTTTCGGTCGTTATTATATCACATTATTCATGTGGGAATGTATTAAGTTCCTTCCGCTGTGTCTACAGTGATGTTCCTGTGTGCTGCAGTGCCTTATGTAGACTGGCATTATCATTGTCCGAGACGTCGCTACAGAGAGCTAATTGTATACGGTACAGAGAGTAGAACGTGTAAGAGCTACATTGTCCAGCGTAATTGATACCTAGTAAGCATAAACACAATGTTAGTGTATGTACTTACGTTTTATTTCAGCTGTAATAGATGTTTTTTTCTGTAAGCTAACTTGAATAGTTGCTATCGTCAACTATGGCGGTGAAGGTCGTCCGGTGTATGAGTAGTATAGTAAATTTAGAGTCAAATCCGGCTCAGCCGGATTCTAAATAGATTATATATCGAATTTTACGTCTAAATATTATAATTGAAATTGTAAATAAGTTGGATGTTAGCTAATTTGTATTTTGGTAAGGAACTATTTGAAAATAGTTAGTGAGTTCGGAAGAACATGGTGGTAACTTGGTTACCTGAGGCAACTTCCGGTTGCCTCGGGTTGCCAAATGACAGCCGGCGGCTGTCACTGAGCTGTCACTGACAGCCTTGGGACTGTCACTGGCAGCCTTGGGTATAAATAGCGAGTTTCTTGCGCCCTGGTTTCAGTAGCCATTCGACCGGCACCGGGTTTCTTTACGATTATTTCTTCAAGTATTTCTATAAATTATTAGGCCTATATATATCATCAGCAACATTCTGAGACTACAAGAAACTTACATGTAAGTGAATATATATTTCAAGAAGGTCATTCACTTTGGATTATAACTGGTGTTACCACTAGTTCCTTTGATACAAGACAGACATGATAGTTCTATCTATATATTAATTACAGTTGGTTAGCATAGTTTATTTGAATACTAAAATCGTCCAATATTAGGCCTTCTTATACTATAGCATTATTGTAGGAAATTATAATTATTTCCTTTATCTTAATTATCTTTAAAGGATTGTCACTAGCCTGTGTTATCACGGGTATCATATCAGTATAGTTCTTATAGACAATCTTACTTAGAATCCGTTGGCAAAGTTTATACTATTTGATAGTAAATTAGAATTAGTGCTAAGTGATTTAGTAACTTGTTGGTGTTAATTTTCAACACCATATATCCCAGTTAACCTGTTATAACTTCCATTCTTACTATCCATAACAAGGGTGCACCGAGTCTTGTATTATTTCATAACAAGTTTGGGCAAATGTAATTAAACAGTGTGAAACGGTATGAAAGAGAAAGCTTGAGATTGTTATATTTGGGATAATTTGTACTGTAAATATTATTTCTGTTCCTTACAAAATAATAACATTTATACTTATAATATGGCCTTTGTTGTTCATTTATACTAATTAATTTGACTGAACTGACATTGACTGATATCAAGAAGATCCCTACAGAAGATTAGAGAGCTCGCCCGGATTGACATTTATGTGGCAGATTTCAAGTAGTCTGTGACTACTGTTTCGCTATACTTGCGAAGCGGACCCCAGATACGTCGGCGGAAATCGTTACAATATACAGTATGCCGAAAAAATGAATTAAACTGCATAATACAGCTGTTTCTGTCCTCGTAGGACTCTTCATTGATGCTAGGGGCCAACAGGTGGGAATCCGAAATGTTTAAACTAATGTAGAAGCAGAAGGGTCAGGTGCGTTAAAACCCCTTTAATTTATGAATTTAGAAGTAAAATTAAACTAGTTCTGTATAATATCAAATAGTGTACTTCGAAAATGTGTATATTATTTGCCATGCCACTACTCAAATGAAATTAACGGTATGCTTCTTATGGGACCCAGCAATACATTTAACCTGGTCGCACTATACTAAAAACTGGTAAACCAGTAATTTCATTCCCATAATGCCCAGCGTCAAGCGAGAGAAGTAATCACCGTCTGTGAGACTCTGGTATGTTCCGACCAGGGGATATAACCTGAAGCCTTCCTCACATGGACGAACGGTTAACTTTGTAAAGACCACAAGTGAGGCAGTGTGAATGGAAACATAAGAAAGGGGAAATTTGCTAAGATAGAAGAGAATCGATAATATCTAAAACTTAGTCGCCTTCTACTATCATCCGAAGGGAGCATCAGGTACATTTCTTCTGTCCTACTTGCAGAAGAAACATGTACATGTGAGTCAGTCAAACTATTTATTCTTCGATACCAAAAACGCAATATTTTGTATGTCTGTGAGTGTAAAAGAAATATACTTTTTATCGAGATAACTATTATTCTCGCTAAATATAAAGAGTTTGATATCTTAATGATTATATGGAAACAAATGTACTGGTAAACACTGTGTTGGCAACAAATTCAAGTGAGAGAACAAAAAAACTAAACAAAAACACATTGTATATATAATATTGACGATATATTCATGATGATAATGAACTTAATCAGTACGACGATGAAGATTATGATGCTTATCATTAGTATTGTGATGATGATGAATGTGAATAAGAAGATAAAAATGCTACATACCAAATAGTCGGTTGATATTGTTGAACCGAAAATCATTGTAGCACGAACAAATTGTCCGAGCCTGTGTCTTGTTCAGCAATGAACCATATATCAGCATGATCAATGCTAATTCCTTTCTAGACTGCATAGTCATGTTCGCTTCCCTGTTCAAACAAAGACAGCTAGTAATTTTGGCTGGTCAATATGAGATCACTTACTTTCAAGAGGTTCCATTTGTCTGTCTGTTTTGTTAAATGGTTCGAATTATGCACAATTCATTGTTTTAATTCCTGTGTGCTTGTAACAAACAAAAAGTCAATCAGTTAAAATAATAGTGGCTTAGAAAAGTGTGAAATAGCGATGTGCACGATTCATCATCAATATATTATTGACTACCATTACATAATGTACGTACAATAGGATAATAGGTAAATCATAATGTAATACCGATCATAATGAGGGATGCATTTAAAAGGAGACGTTATACAAAATAATCTGCCATGGGCCTGTGGGCTATAGGTCCAAGAAAAAACCCTGGTTAGAGAAGCTCTTGGATTCGTGGAAAGAAATTCCCTTTTGTAGTTTTGAGCTACTTACTTTACGAGACATGTTTTTGTTTTGTAAGTTTTTTGTTTTTGTTTTCCATTTCAGTTTGGCTTAAGAGTTGTTTATTCAAATTCCCTCTGGCACAAAACAGGCCTGACTGAAAATAAATTGATATCAACTTGGTGTTGGTATGATCTACTTTTACAAATGATTTCTACTTATCAACACATGGAAAATGAATGAACGCGCGTTATTCATTTTTCTGCAAATCTGTTCCGGGTTAAAGAAACATAACACGGAACAGAATGTTGTTTAATACTTAATTTCATCGACGTCTGGTGATAAGAATACACTATGGATATATTGCTTAAGTATGCATGTATCAGCACTTGCATAGAAACTGTACATAAAGGGTGTTTCATAAAAATAGCAAAGTGTCTTTGCTGATAGGTTTAAGACCTTTTCTATTCTGTTCGTTTATTAAAAAATTACCTTACGCCTTGTCTTTCATTTTTCTGTCGGTTTATTATTGGTTTCGTACGCTCCTGAATTAGTACTAACGAAAAAAAAATTCTCAAAGCATATACACTTGTACTATACGAAAATTATATTAATGTTTAGAATTATATTCTGATTTTTATTTTGTAGCAATATTGGAGGCCACGACAGCTTAAACGATGTAAATATGTACATTTATATATATGTTTACTCAAATAATTCTTTGTTTAATGCAGAGTATTTGAAATTTAATTGATTTCATTTAAAATAGCAAAAATATTGTTTTTTAATATGAAGGAGCAAATGCCTGCAACCCCCGCCCAGCCTCCCACAGTATTCGAAATTATCAATATATTAACATATTAATAATATGTTTTTAATATATTATAAAAGTAACGCTCACTTATCTTTATGAAAATGCACTTAAGTTTAGTGCACTTAACATTTTAGAGCATTTTCATTATTTGATAAATAGTATGTAACATTATTTATCACAATTTTCCGTTTCAGTTCATCTTAAAAAGCATGGCACATGGTAAGCAGAATATAGGAGCATTACCCTGTATACTAAAATAAGTGCATGTAAACTCTTTCTATATATAAACGTCTTTTCTGTTTTCAATAAGGCAACACGTATATGTATATATTCAAGTTTAAGTTATTTAATAATGATTTGCCAAGTCTCCTAAACCCACTTAAACATGCATCAAAATATGATCAGTAGGGCTCAAAATGAATATTTCGTATTTGTAGTTTTCAATCGCCATACAAGTAAAACATTATTGACCTTAATTGAAGTGCAGCTTCTTTTAATCTACGAAAATATAAACCGGTATGCTTTAGGTTAAGCAAGAGTTTCGTGTAATTGTATATCTCGCTTTCCTCGTTTTGTCGATAACATTCAAGTCCAAACGGAGTATAAATGTATGTCAAAGTACATACGGCAAAATGGTACACTGTATCATAACATATCAATAACGCCATAAAAAGTAGGCGCAACTGTTATATTCTCATAATTCACAAGCTTTTTACCTCCAAAAAGCAGAACATGCAAATTTCAGTTTGGTGTTCAGTAAAACCAGTAACTACGCTAAGTTTCAATCAATCGGATATCAGTTACCCTATAAAAGGGGGATTTTAACGCAAATTATACAAAAAATCAAAAATTTTTCCCCAAGATATCAAAACCTGTAACACAATATCTTTTAAAGTGAGGTTAGATATGAGGTATGATAGTTTGAGTTATGTGACCAAGTTTCATTGCCACTGGGTAGTTATAAATCTTGTTATCGACCTAAATGGAGGTAAATAAAAATTATAATAATTATTTGCAATATGTTTCAGGTACTGGAAGAAAATCACGATAATGAAAATGATTATGAAATAATGCACCTACCGTCTATTGTCTGTAGCTGTGATTCAGATGTGGTACCTCGTGTTCACAATGCTCTGTCAGACGAACTTTCAGCTCCTCCTTATATTCTGCTTGAGAAGGATCCAACACGTGCAGTAAGTCGTAAGCAGTTCCGACCAAGCCTACACTTCGTAGGTTTCTTTTAATTTGTCTTCTGTTCAAATAAATGTCATTTTCAGGGTGTGGGTATCTTCTTTTGTCAATTATCTTAACGTAATTTTTAATTTCTTATTTTCAATTTGCATGTCCTTCTTCTATTTTTATCAAACAAAACAAAATAATTTTGATATAACTTTTTTTCTAAAATAAACGTGTTCTATCCACAACATCAAGAATATAGGCCTTCTTGAATTCATATTGTTTATAGGAGAAAGCTTTTATTGGTGACCCCACCGTTTAGAATGTACACCTCTGAGAAGTCAAAATTTTCCTGTATCAAACTTTTTTTCTCATAAACATTTTTGGATAAGGGAGTTCAAGGCAAGGCAGAAAATGCTAAGATAATGAAATGTCAGTGTTCTCGTTTTTGTGCTATGAACCGTCAAAGATACCAATATGACATAAGCGATTTTAAGTGCATTTTGTAGTGTTAACCAATTGCGGAACATCTTCATTCATTCTGTCATCCGAAATATATGAAAGTTTGCAGAAATGACACAAATATTGTTTTTTTTTAAGTTATGGAAGTAAAATTTCTCTAGCTGAATATTTTTACTCAGGAAAGCAATTTGATGCATCCCTACCCTTTTTTATGAGAAAATTATCATTTTTTCACAATTTTTTGCAGATTTAACACTTGTTAAAAATGGTTCTGATATCCAAATATTTGGCGGATGAAAAGAAAATGGGCTTCTCTTTCTAAAACCGTCTTAAAAGTTGGGTGTTAGTGTCCCTTTATTTGTGTTATTTCTCACAGTTTTGGGTTGCAAACAAAATGCTCCAGTTACGCTAAATATATGAAAACATTACTAAAATTGTATAATTATCGAATTTCTAACATACTATTTGTATAAAATTGAACTTTATAAAGTTGTACAGAAAAAAAGAGCTTGCTTTAGTTAAAAATGGCCAAACACCGATGATTTTAAGAGATCGATCTAGCATTAAAAAGGTGAAATTTTGGTCTTTCGCGAAGTGCATAAAATAGACATAAATACGCATATTCAAAATGGCCGCCAAATTGGTATTTGTTTTAAATTCTTGTAATTAAACGTTCTACAAGAACAGACAAAATTTTTTAAGACGAATATATTCTATTAAAATCGATCATACTTTCTTCAATGTAACATAATCTTTAAATGAGACATAAACGAGACTTGAATGTGACTGAAACCTCAGAAGAGTACATCCTAAAGTAGGGCGTAAGAATTGCACCTGCTGCCCGCAATTTATGATTCGTTAGAGGCGATTAAATTTGGGGTCTTACTGTTTCTCTGCTTATGCTAGGTTTACATTATGTTCCGGGGGTCACGGCAGCCCCGTTTGCCCGAAACGTAGTGTGCCGTGGAATTTTGGCCTTTTTTTCTCTGTAATCAAGTTGAGCTAGGTCTTGCTAAGTTTTGCAACGGTCTATCACGGTATACGTGACGGGCCGTGGGAGCTGGGAAAGGGGCTGCTCCCGGATGCTCAAAGGCGCACTACGGTCAACCACGGATACCACTACGTTCCCTTCCGACCCGTTACGTTCTGATGGGGTCCCTTACGTTTCTCACGTTCTGATCAAGGTCTTGCACGTTTTTGGACGTCTGCCAAGGCTTTTTACGGATGAAACGTAGACGCCGCGCAGTTTTGGAGCAGTTTTGTGCCCAGGGTATAAAGGAAAAGCCTCTGAAGTTATAACACTCATTGTATCCCTAGACTTCGTCGAGATAACATGAATTCCAAAGATGAAGAAGATTTTCTATTCGCATGTTTACTGGGTGCATACATATTGGCTTTGCTTTTATACACTCTCATAGACTGCGCACACCGTTTTAGACCGTAGTAGAACGCAACGCGCCGTAGCGCGCCGGGCTTGTAAACCATTACACGCCGGGACGCGTCGTGATTGAACTCAACGAAACGGCTACCATACGCCCTATCTTGCCGTGAAATCCGTGACAAAGCTGGACAAAACGGAATAAAACGCGTAGCGACCGTGAATCAACCGTGATCGAAAACGAACTGAACGCAGCAGAACGTGACAAAACTTGAAAGGACCGTGAGATCCCTGGGAATATATATGCTTTCCGTCCTACTACGGACCGCCTGCAAGTTTTATTACGGCCTGTTACGTACTGTTACGTTTTGCTACGTCCAGCCCGTTTTACTACGGCCTGTTGGGTTACACATCCGCACCGTGACTTCCGTGGTAAATGTTTTGACAGTTTAAAAATTTGGCACGGCAACCACGGCAATCACGGTCGTTCACGTTTGCCTATCCCGACCCCCTGAGTTTTCTCACGTCCATCCCGTTTTGTCCGCGGTGGCCTGAAACGTGATTGTCGTGGCCGCCGGGAACATAATGTAAACCTAGCAATTACAATGTCTCCCTGAAGTACGTAGATTATGTCCCCTGGCCGAGACAGACAAAAGATTGGTAGTTATGATTCTCCTGTCATTCAGTTTCACAGGATAATGACATCAACTAATTCACCGGTTATCGGTTCAATGTGACTGGGCGGAGCACATTCGGCTTTGAGTTAAGTGTGATTACACTATGACGTCGACATTGCATCCGTGCTATCACAAGGAGGCAAATAAACCGTACACCAGCATAGCTTGTTCCCATTACACATGTATACACGGAGTCACGTCCTTACATGACATCAGCTGTTAAGTAGACTTCATAATGTCAACCTAAAAATACCTTAACAGTATTGGAAAGAATGTTATAGGCTTTCAAACGCACCAGCTGTATTTGAAAAACTCATGTCTGAAGTTTTTAAAGGATTTAGATCAATTTCTTATAGCCTATTTAGATGATATCTTAAATTATTCAGAAACAAAGGAGATAAATTTGGCTCACATTGAAGAAGTTTTCTCGAGATTGAGAAAACACAGATTTAAATTGAAATAAAAAAGTGTCCATTTTTTCAAACAGAAGGCATGGCAGAAAATGCAAAGACAATGATATGTCAGTGTGCTCGTTTTTGTGCTATGATAGGTCAAAGATACCAATTTGACAGAATCAGTGATTTAAAGTGAATTTTGTAGTTTTGACCAATTGCAGGACAACGTCATACAATATTTCCCATTGGGAAAGCCATTCGAGTTACCCCTTTTATTAATCCCTATGTAATGAGAAAATCCTTGGTTTTTTCTCCATTTTCTGCATATTTAACGCTTAATAAAAAAAGTTGTACTTTTAAACTTTCTTTAATATTTAACGGATGAAAAGAAAATTGGTTTCTCTTTCTTAAACCGTCATAAAAATGAGTGAGGGGGAGGTAGCGTGCTTTATTTTTGTCCCTTTACTATTTGTGCTATTTTTCATAATTTCGGGTTCAAAAAAAGTTATACTAAATATATGAACAAATATAAAAATGAATAATTATCCACTTTATTGCTTGATATGTCTATAATATTGAACATTATATAGTTGTAAATAATTTAGAATGGGGAAACACTGAATGTTTTTCAGAGATCAATCTAGCATCAAAAAGGTGATTTTTTGCCTTTCGCGAAGTGCAAAATATACAGAGAAATACGTTTTTTCAAAACCACCGCCGAATTGGTATTTTTTTAATAAATTTCATATAATTAAGTTCTACAAGCTACAGACATATATTTTTTACACAATTTTCAGATGCATACGAGTATGTTCTTGAAATGGATCATTATTTCTTCAATATAACATAAAAATGAGATTACACGTGACTGAAACCTCAGAAAAATGCCTTCTTAAATAAGTATAAGGGTTTATTGGAATGTGTAGTTACTATGGGAGATTTACACTAAACTTTTCCAATATAGATTTTACCGTTACAGCCTAACAATGATTTAGCACTCACAGCGTAAAGATAATTATGAGATCTACAAAGGATGCCTATTTCAATCTTTGCTTTTTATTTTTATTGTTGGTACCTTTTACTCGTTATCATGTCTGAAATTTTGAACGGGAATCTTGTACATTACTTTAGATCCTTGGCTAACAGTAATGCTAGTACCTAGAATCAGGTTCTGGAAGTCACGTGGCCTACCACTTGTATAATCTTAGTCAAGACAAACAGTTTAACGATTGACGTAACTATATGAATTAATCTAACCACAAAAATATAAAAGAAAAAATAACTCGTGTACTTGGGAAAACGCAGAATGTTAGTTTTTTTCGAATAACAGATTTCATTTTATATAGCGTATCAAATGCGTCTGCAGCTGATTAATCCGTTTTAAGGCTTCTTAAAATTTTGTTGACACAACAAATTTTGCATTTGTCATGTGAATCCATTTTGACAGTTAAGAATATTAAATGTATTTCTGAAGACAATAAAGTGTGTTTCAAAGATGTTTATTAAGAAACTCAGCAATGAATTTTAAATATTTCGTCATTTAATTCACATTCTTTCCCTATGTTTGCATAAAGGTTGTGGAGTGCTTACCGCTTAAAAGCACGTGTTTTCCAATGAATGCTTAAGTAAGCATAATCTCATAACTGATTAGCGGGTGGTTTAACCAAAATAGTTCAGTACTCCGATCATGGTACAATATTGCGTTCCAAACCTGGACTTTATTTCCATTTCACTTGTTTTGGTAATATCATTCTAAATAATTCATACGAGGTTAAATTTGTGAAAGAGTTAATCAGGACAGGTAACACAAACCTTGCCAAATCTTTTAATTTCACTTTCAGATATATCGACGATGTGTTGTCTTTAAACAACAAGACGTTTTCTGACGACGTCGATCGTATATATACCCTTCTGAACTTGAAATTAAGGACACAACATACTCTTCTTCATCAACTGCTAACCTCGATCTCTACTTAAACTATGACAAACACGGGCAGCTTACTACTAAGCTGTATGATAAACGTGACGATTTCGATTTTCTGAACTTTTTGATAGTAACATCCCTGCTTCTCCAGCTTATGGTGTTTATATGTCGCAGTTGATTCGATATTCTAGGGCTTGCTCTTAATATCATGATTTTCGTGATCGATGTCGACTGCTGACAAACAAACTAACACACGAATTCGACAGATGCAGGCTGTTCAGAACTATGGGCAAGTATGCTCATTAGTGTATTTACTTGTTGTGATTGGCAATAATACTCGGTTCTCATTTTGAGAACTTGAATTTACTTGTATTTGCAAAGATTTACGGGTGTGAAGCAGAAGACACTTACCCTTTCGGACGCCTGGTCTTATTATCTTGTACTTTTACAAGGGTCTCCATGTAAATCTTTCCTTTGTTCATATTTTGCCCCTGGTTTAATCGATTTTGAGTTCGGATTATGATTTTCTTAACGCTTCGGTATTCTCTAATTTATTTTTGCATGATGCCAAAGGACCATCAAAATTGTAAAAAAAAATTATAATGTATATGTGTGCATACAAATGTGGTGAGAATTAGAAAATAGTGTCATTACTCATTTGAGAAAACAAAACCAAAAAAACAATAAAATCAGAAATAATGAAAGTACAGAAAGAATCGAAATTGTATTCAGTGTGCTGGATAACAAGATAGAAGGCGTAGAGGAAACAGGATGAAGGGTAGAGGGCAAAACTAAGCTGTTTCTTTTTCTTTTCTTCCTCTTTTTCGGAATTTTCAGGAGTGGGTTTTGACTGATGAGTTTTCGACTATATTTTTGGCAAATGAGTTTGCATTTTCAGATTTTAAAGAAACTAATTTGTGATATTAATGAGTTGAAGGGAAGGGTTTTCTTTTCCCACAGCCGCCATCTTGAAAAACACATTTCAAACTTCTCCTCAAGTTCCAACAGTTGGATTGAGCTGAAACTTACCTGAAATGAGCCTGATCAGGTCCCAACCAAATATTGTTATTTCTAAGGTTGATCCGCAATCCAAGATGACCGCCATAGCTGCCATCTTGAAAAACACATTTAGGGGTTTTTCACACCTGACCCTTCTGCTTCTGACATTTTCTATTCCAAACTTTTGGCCCCTAGCATCACTGAAGAGTCCTAGGAGAACGAAACAGCTGTATGATACGGTTTAGTTTTTCGGCATACTGTATCTATTACTAAATATAAAAGGTGCAGCATATATGTGTGTTACGTCATCTTCAAATTTCTTCTCAAGCTCTACCAATGGGATTGAGCTTAAACTTGCCTGAAATGACCCTTAGAAGGTCCGAACAAAGTGGGATTTTTTTTCAAAATATGGCTTGGCCAAGTTCTCTTTTTCTCGACATCCAGGGGTTACGCTTACTTACGCTCTCTACACCCCTGGGATATGTCATGGCAAAACTGCAGGCTCTATGTGGCCATCTTGTTGATGAGACCTGACGACTGGTCCGACCCTTTGATGAACATCAAAAGAATCTCGTCACATAACGGTAAAAATTGACAGACTTTGAAGTCATTTTCGGCTCCTTTAAAATCATTAAAGGACAGGCATGCAACCTAGCGATTGGTCAGTGGGTTTTTTCCTGGGTGTACCTTCAGTTTTGTCATGACTTAGTCTAGGGGTGTAGAGAGCGTAGATTAGGTGAACGTAACCCATGGATATCGAGGATGTCCAGTCGGCGGATGTTCCATTGAATTAGTGTTGTTCAGTACTTGTGTTTTGTTTGGATTGTTCTGGTTTCAATGAAGTTGAAGCATGGAGCACTGTAAAGCATTTGCCTCCAACTCCTCATCAAGACCGATCAGGCTATCAAATCGGTTGGCCAGGTCATCCGATCCTTTGTTACAAGCGACATTTAGATTTGGTCGGCAGGCTTTGTCCTGAATATCTTTAATTTTTTTGTGGATTCCATGTTGGTGATATATGTCCTGACCTCGGGCACAAGGGATTGTAATGAATGTTTATGATAAAAATAAAAAATATAACCGTGATAAGCATATACATGTTTATATGTCGATCACGGCTATATTTTTTTTAATTTTTATCATAAACATTCATTACAAACGCCTGTGCCTAGGGCAAGGAGCAAAAAGTGAATGTTAGGTGATCATTCTGAGGAGGATTTGTTTTGTTTGAACAGTGACGAATCTCCTACGACGGCTTTACAGGTCTGAGTACCAGACATGTCTGGGACCTGTGAGCTCCAGGGGTTTGTTCTCCTTTCTCCCACTTTTTGGGGATCAAAAGAATTATACAAACAATGGCACACCAATTATAGTCTGTTCTGGGAAAGTGCAAATTTACAGGTACACTGTATATATATTTACCTGTATTTTTCACTAAGTCATAATACATGTACTATATAGATCACAATATGTTCACATATAATTTTTATTTTTATTTTAGTAATGTAACGTGTAGGGGGGTAGCGCGCCCTATCAGTTCGTCTCGGTGTATTCCAAGATCTGGGACTTCAACTCAATCACAATGGAATCAGGTATATTTACAATAATTAGGATTAATAAAAGCTTGCTTGCCTTAGCGTTACATATAATAGATGACTGCCAAACAAAACCTACGCACTTGCTACTTGCTATGGCGCTACGAATATAACAGTATAGAATAGTGCACACTGGCTATCTGCAACTGCGCAATACAACTGCCCCTATGCAAACAATTCACACTGGCTACCTGCCTCTGCGCGACTAATGCAACAGGCTGCAAGCAACTGGCTACCTTGTGCAATGGCCTCCACCCAAGCTGCTATACTCCGCGCGTAGGTATACTCTACCTCTGCGCAATCCCAAGGGAGCTATCCCCAACCCTATCAGAAGTCTTATTCAGACTTCCCTCTAACCCTTATGCAGGATAAGATTATAATAAATACCTTGGGTTCTCTGTATGACCTTCTCCGTTGTCTACCTCGAACAGCAACTCTCCGATCTCTGACTGACCGGCTTTATATACCCAGTGGGAGAGTCCACTTTAGAACCTACGGACGATACCATTTGCAACCCTAACGTATGGCCAACGTTTTAAATCGCCCAAATAACGCATACCGTGTCTCTAGTGCGTTTGTAACAAATGACATTGTCTATATATTTACAACGAAGTGAAACAAATACCTTATTGAACGAATAACTATTTTAATTGGGAAAACGAACAGACTGATCATCGAATGAAATACATTTCTTATTACATTACCCTCCCCTCAGGCTTCATGCGTTCTCGCATAAGAATTAACGTTAATTAACCAAAAATCACAAAATGAAAGTCAATGTCTCCAATAAAATTATAACCACCTCTACACCAATGGACCTCGTTCTTATTAATTTTCTTTTCCAACTAGTCCCACCACTCTTCTTCCGAATACTCCTCCAGAGTAATACTGCCATCAGGCTCAGTCCTCCTAAACCTCTTTCGCAGGTGATGTTTTTGCACCTCAGTCTGTGTTTCCGCATCCTTTCTCTTGACAGAGCTATGCTCCCTAGGTGACTGGACCGGGCAAGTTCCTGTAGTCAAAGAGCAAAGGGTCGACTGAGACAGCACTTGAACTTGGCAGCGACGAAGACACTATACCACAAGTAGGCGGTCGCCCAAGCGCGAACACTGGAGGCAATGTCCTCTGTCTCTTCTGCGGGGCCAAGACAGGCTGAGGAGCAGTCCTTTTCCTAATGGTTGGCTCCAGACTTTCCACTGTGACATGTGCCAAGGACGCCTCACTTTGCAGACCGCTGTAATCCACATTTCCTGAAGGACTAGAGCTAGGCCCGCCCAAGGACTGACTGCTGCTGCTTCGGCAATGATCTGGTTTCTTTCCAACCACATCTGACAAGACAAACTCCCTGGATCCTGTTGCTCCCACTCACTCTCGCTAGTGTCAACTGGTCCTCCTGGATGACGACGACGCCTGTGGCGTGCTAAGTCAGATTTCCTGGCGCTGGCATAGGGACAGTCTCTGCAAACGAAGTTCTCCTTGACCATTCTTTCTTTACCACATCGTACAAGGTGACTGGTCCACTCAGCTTCATCCATAAACCTTTCACCACAGATGGGGCACCGGTATGTCCATTTAGCAGGCGTCTTCTTAGTATTAACCATCCAGAAAGTACAGTTAGTAAGACACTAAACAAATACTTCAGTGTACATAACATAAACTTTCAACTTGGCAGGAGGTCGCCGCATACGGGTACTGCGCCACCCATCAAGACCATCGGTCATGGTATCTATTGTTTCGCTTTGCGCTAGACCTACATCTGATTCATAAGGAGATGACAACTCATGATGCTCGCCTAACGCCGCGCCGCCATTGTCTGATCCATTTGCATTAGCGCCAAGGTTTTCGCATCGTAAGCGCTGTTGTCGCTTCTTCCTTAGGCAATCCAGTAAACAGTTTTCCTTCAAACTGTTTCCCTTGATCCGAGTGGATTGTTTCAGGAACACCAAACCTGGCAATCACTTCCTCTACAATCAGTTTAGCAACAGTGCGGGCCTCCATGTTCTACATAGGGAAACTCTCTGTCCTTTTCGTGTAGTAGTCGCTCACTACCAGTATGTACCGATTTCCAGCATCTGTCTCTGGTAATTCACCAAGAATGTCCGTTGCTATTCGTTCCATTGGCCTTCCTGTTTGATCCACTTTCATCGGCGCGCGCTGCGTTTTCGTAGGTCCTTTTCGCTTCGAGCATCTTTCACATCCAGCGATGTAATTTCTGGTATCGGACTGCAACCCAGGCCAATAATACCGTTGTCGTATTTTTGCCACCATCTTGCTCATTCCCAGATGCCCTGACGTCTTGCTGTCATGGAACTGGTGTAGAACCTCTCTCCTCTTTCCATAAGGCACAACGCCCTGTAGTCTGGTGCGCTGCGGATTGCCTTCCTCTTCCCATCCTCTATACAGTAGTCCTCCGGCCAACTCAAGTCTGCCCCATTGAGACCACAGAAACTTTATAACAAAGTTCAAGCTTTTGATATCTGAAAACGGGGGACGGGCACCTGTTATCATCCATCCCTTCACTTTTTTCAAGTCTGAGTCTTGATCTTGTAATTCCAAAAGTGATATTTGAGTCTTCCCTTCGACTTCATCAATCGCAGCCTCTTTCGTTGCCACTGCACCCTTCCTTGTCGCCGTGTTGACCACTGTTTTGATGTGCTCTTCCCAATTTGGCTCAAACCCGCATTGGCGACATGGCAGCCTGCTCACCGCATCCGCATTTGTATGGCGTGTCCCGATCTATGCTCAATGTCCATTTCATATGTACTTAATATCTCCATCCATCTTGTTAGCTGTCCTTCTGGATTTTTGAAATGCATAAGACAACGCAAGGAACCATGATCAGTGCGTACGAGGAACTTCCGTCCATACAAATAATGCCGGAACTGCTTGACAAATGCCACAATAGCAAGTAGCTCTTTTCGCGTCACACAGTACTGACGTTCGGCTTTTGAAAGTGTGTGACTCGCGTAGGCTATGACTCTTTCATGTCAATTGCCCTTTTGTGACAGAACAGCGCCAATGGCATTGTTACTTGCGTCAGTATCCAATATAAATGACTCTGTGTAGTCCGGATGAGCAAGGATTGGAGCAGATACGAGCTTTGACTTCAAAGTATCAAACGCGTCCTGACATTCTTGACTCCATATAAATTCTCTGCCCTTTTCCGTCAAGCGATGCAGACACTTTGCAATGGTAGAAAACTGGTGAATGTACCGACGATAGTAACTGCAAAGACCAAGGAAGGACCTAAGCTCTGTTACGTTTACCGGTATAGGCCAGTCCTTCACCACTTGCACCTTTTCCGGGTCAGTAGCCACGCCTTCTTCTGAAACCACATGCCCAAGGAATCTCATACGCTTGGCAAATAACATACATTTCTTCGGCTTCAGTTTTAATCCAGCCTGCATCAACCTATCGAACACAGTCTTTAGATTGCTAATCATGTCCTCAAACGTTCTCCCCACAACAATCACGTCGTCCAGGTACACCAGGCATATGTCCCATTGTACTCTACCGAAGACTATCTCCATCAGTCTTTGGAAAGTCGCTGGTGCTGAGCACAGGCCAAAAGGCATTTTGCAAAATTGATACAACCCACTACGAGTAGCAAATGCCGTTTTGGGTCGATCCTCCTCAGCAACCTTCACCTGCCAATACCCAGAACACAGATCTAATGTAGAAAACCAGGCGTTGCCAGAGAGCTGATCCAATGAATCATCTATCCGTGGGAGGGGATACGCGTCCTTTATTGTGACAGTGCGCTGGTGCTGAGCACAGGCCAAAAGGCATTTTGCAAAATTGATACAACCCACTACGAATAGCAAATGCCGTTTTGGGTCGATCCTCCTCAGCAACCTTCACCTGCCAATACCCAGAACACAGATCTAATGTAGAAAACCAGGCGTTGCCAGAGAGCTGATCCAATGAATCATCTATCCGTGGGAGGGGATACGCGTCCTTTATTGTGACAGTGTTTAACCGGCGATAGTCAACACAGAAACGGTTCGTTCCGTCTTTCTTTTTGACAAGGACCACTCCTGAAGACCATGGACCACAAGACGGCTCAAAAACATTCCTTTCCAACATGTCCTTCACTAAAGCATCTACTTCTTTGGTCATACGAGCCGGAAAACGACGCGGTGGCTGTTTTATGGGACGTGCGTTACCAGTGTCAGTAGTATGTTCGACGATATCTGTACATCCTAGGTCAGAATCTGAAGACGCAAAAAGATCCGCGTATTCATTCAGTAGCGATTCGGCTGTCTCACGTTGCTCTTTAGTCAGGTCTTGTGCCGAGTGCGCCAACAATTTCTCTATATGTTGACTCGTGTGTGTTTTTCGCACAGCACTACACAGTCCTGGGGTGTCTACCACTCTGTTTACTTCAGCCAATTCTCCGACAATTGTTCCAGCATAAACCGTCTTTGATGTATCGGCAAAATTCATCATGCGCACCGGCACTGTAGCTTTTGCTTGTACCAAAGCTCGCGCAACTAGTCCAACATCTGCACCTACCGCCTTCTCATTCGGCTCTACGATGCTCAAGCCAGTAGGTAGCTTGCCATCGATTCCACACACTTTGCCCTGTATAATGGCTTCTAAACGAGGAGGAATGTTGATTTTCTCCGCCGTAGCTATTCGGAAACAACCCATGTCGCTGAAATGCCTTGAGCAGACATATTTATGTACATGCCAGCCTCGTTCGTGAGTGAACTTACTCCTACCGCGGGTTTGTGACCATTCTGTCCTTCTTGTCTCTTCTCTCTGCGCCTTTGTAAGCGTCTTGCAATTGCGCCTTTGCCATATTGTTTGTTACCTTCTTGTGAAAAATCAGCACTGTCTTTCTTATACTTTGCACATTTCCTTTTTATGTGTCCTTACTCATGACAGTAAAAGTATATTATCTCATAACGAGCAGCTGCTCTTGCGCCCAATCTTTGCCTATGGTCCCTGCTCTCTTTCAATTGCATCATGTCCTTTTGTAGGCTCTCTAGTTTTTCCTGCATCCCTTTCATCGCCGCTAGGCGATCGTTATGACCAGTATACTGTTTATCCTCTGCTGCTGCAACAGCAGTTGCTGCCCGTAGTTGTCCTCTCTCAGTTGAGCGACTCTGCTCCGCCCTGTTAAATGCTTCTAACTCTACAGCTAGGCGTATTGCGTCTTTCAAATAAATTGGCCTTAATTGCTTAATTCTAATGCGCATCTCCGAAACAAATAAGGGGTCAATAAACTGTTCCTTTGCCAGAGTCTCCCGTACGTCACCAGGTGCAGTTGGATACGCTAGATTCACCAACCTTCTAATAGCCTGCCCTAACTCTGGTAACGATTCTGATGCTCGCTGGCGCCTAATTCTCAATTGAACTCTGTACAGTTCATTTTGATTCGGGGGAGCAAAGCGTTCCTCTAATGAACTCACTAGTAAAGCATAATGCCTTTTTGTGTCCTCGGGTAAGTCACCTAAAACACCCTGGGCTTGTCCCCTGAGCGAAACAGCTAAATACAGGCATTTGTCCTCTTCAATCCATCCATTAATGCGCGAACTTGTATCAAAATGTGCCTTAAAATCTTTCCAGGACCCTGTGCCATCATATGTCGCATGTTTGATACGAATATGCTGTTTTTGGTTGTCAACGGGCGCCATGGCAGTACTTGTCGCTTTTCTCGACAAAGGGGAGTAATTCAGTTGTTTGTTTTTCCGATTCGTAACATAATCATCATCCGTCTGTTACTAACGTAGATTCAAATGCATCTGACCGTGGTTCTTTGATCTACATCAAAGCGCACCCTCAATGGTGTTCCCGAGGCGCGCGTGTCGCTCCGTCTACCGGTAATACCGACAATTTCTCTACTATTCACGCCTGATGATATTTCCCCGTCCCTGCGCCTGAAGGTTGACAGACCGGAGTCCCTAGCTACATGTCCCTGCTCTCCTTGTAGCTTAGGTGTGGAATGACTCATGGTTACATCGAGAAGGGATCTTTCATACCTCAGTCTTTCCATTTCCGCCTCCATTGCACTGATCTCCAGGTCCAAATCTTCCATTACCATTTTAACCGAAAAACGAAAACAAATGCGAGGAGTTGAAATTCCAGATATCCCACCACTGCCGCCAAATTGTGTAACGTGTATGGGGGTAGCGCGCCCTATCAGTTCGTCTCGGTGTATTCCAAGATCTGGGACTTCACCTCAATCACAATGGAATCAGGTATATTTACAATAATTAGGATTAATAAAAGCTTGCTTGCCTTAGCGTTACATACAATAGATGACTGCCAAACAAAACCTACGCACTTGCTACTTGATATGGCGCTACGAATATAACAGTATAGAATAGTGCACACTGGCTATCTGCAACTGCGCAATACAACTGCCCCTATGCAAACAATTCACACTGGCTACCTGCCTCTGCGCGACTAATGCAACAGGCTGCAAGCAACTGGCTACCTTGTGCAATGGCCTCCACCCAAGCTGCTATACTCCGCGCGTAGGTATACTCTACCTCTGCGCAATCCCAAGGGAGATATCCCCCAACCCTATCAGAAGTCTTATTCAGACTTCCCTCTAACCCTTATTCAGGATTAGATTATAATAAATACCTTGGGTTCTCTGTATGACCTTCTCCGTTGTCTACCTCGTACAGCAACTCCCCGATCTCTGACTGACCGGCTTTATATACCCAGTGGGAGAGTCCACTTTATAGCCTACAGACGATACCATTTGCAACCCAAACGTATGGCCAACGTTTCCAATCGCCCAAATAACGCATACCGTGTCTCTAGTGCGTATTCACAACGAAGTGAAACAAATACCTTATTGAACGAATAACTATTTTAATTGAGAAAACGAACAGACTGATCATCGAATGAAATACAATTCTCATTACAGTAATAATGAAATACTCCAGATTCAAAATTTATAATTTAAATAAATAAGTTGTTTTTTTTAATAATTAACAGTATTATATGGATAAAGTAAAAAGTATACTTAGAATATTTAGCACTCGATATTAGTTGATGAAAAATTCAATGATGCCAGCCTAGACTGATGCATCTTTGACTGTGACACTGTCTACATCTCTTCTCATGTTGACCATACATCTGACAGTAAACGGCATCAGAGTGGATAAGGGATGAAGACGGTCACGCTGTATCGTTGGTAGCCAATGCTTACTATGTATTAAAGCGTTGTTGTGGAGAAAGTCATTATAAAGGTATGAAGATCGTGTTCCCGTGTTTCCACTCTGTGTGGAGGACATCGCCAAGAACTGTAGGAAAGTTTGGTCCGATTTGATTTGGGAAGTTGGTTTGAATTGTCTGTGTAATTCTCAGGTGACTTCACTGCATATGTTTCTTTATTTTGGTTATCCATATGAGTGTTATTTTGGTTCACTATTCGAGCACACATTGACCTTGGAGCCCAACATGGGTACACTTGTGTGGACGCAGATATCCTGAGCACTGTGTCAGATACAAGAAATAATATTTTCATTTTGCATGACGGCTTCCCATTAACTCAGTCGTAAACGGGACTGTATTCAAAGTAGTATAGATAAGATAAAGGGTATCCGTACCTCTTATGAATGTTTCTCTTATGAATTGATATCCAGTGCATCGTTCTAAAGAAAAAGTTGTTAATTACACAAATATTATCAATTTTATCCCCTTTTGTCCCCGCTCAGGTTCAGCCAAACCACAAGTACATTTTTGAATCCAGACAACCTAGGGATGCTACCAGTGATATATAGTTGGAATCCATTGGTTGGTTTCAGTTCGAAAAGAAGTTACTTAAACCAATAAAGCTAAATAATTCTTTTTGGCCCCGCCCCACATTCCCCTGGGAGTCAGTCCCATCATAAGTACAATTTTGAATTCTTGGCACCTAAATCATTCTTTTCGGCCCCTTCCGTTTGCCCCTTGGGGGCTCAGCAAAACCACAAGTACATTTTTGAATCCAGACTACCTAGGAATGATTCCTGCCAAAAAAGTTTGATTTCCAAACAGTGGTTATGTAGAAGAAGTTGCTTATATCAATAAAGCTAAATAAATCTTTTTGGCGGGGGGGGGGGGGGGGGGGGGGGGGGGGGGGTCAGTCAGTCCCACCATTAGTACAATTTTGAATCCTGAGCACCTAAGGATGCTTCCTGCCAAATTAGGTTGATTTCCTAATAGTGGTTATGGAGTTGTCGTTTAAAAATTGTTGACAGACAACGGACGGACGACTGACGCTGAGGTATGGCAAAAGCACACCTCGGTCCTTCGGACCAGGTGAGCTAACAATCTGACAGACGTTTAATGGTTAAGTATACTTTCAATGGTTAAGTATAATTTGTAAGATTAAAAGAGGATTTTAACTCACGATTGACCCGGAGCCACTGCCTTCTTGGAGGTACAAGTTCCAAGGGCTCAGCATGACCAGCCAATTGATAATACAGGGCCCAATATCACCCCTTGGCTATCCAGAGTCAGAAGCCAAAGTGGTGTGTTGCAGAAAGCTGGTTCATAATTCTCCCACATGAAAGGTTTGTCATTGACGGCAGATTCTGCACAACAACCAAGACTATATCTTTCCCCAAAGCATTAGATGTAACCCATGGTAAACAGGTTAGCTCAAACTGCTACACTAATGCCCAGTGATTACTAATTATACCCTGTAATGAACTGTGCAGACAGGATACTTTGGTTAGTTTGGTTAGTTTTATTTTACATCCTATCAACAGCCAGTGTCATTTAAGGACATGCCAGGTTTTGGAGTTAGAGGAAAGCCGGAGACCCCGGAGAAAAACCACCGACCTACCGTCAGTACCTGGCAACTGCCCAGCATTGGTTTCCAACTCGCAACTAAGAAGTGGAGGGCTAGTGGTAGAATGTTGGACACCTTAACCACTCGGCCACTGCGGCCCCAACACACAGGGTACAAATGCCCCGGGATGTGGACTAAACTTTCAAGTAAACATTTAACCATTCTCGTAACAACTGACTTATAATAAGGATGGGTCACATATGAAGATTGGTGTTTGAAATACATCCAAACATATATCAATTAATACCAACACTTGAATTTGGAATATACATGTGTACTAAATTAATAAGGCAAAATTGCTGAATGAAATCCTTATTTATTAAAAGTTAAAAGTAGCCTTGAGTGGCTGTTTTTAATTTTATTTTTTTTCTTATGCTAGAGTATGCACAGAAAAATCTTTATTCTATAAAATATAACTGTAGTCAAAGCTCAAGGCCATCTCATTGTCTAATCTGCTTTTCAGGTACAGATTCTGAAATGCTCTCGGCTACAGTATTCACTATGGCATGCAATTAAGAAAAAGTGAAAGTCAGAGTTGATGAAAAATGTTTATTCTATACAACTGTATTCAATGCTCAAAGCGAATCTCATTTGTAGCAATCCAATTCAAATCAGATTGCATTTGTAGATAAATAGTTTAATCTATAACATATACAGGCAATGTAGCACTAGACAAGTCATTGTTTATACTGTACAACATTTATACAAATTCTACTTTTGTTTAAGTTAAAGAGGCGTATCACTGCTAAAACTTTGATCATGGAAAAGAGTTCCACTTCAAGTTTATTTCACTTGGAGTTATGTCCCTTTTATAAAGATTGATATTTTCTCAAGACAAAATAATTTGAATTTAAGAAATTCAAGACAGGACAGGTTTCATGAATAAATCGTGTTTCAGATAGATAAAGGACTCCTGTTCCATTTGCAATCACTTTACACCGAAATGAGGGGTGCGAATTTGGGCATTCCAATAAGTTTTATTTATTTTGTATATGAACACTTCTGGTTTAAGTGGTCATGAAATGAAATTAAGGTCAGGTCTGAGATCATAACGAGTTATATTGAGGGGTCACAGATGGGGTTCAAATTCATAATAGGACCCATTTTGATAAAACCACCTGATATTTTTGGGATCTTTCTTCATAATTTTGATGCATTGTGCAATTCCAAAACAGTAGGCCTACAACACTAAACTTTTTATAAAAAATTCCCATGGTCAAAAAGTAGGTCACATTGATCCAGTTTTTTAATTTGCTTATTATTTAATACAGTGGACTCCACTTAATATCACCCATTAATATCACATTCCTCTTTATATCATGTTTTTCCCAAGCACCATGTTTCTCTATATTTAATTATGCAATTTCATTTGGTTAATATCATGTATTTTGAGGTTAATTCCTCTAAATATCATGGGTTTTTTTTAACCAATCACACAAAATATCCAGAAAATGATGTCATTTCCATTGATTTCAGATACAACTTCTACAAAATGTTGCATAGAAAATAAACAAGAATTCCATGGAGGTTGATGTGTCGCCTGCGCAGCAAGTTGGGAGATAAGTTTTTAGGAGCTATCTATGGATATGCATTGTATCAGTTCCAAGTGGAATAGAAACAGTGACCTTGACCTTTGACCCTGAAATTATGATAAATTATGATTTATGATATAAAGAGGAGTACACTCTATTATAATTCAATGTCATGTCATACCCACCTAACCAAAAGGTGGTCATATAATTTAATCTTGTTTGAAACAAGCATTTTCATTCGCTTAAAAAAATTATGCTATCAGCCCATCACGTAAAAAATGACATTGCCGTTTATAATGCCACTTTTGATTGGCTGATGCAACAGCGTAATAATTTGTCAGAGAAAAGAGTCTATCAATAAAGTGAATTTTTGCACGGTATAGATTAAATTATAAGGATTAACTTAAATCTGTTTTTTATGTTATAGAGGTATAACACACAAAAAACGGCCTGTACTCTCATCATAAAACGCTTTGCGGTTTATTTAGAGTACACTCCGGTTTTTTGTTTTTTAATTCCATAACATAAAAAATAAACTCAAAATAATCCTTAAATAAAACTTATTGGTGATAGCAATCAGAAGGCCAAAATTTAGCACCCCTCCTTTGACATGTTAAACGGAGCTTCACACTGTAGGCTAATGGAATGTTCTAAATACAGAGTCTCTTGTCTCTAGTCTCTTGTATAAAGATGGGAGAACTCAGGCACAATTAGGCGGGAATATATACGAGATGATTTGTTTTTGCGCAAATATCATCCACAGTTCACAGAAAACAACACTGCCACTGCGACTTTATAGTATTGTGGTAGAAATAGGTAACACCACTTGTGGTTATTGGATATGGAATTTATATCACTCTCGTTAATTATTTTTTAAAAGTAACAAAAGACACTTGCTAAAGCTTAATCTTGTGTCTTTGGTAATTTTTTGAAATAATTAACTCCAGTGAAATAAATTCCATATCCAACAACCTCTCGTTGTGTAACCTCTATTTCTGAGACTAGTCTCTTGTATAAAGATGGGAGAACAAAGGCACAAAATACTTAATATGTATCTATTATCAACATTTCTATGACAAGAAGTTAAATGATCTGCAAAACAAGAATCAGACATTTTCAAAATGATCTTTGTGGAGAAAATTCATTGTAAATCACAAAATTGAATTAACATTATAAATATTATAGATATTGAAAATACATAAACTCCAGTGTGCGAAAGTAACGATAGACCGAGGCCACAGGAAAACCTGTTGGTCTATGCAAAATGCAAGTATGGTAGACCTGATGTCTTAGCAATTTAATTGCTCATGAATGTCGAAAAGTATCAAAACTCTTTGAATAAATCATATCAATTGCATTTCTCTTGCATGTTGTTCGTTTCCTGGTTTGTTTGGGTGAATTTGTCGTTGCAAATAAATTTTTATTCACCCATTGAAGGAGGGGAGATCACTCTGTTTTAAGCCGTTCATTGACACTGATGGAAAAATTCAGTCTACGGAATTTTTGTTTGGTCTATGCAATTTGAAATGTCCATAGACCTATTGTCTATGGGACTTCATGAATTACTTTCGCACCCTGAAACTCCTACAGATTTTGTAATAAACCATAAATTAAAGCAGATCTATATAATATATAAACCAAATCTGCTCAAAAGGAAGAATGATTTCTTCACATTTTCCAATTTCAAATGTAGAGATAAAGATGAGTTTAGACTACAGTGAAGTTTTAATACAAATTTGCCCAGTGTTGAACAATTATTCAATCTTGGCTCTTTCATCCCTAAACATTCATAATGAACTATCTAAACCTTTGAACTGGAGTGTTCAAAAGTGTTTTAAGGGGTGAACGAGTAAATTATGACAGGTGACAATTATGACAATGTCAGATGTACAGCATTGAATTTACCATATATCATTTTTGTTATGTGAAGCAGTTAGATATTGAACAGGAATATGAAATTTCTTGCTTTACAGCAGAAATATCCTACGTCCACAACTTCAGTGTTTCTTGCCCATACATTCAACACATTTTAACCTGTATCGATGAAATCTGCAATTCTCTTCAACATTTTGTACCGCTGACTTTCATATCAAATCAGTGATATTCGAACGGTCGCTCTCCACAAACTTACTCTACTGATAATATCATCCATTGGCATGGTACACACTCGCTTATTTCCAAACAATGATCACACGACAGACACTTTGTCTGCTGGCATGAATCCGGACTCGCCGAGGTGACGTATGGACACTCTGCCGGAGGGTCTTATCGTTATCCATGTGATACTGGCGTGATTTAGGCTAATACGAAGCCAGGCTTCCGGGGGAAATTGAAGAGCCCTGACAAAAAAAAAAAAGAACATGTACAATGCAAGGTCTTTCAAACTACAAAACTATGTATTCAAAACATTTAACTATAAAAACAGCATAAAAAAAAAGTTGTCAGTGTCGTATCTTTTGTTGCAGCGTTTCATAAGAACCCTAATGCATGTATGCTATATTTTGGTCAACTTCACTGCCGATGGGGGATACGAATCGTATTTCTACATATAAAAATGTATGTACGTGGTGTCAGATTGTTGACAATACATAATTTAGGATGATAGGCCAACTGAAACAATACTGCACATTCCAGGAATCACATCGTCGGAAACCCACGGTACACTTCTCTGACGTTTACATCCCGTGGGCTAAAATGGAAAGAAACTCTCGTTTTCGTACTAAAATAGTAGCCAATCATATCGATAGCCGGGGTATCCCGCTTCATTTGTAGCACCGCCTGTCAACAAAACCTGTCGATTGTGTTAAAATTGTGTCGATTGTGATTAAAATATAAGGTCCTGCTATATGGCAATTGACATCAGCGTCATGCCTACAGAAATATACTGGTCGTGGTCACGGTAAAATGATCTAACAGAGTGTCATGAGAAACGACCATTCTGATTGGTCGAAATCTCCGAATAAACTTCTATACGGGAAAACGAAGGTTTACACCAATTCTGGCCTACAGGATGCAAACGTCAGAGATGTGTATCGTGGGTTTCCGACGATGCAGGATCACGGAGGGGGACAACCAGACAACCTGTCAATCAGACAGTGATGATTAAAAGCTTATACTTGTAATGAGGATGCTTTTTCAATGTTTAATTATGTTAATTCGATTTTTCCCAATAAGTGATTTAAACGGAATAAATAAAACCAATAACATGTCTGTAGTTTCTCGTCCAAACGAGAGTTCGGCGTGATATGCATTGTTTTTTTCAACCTTCATCTCACGTTCATATTCATACTCGTTTCAGGTTATAGTCCTATGAATCAAAACAGATCTTACTTGGTTTATATAATGACACTGCAGCGTAAATGTAAATATAAAAGAAATGAAATTTACAAATAGTAAAGGATTACCAGAATGTACGCGGGAAAATTTGCAATGGAACTTAGTTTTTGCATTTTTCTTCATTTGAACATTTGGCAGAAATAACAGTCAACCGACGAAAAGTTTATAGGGTGAAAAGTTCCTTTAAAACAGTATTTTTTGTTATTATTATTGACACATTTTTATTTGTACATGAAGGCTCAGCATCAGTCTGCAAGCTGCACTGGGGGTTAGGCAAACCAGGAATGCAATTTTGAATCCCAACCACCAAGGGATACTACCAATGAAATATGGTTGGTTTTCTTTGCTTGGTTCCAGAGTTGCAATTGCTAAATAAAAAATTTTTGGCACCGCCAATTTGCCCCCCTGGGGGGTTCAGTACGACAATATGTGAAAACACTGAGCACCTAGGGATGCTTCCAGCCCAATTAAGTTGACATTGAATAAATGGTTATGGAGAAAAAGTTGTTCAACTAGAAATGTGTTTCTAAAAAACGGATGCCCCGCTTCCCGCTATATCTGTAACTAAGTTTGTCAGAGAACAAGGTCAAAGGTCTAAGGTCATAAAAATCCCTGCAACCAACATTCCTTGCTGAGATGTATTAGCCTATGAAGTTTCATGAACATTGGCCCGGTACTTGGGCCAAAACTGACCTAAACACAGAAACTAAACCGAAGTTCCAGAAGTCAAGGTCAAATGTCATAAAAATCCCCCTACAACCAACACTACTCATTGAGATGTATTAGCCTATGAAGTTTCATGAACATAGGCCTGGTACTTAGGCCAAGACTGACCTAAACACAGAAACTAAACCGAAGTTCCAGAAGTCAAGGTCAAAGGTCATAAAAATCCCCCTGCAACCAACACTACTCATTGAGATGTATTAGCCTATGAAGTTTCATGAACATAGGCCTGGTACTTAGGCCAAGACTGACCTTAACACAGAAACTAAACCGAAGTTCCAGAAGTCAAGGTCAAAGGTCATAAAAATCCCCCTGCAACCAACACTACTCATTGAGATGTATTAGCCTATGATGTTTCATGAACATAGGCCTGGTACTTAGGCCAAGACTGACCTAAACGCAGAAACTAAACCGGGACAGACGGACAAGGGTAACACTAGTGTCCCACACCACCTCATGACGGGGCATAAAAATTGTTGACAATCAACAGACGGACTGACTGATGACATTATGGCATTTAGGCTCACTTTGGCTCTTTGGACCATGGTAGCTAACCGTATCAAATCCTGTAACTATAAATACCTTATTACAACACAAATTTATACTTACACAAAAAATATCATATGGCAAAATAAATTCTAACCTGCACACAAAGTATCGTATGACAATAAATTCTAACCTGCACACAAAGTATCGCACATAAATTCTTACCTGCACACAAAGTATCGTATGACAATGAATTCTTACCTGCACACAAAGTATCGTATGACAATAAATTCTTACCTGCACACAAAGAATCGCACATAAATTCTTACCTGCACACAAAGTATCGTATGTTACAAAACTTTCCTGCACACAAAGTATCGTATGACAATAAATTCTTACCTGCACACAAAGAATCGCACATAAATTCTTACCTGCACACAAAGTATCGTATGTTACAAAACTTTCCTGCACACAAAGTATCGTATGACAATAAATTCTTACCTGCACACAAAGAATCGCACATGAATTCTTACCTGCACACAAAGTATCGTATGTTACAATTCTTACCTGCACACAACGTATCGTATGACAATAAATTCTTACCTGCACACAAAGAATCGCACATAAATTCTTACCTGCACACAAAGTATCGTATGTTACAATTCTTACCTGCACACAAAGTATCGTATGTTACAATTCTTACCTGCACACAAAGTATCGTATGACATTAGCATGACACACCACTATCTCATGACTGTCGATTTCCTGTGAGGGATCCGCACGATGAAACAGGTTTTTGTAAGCTGCCTCTATGCGAGCTCCATCTTGAAGAAACTGCTGAAAGAAAGCATCACAAAATACAGGTAGGTATAATTCATCCAAGAGATATTTATATACATGATCACCCAGTCAAGATGATCTACATACATCTGGTCCAGGCCCTGGTTTCATCAACGTTCCATAACTTAAGGATACTCCTTAACTTAAAAATCTCCATAGGAAAGCATTACTGAATTTAAGGAAACTTCCTTAACTAAGGATTTTCCCCTTAAATTCTGTAATGCTTTCCTATGGGGAATTTTAAGGGAAGAGTTTCCTTAAGTTAAGGAACGTTGATGAAACCGGGGCCAGATATACCTTAAACGGACAACTTTTGAAAAGTATAGCCTTGAGAAATACAAAATGTAGTTCACCAGGTTGGTCCCAAAACCTCGGGAACAGTTTTGACGGCTAACCGAAAGGGCATGAATTAACCAATTTCTTATGTCACTTGACTCTGACATTTCACCTGTCAATGGTTTATATTTACAGTCTACACTGACATTCACTCGATAACCATTACTCAACAGACTATCATTATCACTGCATAACTGTAGTCAAACATGTGACAAATTTCTATGACGTCGACAACAATTCATGTGGGCGGAGCTATGCAAATCCTACAGTTTGAAACACAATTGTGTGACGTCACCAACAATTAACGTAGGCGGAGCTTGCAAATTTCATGCTGTTACATTTATTGAAACATTCCCACGTTTATTAGTTTTAAAATGAAATCTGTGTCCGAGAATTGGACTATAATGAACAAAATAGTTACGAACATTTCACAGAAAGATACTGTAAATATAAGGATTAACTTTCTATTTTGTTTAGGTTATCAGGGGATAACTACAATGGAAAACGGGTAAATTATACATAACCGGCTTTGCCGGTTATTGAATTTACTCGTTTTCCATTGTAGTTATCCCCTGATAATCTAAACAAAATAGTAAGTTAATCCTTAAATATTGTTACTGAAAATGTAACTTATTTTGGTGCTCTCAAATTTTAGGGCACTACCAAATCTAAATAAATAAGCAGCACAATGATGAATAAGTTTCTTGAAGAAAGCAATTTACAGAAACTGTAATTCACACAATCATAATTTAGCTGAATGAGTTCATCACAAAAATTCACTGAAATAAGATTTAATATTGCTAAAATATGTATGTTCACAGTACCTGATTCTCTAAGTCTATATAAAAAGATATTTGATAAGTTTGACGATTTTCCTGGTTAATCCAATACATTTCATATACAGCCATGAATAAGTTAAACATCTTGATTAAAGTGTTCTGTATTATTGAATAGTGCTCATTAGTATGCCTGCTTGTTGATTGAGAATTATACCTAAGTTATTGCTTTTGCGCCATGACAATTACTCGAATCTGACCTTGATCTTCATGGCAGGTGTTGTCGATGAAGCAGAAAACGCTCACTATCCCGGAACACCTTGTTTTATTCTCTTGTACTTTTTCAAGCATAAATCTTTCCTTTGTTCATATTTTGCCCCTGGTTTGATCGATTTTGAGTTCTGGTTGTGGGTTTTTTACTCTATGGTATTATCTGATTTTGTTTATATGCAGACAACTTTTTAACCAGCTGTCAGAATGCTAAGATAGCTGTTTCGAGAGATTTAATTGTGTAAATTTACAAAATCAGTGATAATTGCAACAGTATGAATTGTGACGCAAAAGGATTTACGATGATGGACTATGAAATGAATGATAAACTCAGTAAAACCTTTAGACCTGGGCCTTCTAAAGACAACTGAAGGTACCAAAGCATTTAATTCATGTGCTCCCAGTCAATAGTCAAAAAAGATTTTCTTTTTCCTTGGGAAATAGTTCACCAGTTCGGTCCCAACACCTGGGGAAAACAGTTTAGACTATTGACTGATGAACGGGCATGAATAAACTTATACCATGGTCCCAACACCTGGGGAAAACAGTTAAGACTATTGACTAATGAACGGGCATGGATAAACTTATAGCATTATAGGTACTCGAGCAATACTAGTTTTACCTGTTTTTCTGGTCGCCAATGCCCAATAGGTGGCTCTGGAGGTATTGGTGCCCCTTCTCGGAGCATGTCCGTCTCTTTACGGGGCACATCGGGGAAGAATTTCTGTATTATGTCAGCCGTCTCCTTTGCTCGAGTCATGGTGGACGACAGTAGGGCGGTATACGACAAACCAAGGTCTTTGAGGCGTTGACCCGTGTATTCTGCTTGTTTTCGCCCTGAATTGTCAATATAATAAATAATATGAAAAGCAATGCTACATACAGGGCTATTTTCGTGACAGTGTTATTTTTCATGCTTTTGATGTTGGGAATCTACCAAAAATTTTTAAATCACCTGAATCAGCCAAAATTTACAGTTCCTGAAAAAATAGTCAAAATCTGAAACGGTGAAATATGGTTCATTATTACAATCTTATAAATTTGAGCACTATCTAACAGAGACGACGTAATAATTAAAAGACACAAGTTGATAGGCTGAGATGATAAGTGAATTTGTCATTGATCGCGGCCAGGGTTTTCATTGTATGGTATGAATATTGATGACTTCATTGTTATTTTTTTGAAAGTGCAATCAAACTCATTAGCTCGAAGCAGGCGGGACCAAAAACTTTTGAGCTATTCAAGTATTCGAGTTCAATGAGTTTGAATACTTAGTGTGAAGTCTAGCTGGGACTGATAAAATACTTTGAATTAAAATCGGCCTTCGGTTACACGAGTTAAACAAAGTTTGTCTGTATAGTGAGTAATTTCAGTGGAGAAGACGGACGAGGCGTGCATAACTTGCCAGCTTTTTTAAATTTCCATGGGGGAGATTACGCGTGTTCAGAATTGAATGGCAAGTATGGGCGAGTATGATGATTAACTGTTAGCTTTCGGATAAGCACTGCATCATTGTCTCATGACAAAAAGTAATACATCAAAATTAACAAACCCAGGCCGCCATGTTTTCCGTGAAATCTACTTAGTTCCGGGTTCCATGTTTACCGTGAAATCTACCATGTCCAAAGACTTTTTTTTATGAAAACACGAAAATGTCACTGCATGAATTCAAGGCTGTCACGGCTTTATCAGGGGGTTTTTGGAATCGGACCCTGAGATCAAATTGGGAAAAATTGATCGACATAACAGCTATTTCGGAAACACCATTATAACAACTAAATACATCATTTCTTTTCTAAATTATTTAAACCACTGTCATGATCAGTGCTCATGACATTTACTGCCATCTTTCTTCTTCCTTATCAAAATTAATGTCAAAAGAAGCTTCTCAAACAAATGTTAAACAACCATTTTTTTTTCAAGTGTCTGAATTGGGAATTTTTAAGGGGAAATTTGGGAAAATCACACCCTTTTTTCATTGGGAATGGGTCCGTTTACCAGACCTAAAAAGAGGGGTGATAAAGCCCTGGCTGTATACAGTATACATCATATTCCTCCTAATTGTGAACAACCCCCCCCCTGAATTAATTACTGTAAAAGCCAATATTTTTCGCACGTTGAATGTTTCGCTTAGTCAACCTCCAAACTGTTCGCGGTGTAGAAATTTTCGCGCTTAAGTTGCGCTGTTTTGCAATGTATACCTAGCTATGATACTTTTATACACTGTAGAGTTTGAGTATTGTTGAATATGTTCGCGTGTGGATATATTCCCGGAGATGTTATGCCAGCAAAATAAGCAAAAATTTCCCCACCACAAACAATTACACTGATACAGTATAATGTTTTGAGTGCATGCATTCCGATTAACCATTAAATTTGGTAAAGCCCTCCACTACTGGTTGGCATATTTGAGATTGTGCTCTCCTCGGCAAACACTTTTGATTCGCTACAGCATTTTTTTCCTTTCCTCAACAGTTAAGCGATGATCACCATTTCTGCACAGCAAGACACCTATTATGTCTAATGCACTTTAACTCTTTCCGTACTTTGTGTTCTTTCCGGATGCCGTACCGGAAGTAGTTATTAGGCTCGCCCCCAGAAGTTTAAACAAAATGGCAGACTACATGTGCATTTTTGGTGCGTTGTTTTTTCATATAAAAACTCAAAGGTTAGTGTTATCTTTATACATAATTAAGAACTATTTAACTAAATAAGATCTAGATGTCAGATTGAACACTCTGAAACGTCCTATACACTGATATCTGAAATGCAAATGTAGCAAGCCGCCATATTGTTTACATAAACAACATTTTGAGAAATTATCACCTATTGCTCTAACGCAAAAACATGTAACCCAAACGAAATAAAAACGAATTTATCAGCAAAAATGTTTGATTTGAAAGTTTTGACCACTTTTAATTTGTCATAGCATCAGAGGATTGTTTATGTCGATTGATGGTTTCAACAAATCAACACTTCAATAACGTCAACTAAGCTTGTCGACTAAAGTCGACAACGGAGAAGAGGGAGCTATAAATCATGTCGACTATAGTCGACAACGGGGAAGAGGGAGCTCATTTTTATGTCGACTATAGTCGACAACAGTACTGAAAGAGTTAAGAGATCATATGAGGTACCAAAAAGTCAGACATGCATCTTAACCACTAAATAAGCGATCCAGTGGTGAAGGGCTAGTTGTAGCAGATATACAATGAAAGGCACCTTTAACCAACTTGGCCATGGGGACCCAGTGGTAAAGGGCTAGTGGTAGCAAATGACAGGCACCTTTAACCAACTTGGCCATGGGGACCCAGTGGTGAAGGGCTAGTGGTAGCAGAATGACAGGCACCTTTAACCAACTTGGCCATGGGGACCCAATGGTGAAGGGCTAGTGGTAGCAGAATGACAGGCACCTTTAACCAAATTGGCCATGGGGACCCAGTGGTGAAGGGCTAGTGGTAGCAGAATGATAGGCACCTTTAACCAACTTGGCCATGGGGACCCAGTGGTGAAGGGCTAGTGGTAGCAGAATGACAGGCACCTTTAACCAAATTGGCCATGGGGACCCAGTGGTGAAGGGCTAGTGGTAGCAGAATGACAGGCACCTTTAACCAAATTGGCCATGGGGACCCAATGGTGAAGGGCTAGTGGTAGCAGAATGACAGGCATCTTTAACCAAATTGGCCATGGGGACCCAATGGTGAAGGGCTAGTGGTAGCAGAATGACAGGCACCTTTAACCAACTTGGCCATGGGGACCCAGTGGTGAAGGGCTAGTGGTAGCAGAATGACAGGCACCTTTAACCAAATTGGCAATGGGGACCCAGTGGTGAAGGGCTAGTAGTAGCAGATCTACAATGACAGGCATCTTTAACCAAATTGGCCATGGGGACCAAGTGGTAAAGGGCTAGTGGTAGCAGAATGACAGGCACCTTTAACCAACTTGGCAATGGGGACCCAGTGGTAAAGGGCTAGTGGTAGCAGAATGTCAGACACCTAAACTACAATGTTCTTGGCTACCACAACCCAGTGGTGCAGTCAAAGTGGTAGCAGAATGTCAGATGTCAGAGCTGACACACTTCGCACACTACACTTTAGTTAGCCATAAGAAAACATACCTAGCTCTGTGAGATAACGCTGGCTGTCCTCTTCTCCATCAGTGTTGTACTGGCCATGGCGAATTAACAGCAAATGTCGTGTTGCTGTTGGGGTGTTTTTCTTTAATTCATTTTCAGCATCTTTTGCATCTTTTTCATCTGATGAATTCTTATTTTTTGATGGTTTCACTAAACTGGCCGGTTCACATCTGAAGAGCATTAATTAAACATCAGTTTATCTTACTACCAGAAAATGGTAAAGGTACAATGTATATTTAACTCACTTACCTCTGAAGGTACATTTCACCCCTTCCAAAGGTTGGAACAGTGAAAGGGTTACCAAGGTAATGAATTTCAGTATTCTATGATATTTTTTTTATTTTTGACAAGAAAAAAAACATATTTCGTTTCAAAATTCTGGCAGCTAGCTCTAGCTAGGGCCTTCTGATATCTTAGATTAACCACACAAATATTACTTTTCAGGGTTCTACACCAACATTAGTCTGTTAGTCTGAGACTAGTAAAAATTCTGAAGGACTAGTTGATATGCTATGTTTATTAGTCCTGTGGACTAGTTGAGTTTTCCATTTCGTTTTTTGTATTCTAATCTATAACTTATTCAAGGAGGAAATGGTAGAAATTTAGGATACACTAAAAACTCATTTCAGAGCATTTAGATATTAATTTTTGTTTTGTGGGAGACCCCCCATACCCCCCCCCCCCCCCACCTTCTGCACTAGCCCACTGGCTCATCGCTTCACGATTGTTGTTCGTCACTTAATGTTTCAGCTGAGGCTGAAGCCCTCAGGAATAGTCACAATACCACAGGACTAGTACCTTAAAAAGTTAAACTACCGGTAGTCCTTTGGGCTCATATACTGAGTTTCTTACACTGCCTTTTTTTATACATGTGTACACAACTTTGATCTAAATTGAGCCCAGAAATTAATGGTGTCAATTTTTAAGTACAGAGCTTGTACTTGGGCTAGATGTTAATTAAAAAGATCTAAAAAATGGTGGGTAATTGAAATTTAGCCCTAGTTTCCTCTGGCGCGACACCATATCTCGTATAGGGCCAGAGCGTATATATAATTGCAATATGAAAACGAGGAATTCGCCAATACTAAACAGTATCGAGGGAGACCAATTGACTTTCTTGCCCTCTTTTCCAGCCGGCTTTCAGTTGCTTCCCCTAGGCAAAAAATGTTGTTTTTCGGTCGAGTGACCAATTAACAAAAAGACATGGTTCCAAAAATCATCTGAACAACAATATTAAAATTATTATCAAGATTCTGTTTTCAGTCCGGATCAGTACGATTTGCTGATTAGTTATATAAGTCACCATGTGGTCTACTAACAAGCTAAAAACATTGAGACCATGGTGGGACATTTTGGATAATTACAGGGGGTTTGGGTCAATAAATATTCCATTTATATATATATAGATATATGTATGCGAGGTATGTATTGAGTCCTAGTTGATATTTGTTATCAGCCTTTCAAAACTGCCAGCGACCAAACGGTGTCGGATAATTCCTCGTTTTCATATAGGACTGCTCACTGGCCCAACACCAGACATCTACCGTATTTCTCCGGCAATAAGCCCATGTTCGGTAATAAGCCCACTCCCCACTTCTGACCTCCCCCTATGCACTGGGGGATGTCTGGTATTAAGCCCACCCCCTACTTTTGGGCCTCTGCCAACCTGTCCATGTCGGGAGAATGATTGTTGTCTAGAATATCTATCAAAATGTCTTAGTAGTCTAAGTTAAGTTTGGTGTTATGATCAGAGAAAACTTGGGGTTGTCGAAATTGTATAACCGTTTAATGCACACACACACCCTAATAATTATAAGAGTCTTTTTTGGCGTTATGTAATAACAGTAATAGGACCAAGGAAAGTAGTAATAAGATATGGCTCAAAATGTGGCTCAAACTCGCAACCCTTGAGCCTGATGCTCTACCGACTGAGCTAAAGGAAAATTCCCTACAGCTCGCGCTTGTAAGGCAACCTTATCAATGCACATCTTTTACACTATTTCCCCCTTTTTCTAAATCTCCAACCCAGGTTCTTTTGACTCCCTGCAAGGCTTCTCTTTCTTGAAACGGGAAGGGTCACCGGCAGCAGTTTGTAATAGGACGAGGAAATGTGATAAACATAGTACTAGTGCCGTCGATGGGGCTCGAACCCGCGACCCTTGGCTCTCCAGCCTGATGCTCTACCGACTGAGCTAAAGGGAAATTCCCTACAGCTAAATGCTTGTATGGCAACGTTAACATAATATAGTTAATGCACATCTTTTACAGTTAAATAAACTGAATTTAGTGCGTACAACCAGTTCATATTATAAAGGTTAAGCCGTACGGAAGCAAATCGAAAATGTCAAAGTCAAAATTATTCCGACCCGGTCCGGTATATGTTTCTTAATCCGGAATTAGCCTACAAGTACATGTCGCAAGTTATGACATACTTGTCCCAATTGTGGTCCCATTTCACACTTGGTTCAAAATTGGAAGTCCACGATGCGTTGGTAGCACGTCTCTGTGATTCCTGATATATAACGCCAACCGCAACCGCCACACCACCGCAAAAAAAGACACCTCGGCGTGCCAATCGACTCCAACCGGCCATGCTTGTGTTTATAGTCTGTGTCACTTGTACGCTTAGCAGTGTATAGACATTGTAAAATAGAAACCGGTTAATTCGGAACAAATATTCGCAATTTCACGTAATCTTATTAATCCCCCATCTATCTAGATCCCAATAACAAAATTAACTTTTAGCACAAGTATATTACAAAGGTAACCTTTTTTTATTCTATATAAATAAAACAAATCAGAATGCCCTTTTTAAGTGGAACTCGGGGTAAAATATTAAAAAAGGACAGATTTGACCGTTGAATTAGTATTAGGCCAAGGTGTTCATGATGAGACCAAAATTTCCGAAAGAGTAAGGGTCTTCTGCTTCATATCGACGACACTCACAATATCAATTGGAGGTGATTTTTATATCACACAACGATATAGAATATTTTTTTAATGAGATCGTGGTAGTTATGTACAGTACAACTTGCCCTTTGTCTTCATAAACCTGCATGTCTCGAAGCAGGGGTGTTACTTAATTTCCAGAAAGAGAAAGTTAAGTAGTTTAACTACAGGGAGATCGAAATCGGTCCCTTCATCTTCTTCATTAAAAGTTGTCTACGATATGATACGGGTATTTCTTATTGGCACGTTAAACACCTGTTTATTATCACAGGGACCTGAGAATTTGTTACAGCTAGTTTTGGACCTAAAATAGGGTGTTTAGAGTAATTTTACACATTTGGGGGTTAAGATCAATTTTCGATAAAAATGCCCCCTTTTATGACCAATGAGGGGGCAATTTTATCGAAATTGATCTTAACCCCCCCCCCCCCCAAATGTGTAAAATTACTCTAAACACCCTATTTTAGGTCCAAAACTAGCTGTAACAAATTCTCAGGTCCCTGTGTTTATTATTTGTGTCCTCGCGTTGCCGATATATATTTTAGACAACCAGATTTCGTACTGAAATTGTAAGCTAATAGAAAACTGATTAAATTACGGATGACTGCCATAGACATGTACACAACCTACTGGTGGGAAGGGAAAAAATATTAAAATAAAGCTGTTTAAAACAAAACAGAGACGTCCCTAAACAAATAGAGCATTTTTTCTCGCGATTTTATGGTCTCGGAATAAAGTTATTTAGTGGTCAAAGGAATATAACTCGATTTCACTAAAGAGTGAATCACCTGCACGAACCACATGGGCTGGGCACCTACCTATGTCACTATGAAATGGTTTTCAGATAATTATTTTACCTCTCTCGGATATAACCCCTCCTACTGCTATATATCTGTGACACAGATATATAGTTGTGGGAGAGGTTATATTCGAGAGAAGTAAAATAATTATCTGACAACCATTTCAAAGTGACATATGTCTGTGCCTGGCCCCTCTGGCACGAACTGGAGATTATTTTGATGTAAAAATATGGTCTTTGCTTGTCAAATTAAATATCAAAACATTATTTTTGAAAATGTTCTATGTGTTTATATCGCCTTTTCAATATGTCCAAATTGACGATTTCGCAATTTTGTCAATTTCATTTATTTTCAAATACTAGAAATAGCTATTTTTTTGCAAACCTACATCAGTTTTTAGCGCTAAAACTACGATAGTTTTGGCGTCTATTGCTGCCACTATTCTGTGACCTTTTGACCCATGTCATGTTTTCCCCTCCCGCTCCGGAAAAGCTTGAATAACTACCAATCGCATGATTATGAACTATTTGAAAGCCTGATGTTCCCAGGGTATTGTTGATAATTATGATGACTTTAATAATCTATATGCAATTTGTAACAAAGAAATCAATTTTTCACTCCCACAGCTCATTTAAATATTACGCCTCTGCTCTTAGTTTGACCCCTCTGTGTATACATAACCTCTCGGTGTATAGCGTATAACCTCGAGCTCTCGCGATCGGTGCTATATATACACTTGTATGTACGGATCGTGGTATGTCCCAGACACACCGCTAACAGGTGCGTGTGTACTGCCATGCAATTTGTATTAAACTTTGATTATATAATCGCTTCATAGCCAACAGTCCTGGTTTTGATTTGATTTCTGACCGACGGCCATCTTGGACATTTAGCTTACAGAATACCATCTTTCAGTTGATAATGCCTTTTCTTAAGAAGAAAAAAGAAAGGAAAAAATCCAACTTTTTTAAAAAAAACAAATGAAGATAGTCTATGGTGGGTACCAAGATCCTTCTGGTACCTATCGTTTAATGTTCATACAGATATGTTTGACTTACTATGTATGTGCATACGTTAGTGTCTCTGATGCACGGGGTATTCTTTATCCGATGTCTTAAATGTTTATAAGACTTAATAGTTTATATATATGTTCTAAAGTTAATGTCGCATTTGGTTTTCTACAAACGACATCATATCTTAAATCTTTTATGAGATATACATGTACATGTGTATGATATAGAATGAAATGAAACGAAATGTTTCAATTGCTTCATTACATCCATTTTCATTAATCGTACTTTTAGGAGGTTGGTATGATATGTCTACTTCATAATGCAAACTGCTATTACCTTACAAACAAACATTTTATTATCAAAACAAACCAGTATATGTCGTTTCAACTTTGATCTGCCATTGCTCCCGTAATTAATCCTCATCTTGCATTTCCAACTGGATCTCAGGTGTGATTTTTTGCTTAAATTGTTTTAAGTGTTGCAGGGAAGGTTTATGAAATAAAGCTTCATTTTGTGTCTAACAAACTAATACCGTTTATTTCAATGCATATATTAATTGATGGTAAGTAATTTCTTATTTTATTCTCCTCGAAATTGATGAAAAATGGAATTTCGTCGCATTATCATGTTAGCGTTTCATTGCAGAATATTCCTTTCGCTGTTTGTAAGATTGTCAGGCCACAAAAAAAACTGGTTGGAAGATTTTTTTACAAGTACAGGTTAATTTTGAAGATGATAAAAAGTGTATTAAAGGCCCAATATACGTAACTTCAGGAAATTTGTCGGGATTCAGTAAAATTTTGTAAAATAATCCAGTTGATATCCATGCAAAATTAAGCCTTAAAGGGGCATCCCGGGGAAGTCTACAATGAAGTTCTTGAATGTACATGCTGTCTGCACTACCAGATACATTTTCCTGTTATTTCAATATTCAAAGTCCACTCAAAATGTGTTTATTAGCCACTTGCAAAATTGCATTCCTCGGGAAAGCCCGATAAAAATAGCACTGATCACGCGACAAGTGATAGCGTTCTCGGTCAATTTGACGAAGGGGCCCAAGAGGGGACGCGTAATGTATATACATGTACGTCCGATGATGAACCAGACACAAAGTCCGTGTATACATTTATTGAATCACATTCACATTAATAATCAGACGTTAATTACACACGATATTCATATGAAGAAATCTATGTCGACATCTCTGCATCATTTACCGACATCAGTACCTGACTGAAGCCGTTGCAAATCGCCAGAAACCCACACGACACTGCACTCTTACATTGTACGTTTAACAGTGTCATGTAGGTTTCCGACGATGACAACCATAGGGAAAACCTTAATTTCTGTAAAAAGTTATCTTCACGAATCCTCATTTAGAACCATTTCACTAAAGGTGTGCATGCATTGAAAAGTACAAAAATAAAATGAAATTATTCCGATTTTTTTTATACAACTCGATGTCTTGAAGATTTTTTTTCAGACTATCTATATATTCATCTAGAACCTATCCAACTTTCAGCGTCAACATACTTTAACACTTACAACTACTGTATATATGTATCACGGAAGTCCGTGCACTCATATGACGCACCGCGCACTAAACATGTAGAATACATGTATAATATATATATCAAATTTGGAACTTGTCGAGAAGATAATTGTCCAATACTTAATCCATTTATATATGTTATGATTCATTTTACTTTTTTATGTAAATCTAAAGGTTCGTTTAAATTTTCAACACAACTGCAGACATGGGACATACATGTATATGATTTTTTTTTATAAATTAATGACTTCACTTATAAAATGCATATATTTTGATTTATTTCAAATTTATTACCGATCATATTTGTAAGATTTTTTCATCCGCACATGATGACATAAATTTATTCATTTTGTCCAAATTGAATCTGTATACATTAAACTCAATCGCCCTATACCGGCGTTTTACAACGTAACACCCCCCCCCCCCCCCCCCCCCATATGGTTTTTCTTGTATGTGAAAAGTCTCTCCCTTGAATACTTCCCATCCCTCATTATGCTTCCGTAATATAATCCTTACGTTAAAGTTTGACCATTCGGCCACTTTTCGCTTGGTAGTTACATGTAGGTCACGCGGATCGCCATTTTTTGTTTACCGATGTAGCTTGTTATGCGCATGCGTTATATTATGTGATGCAAAAAAAATTACATGTCCAAATCGTTGATCAACGAATAGTGATTCCCTTTTTTAATTATTAATTAAAATTTTTGAGAACATATTTCAGCGTAAATCGCCCATTAATTTTCCACAAGAGTATACATGTAATTCATATATACAATAATTCTAAATAAGCATAAAAAACATAGTTTTACCACGGACTTAGATTATCTAAGTCCGTGGTTTTACCGTGATGCCTCTTTAAACAAATTAAACCTGAGCGGTAACTAACCAGAAGCTCTTGACAAAAAAAATCCAAAGAATTGAAAATTATTCAGGTGGGGTCCACTTCAACAACAAGCCGAAGGTAGAAGACAATTTGATATGGACGCGTGTTAGTTACATGAAGTTAGTTAGTTACGAGTTTTACGCCGATACAGACACCGATTTACATCGGTGTTACGACCGGCGTGAGGGAAGTTGCCTTCCCTCAGGGGAGTGGGGGGAGTTTGTTTACAGTATACGAAAGTTTTTTTGCAGGAGGGTATTAGTCCTCTCTCACAACTCTAGAAGGCGTTTTGATATCCTAAAAGTTGGGGTGTTTTTTTTTTTGTTGTTGTTGCTAAAATACATTGAAACACGTCGCTAATTTCAGTTCAAGAATGAAACGAGTTATTCCCCTTCCCTTGGTACGGGAATGTTCAGTGTGGCACCAATATTGATTAAAAATCTGATAGACACACACCTGAACAGATGTTGCAGATTTTTTTTTTAAATAAAGTGTATGTAAATACACAACACTCGGCCACCTACACAATAATCGCTACATCTATGAATAACTGGCAACAGATCGCGTGGTGACGGAGAGTATATTGATATTCCATTTACTTGTATATTATAACCATAAAGATGTAATTAAAACGACAGGCACAGATCCAAACCAAGGCTGACCTCATGAATAGGGTCCAGACGTACCTGGCCGAAACAAAAATGTTGACCTTTGCTAGCTGGCGTTTCTTTATGAATTAATATTATACCAGATTTGGAGAAACGCTATATAATTGAGAGGACGTGTGTAAAAGAAAGGTATATTCTTCTTGATGTACTGTTACTGTATAATGTACATAATTAGGTCTGTCTTTTGTTCGGACACTGGGAGCGCGATGGTAGCCTATTGTGCATCAGTACATGTGTATGTATCAAATATGTAAACAATAATTCGGGATATCCCGTTATTTACAGACTTCACAAAACAAAATGTAACGGTCACGCAACTTAACGTCGAAGGCATAAAACCAATACTTTTCAAAAAATATCTTCTGTGCCATTTGCCAAATGGTTGACGTCACAATAGTGATTGATGATGTCACGATAGCAAATGTTGTTATAGCCTGAAGCACTGGGTGTTATAAGCGTTGTCAAAGGGGAAATGCGGAGCAAATGTAAATAAAACCTCTCTATTAGGACCACCTTAAACACGTCGTCTTAACCGAGCGTGACCGTTCAAACAGATTTCTCTAAAATCCACTTTTTGATATGTTTTCCTGGTCCATCAATTTATATGTAGGCTTTATAATGTTAAAGACAGTAATTGTAAGTGATTAGCTTATCTGACACCACAGTTGACATGTGTACACAGTGGAATAAACACCAGGTGACTTTGTGTTTCGTCGGTGGCCTGAGTAGTGAGGTGAAACTTAGTGCAAAAGTGGTATTTGGGACTTTTCAAAACTGGTCTTAATAGCGAGGTGGTCTTAATAGTGAGGTGGTCTTAATAGTGAAGCTTACAATACAAGGATATAGAAGATTTTTTTCGGGACTGAAATGAAGTGGTCTTAATAGCGAGGTGGTCTTAATTTTGAGGTGGTCTTTAAGCGAGTTTTCACTGTATTATGTTAATGTGATGCGTTACTTGTAACGAAATACTTTGTAAATATCAGTCAAGTCCTAGATAGGTTATATCGTCTATTAAAAACCTAGCTACAAGTATGACGTCGTCAAATCAATTAAACAGTTTACATTTTTCTTTCCCTCGTTTAGTTCTTTCAGGATATCCAACGGATTATCTTTGAAATATACGAATGCTAAGTAAATGTTCATCAAACTCAACTTCTCTAAGAATGGTGGCTCGATTTCTATATCGTTTCTGTGCATACCTGTTTGACTCACAAGACTGGTTCTTCAACGTTGTCAGTATAATGTGACCTGGTTGGGTGTGAAGTGTGGTAGCACCATAAAGTCAGCATTTCCGCACAATCGTGAACCGTCGGCACTCTCCGCAAAACGAGAAGATTTTTTTCGTTTACGGAAAGTGCCGACGGTTCCCGATTGCAGTTCCGGACTATCGCAAAGAGATTTACACTATCAAACCACAGCCTTCCAAACACATCGCATGCACTGGGTATCGCTCCCGAGAGTTTCCTCTGGTCCTGACATAGGCGCATCTGATCTGGTGTCGGTTACAAGATCGTCCTTAAATTATATTAGCTTCTGAAAGGACGTTCTACAACAGAATTCGCAACCCATACTTTTAGACCCTTCCCGAACCATACTTTTGGACCCTTCCCGAACCATACTTTTAGACCCTCCCGAACCATACTTTTATACCCTTCCCTAACCATACTTTTAGAACCTTCCCGAACCATACTTTTAGACCCTCCCGAACCACACTTTTAGACCCTTCCCGAATCATACTTTTGGATTATTCCTGGACCATACTTTTAGACCTTTCCTGGACCATACTTTTAGACCCTCCCCGAACCATACTTTAAGACCCTTCCCGAATCATACTTTTGGATTATTCCTGGACCATACTTTTAGACCTTTCCCGAACCATACTTTTAGACCCTCCCCGAACCATACTTTAAGACCCTCCCCGAGCCATACTTTAAGACCATTCCCGAACCATACTTTTAGACCATTTACGAACTATACTTTTAGACCCGTTACTGAACTTTTAGAAGAATCAAAGAGCTAGTTTAAATTTGCTCTGCATCCTTCCATTGCATCACATTGAGGGGCAAATATTATTATGACCCTATAACAACATTTGCTATTGTGACGTCATCCATCTTTATTGTAACAGTTTCATGGTTGTCAGAACTTGATTAATTCGGTTCAAAAACTGTCCGAAACAAATAATTAAACTAATTTAAATAAAGCATAGTTATGCTGTCAAAATGAAAACACGAATAAGGAATATCCTAGCAAATATTATTATGGTCCTCCAACTCACATTGCTATTGTTGACAAACTTTAAATTAAATTTAAATTATAACAATTATGAAACAAAGTATCCAACTTATATAAATCACTCTGATGGCCGAGCCCTTTAATCCTTTTACTAAGTTTCAAGAACAGATACTATTGTTGCCGTAATTGGATGGAAATACCAGAAAATTACAATTTCCATTTATCAAGTGGACATAACTCCACAAAAAAAACCGTCCGCTAAAAGTTGCGATGAAAATTGGTCGAGCCCTTTAGGCATGTAATCTTGTTGCAAAGTTTCAAGAAAATCAGACAATGTTTGTTGACGTTATTGCACGGAAATTGCGGAAAATTACATTTTTCGTTAATCAAGGATAGGAGATGGCTTCATAAGTTATCATAACTTGTGCCAAATCCTTTGTACCTATTTATGTTTAAAGTTAACCAAGGGGCCATAACTCCGCAAAATAACGTCCGCTAAAAGTGGCGGTTAAACTTGGCGGAGTCTTTAGACATGTTACCTTATAACCAAGTTTCAAAGATAATATTTGTTGTCGTTATTGCACGGAAACAAAGTTTGACAGACGGGCGTGACAGACGGACAGACAAACGGAAAATCCAAATTAATACCCCCGTTTCGGTGAAAACGGGGGATAATAACGAGTCTGTAAGCGCAGGATTCCCATATTAATCGCCTCTCCTTGTCCTGAACCTACAGAGGCCATTTCAGTCACTTGTTCCGTGAGCTGATGCATGCACAGGGACATGTATAAACTTATGATTATAAAATTATCGCTTCCTGAATCTTGGAAGTGAATGCATAATATCTAGTTGTGCGAACACCTTATAACATCCTACCTGTGTGTTAAATATTTTTGTTACAACAAGCTAATACGGCGCTATGCTATAGTATTTATAGATAATGTTGATAACACAGGGTATCAAATAATCTTTCACACCCTTGAGGAGGAGACAGGGGAATCTCAACCCGAGGGGTAAGATTCTTAGTTGTCAAACACCAGGCTTGCGTTAAATATTTTCTTCACAACAAACTAATATGGCGCTGCTGAGCTATAGCATTGATAACAAAGGGTGATAAAATATCTCACCCTGACTTATCCCTTCCGTAATGTAATGTGGGTGACCTCGTAGTCGTAATTTTCTCATGCAAGAACATCAAATGTCTGGCATTGCACACGTATTTAAAAAAAATAGAGTAAAATATTAGTTATTTTACAACGAATGTAAGCAAGGGGCCTTGACGTGGGAGGAAACCGGAGTACCCGGAGATAACCCACGTGTTCGGGCAGGTGATCATGACCCATACCTTTTCAAGTCCTATATATCGGCGCGGAAACCTAGTCGCTTTGTTGAAGTCCGCTATCTCCGATACGCTACCCGACCACCTGTAGTGCACAATATAAATCTGTGTAAAGAATGTTGTACTTTTAGCATTAGTTTGAAGACTAGGTTCCCTTAAAGGTCCAATATACGTAACTTTCGGTAAAACTTGAAGCGAAAATCAAGCTTAAAGGCCCAATATACGTAACTTCAGGACTTTTTTCATGATTCTGAAAAATTCTGAAAAAAAATCCAGTTGATAACCATGCAAAAATAAGCCTAAAACGAAGTAAACCTGAGCGGTAACTAACAAGAAACTCGTGACAAAAAAATCGAAAGAATTGAAAATAATTCAGGTGGGACCCACTTCAACAATAAACCGAAGGTAGAAGACGGTTCGAAATGGACGCGTGTTTACAAATAGCGTGTTTCAACTGCTACTGTACCGGTAACCGCGAAAGAATTCATCTTGAAAATTGCTGATATCAGTTAATCTTAGCTAACTCTATAAATATAATAAGTTATTAGGCTAGGTTTTCACTTCAAGTTTTGCCGAAAGTTACGTATATTGGGCCTTTAATAACTTTTTTATTTATATTTATAGACTTAGTTAAGATTAACTGATATCAGTAATATTCAAGATCAACGGGGTTACTGGTACAGCAGCAGTTGAAACTTGGTATTTGTAAGCACGCGTACATTTTGAACTGTCTTCTAACTTCAATCGGCTTGTTAATGAAGTGAGCCCCACCTGAGTTATTTTCAATTCTTTGGATTTTTTTTCTCAAGAGTTTCTTGTTAGTTACCGCTCAGGTTTACTTCGTTTTAGACTTATTTTTGCATGGTTATCAACTGATTTTTTTTTTTTCAGAATCACGAAAAATATCCTGAAGTTACGTATATTGGGCCTTTAAATTATGTTTGGAATTAAAAAATAATGTATATTTGAATGTCTTTTATTTTACAGCAATTATGAACCAAGTTTTGACACCTGATACTAACCACTCATGTTGGCCCGGATGTAAGCTTGTGTGTGTGTGGGGGGTGGGGTGGGGGAGGGGGGGGGGGGTTAGGTAGAGGGGGGGACAAAAGGGTAACACACCATTTTCACCCTGATCGTTTAGTCTTTCATATCTATTGAGGTCCAATTGGTATCTTAAAAGAATAGTATAATGTTATTGCTTTTTTCATTTATAATGAATTTATTATTTTGAAACAAAAATGCACCCTGGCACACTCCTATGAATATATAGTATATCTGACAGGATTGCATCAAAACATTGTGTATTGCTATTGGGTCTTAGGGCCAGGATCTGACTAATGATTTACTTTTAATTACTTATTGTTGTATGAAGAAATCGGAGTACCCGGAGACGTGTGACTTTTATCGTCCAATCCGGGAATGTGACTCCGGTCGCCATTATGAAAGGCAAGTGCTCTATCCATGGCACCACCCGACCAACTCAGAGTAAGTCTTAAAGGGATGAAACAGCTCTATAATGTGATACTTAGTAATAAACAGTATCATAGTCCAATGATTGAAATCTGTTTTCACTATTGATGTCTTCATTTATGGTCTGAACAATTTTGATTTTCTAACCCGAGTTCCTCTGGTTCTGACGCAAGACTTGGGACATTTCGTCAGATGGATTTTATATATGCTGTCGAGGCCAGAGGAAACTCGGGCTATGCATTTTCGTTACGCGCATGCATATAAAGCAATAGTCCGAATGGTTCTGACTCTCTGACCCGCTAAATATTTGGACGACAGGCGAGTGTGATAAAAATGCCCCCCCCCCTTCATATGGTCATAAAAGCTTTTATGACCATTTTTTTGGGGGGGGGGGGATTTTTATCGACAATTGATCTTAACCCCCCCAAATGTGTAAAATTACTCTAAACACCCTATTTTAGGTCCAAAACTAGCTGTAACAAATTCTCAGGTCTCTGTGGGAAAATATATTCCTCCAGGAATCGAACCCGGGACTCCGACATTAAAATCAAGCATGCTCCACCAGCCGAGTAACAGGGAACGTATACATGTACAATTAAGTCACAATCGGCCCTCTCCTCTTACCCATCTTAATCAGAGACGTACACAATGTTATTGTATATTCGTCCCTGTCTTTGTGAATATTTACATGTATGATACTTTCACAAAATATATTGAACATTTTTTGTAATAATCTGAGACATTTGTACATCAACAGTATAAGACTCTATTCAAATAATCGAACTTATTTATCGAATCCAACTTCAAAGAAAAATACCCCCCAAAACAATGATTTATTTTTCTCTCATATCTCGGTATGTTGGATAGAGTTTGCCTATGGAAGAAAGCTATGTAAGAAAAATCTAACTTATATAGCATATCACGCGACATGACGTCACAATGGCTCAACAATGCCGTGACGTCACGAATACTGTAAATGCCGATACCTAAAACAGAAAACGACGACGTGATGAAATTAAAACCTTTCACAAAATTTTAACCATAAACACCCGAAAGGTGAGACTAATTTATTGGCACAAGCTTCGTTTGCAAATACGAGTATTCTTAATCTCGCGATCTAATTCTTTTTTTGTCCAAAAAGGAAAATAGTTGAAATTTTCAAAATAGTAGACAGTCAAAACCTATTTTCATGGTTTTTGAGATTATTCGGGTTGTTGATATGAAAGAAAAGGACTTTTCATTACCGCTGGTTTAAGATCGCTAGGAAAATTACACCCTCGGGGTTTTCATTTGGCAAAACCCTCGGCAAAGCCTCGGGTTTTATCAAATTTGAAAACCCCTCGGGTGAAATTTCCCTATTTTACATTACATAGCACATCACGCGGTGTGACGCCACAATGGCTCAACAATGACGTGACGTCAACAATACTGCTGGCGAATACTGTAAACCCCGATACCTAAAAGAGATTTTATTTTCTGTGCAAACTTCATTTGCAAATATGGGATATGCTAATCTCACTGTCCGATTCGTTTTTGTCAGAAAAGCTCAAGGAAACTAGTTGAAATTTTCAAAACGATAGCCAGTCAAAACGCATTTTTTATGTTTTTTGAGTTTATTCACGTAGTTGATATGACAGAACCCTCGGCAAAGCCTCGGGTTTTACCAAATTTGAAAACCCCTCGGGTGGAATTTCCCTATCTTAATTATATTCCTGGCCCCAGTTTCATCAATGTGCAACCCCGGGATATCGAGGATTATAAGACTCTTTCATGACCAGGCACCGGTTTCATCAACGTTCTTCAACTTAAGAAAATTCCTTAAAAATCTCCATAGGAAAGCATTACAGAAGTTAAGGGGCGAAATCCTTAGTTAAGGAACTTTCCTTAAATTGTGTAATGCTTTCCTATGGAGATTTTTAAGGAATTTTCTTAAGTTGAAGAACGTTGATGAAACCGGTGCCTGGTCATGAAAGAGTCTTATATAATCCTCGATATCCAGGGGTTGCGCTCATACGATCATCTACGTATACGTGTATAGGCCTAAAGGATATCGAGGATTATATGATAGAGATAGGGAAAGCAAGTGTATGTAATGTACATGTCTACTACTGAAGTTGCAGATGAATTTCAATTTAATTTTAAATTTTCAAGTCATAATTAAGCCTATAAATATTTTTTTCCGATAAACACTGGTAAAAGCATTTTATCGTCAAAATACTTCCATTTTAGACAATACTTTGTTGCACAGGGAAATATTTTTGTAAAGATTTTAGAAATTAGAAACCTTGTCTTGGTATGATAAATAATATCGTACGGTTTTAACTTCAATTACAGTTCAATACATTTGTTTGTAAAACACCAATAAAAATTTGTATCGCTTACGGGAAGTCAAATGAGGAAAATTGTTGTTTAATTTATTCATTGGTTACTTTACAAACAAATTTGTTTGTTTGTTTATTCAGACTATAATGTCATTCATAGGCTAATTGATGACAAGAAGAAGGAAACACTATATAGCTAGCACACAAACAGACACGTGCACACAAGCTCATGATTACGTATATATGCACACATATATTGTACTATCATATATAGGCCTATGCACTTCTGATTTAATTTTAATTGAACTCTCCTTCCGGCACGCGCACCAATTCCATTTTACTAATTGATCAATTTTTCTTTTCCAACAGGTGCTTGAATTTGACAGGTTTTTAAATGGGGTTAACGTAGGTTACGACTGGCTGTGTTCTTTAAATCGAATAAATGTGTATTCAAAAGCATTCGTCTAGACTTAGTGATTTATAATGTTTAATCTGTCCATATAAGTATGTATGTAACACTGATTAGGCCTGACCGTATTACTCGACAGCGGCTATTGCTGGCTAGCTTATTAACATAGATTAACATTAATTTCAGTCACTGCGAAATACACACATCGCTTCGAATGTCGTTACCAAGCTGCCTACGCGAATGATATGCATTGCATTTGAATAAACATATCAGCAATGTTTACGAGTCATATAAACACGAGAATAATCCATCGTATTGTTAAAAGCATTCGAAAAGGATAACGATATCTAAATCTTCAATTCGCCTTGATGCGTTTTTGCACGCACGCTAAACACACATACACACACACACTACTAGATCTAATTAATATTTACATACACACACCGCTTTCCTCATTTCATATGCGGCTTTGAGATAGCTTGTGTATTCGGTCGGATTATACAAGAACAAGGGAATTTCTAGCTGTATTATGATGCCATGAGCTACCATGTAGAACGTTAATGATGTGAAGGGTGTTAGTGTGATTATTTTGATGTGATTTTTGTCCGCAACTAGGAGAGATCCTCCTTCCTTCGGTTTTGTTTGAGGGGAGAGATCGGCTTACGGTGAAAACAAGATGGCGGATCTCGAAGCTGTGTTGGCCGATGTAAGCTACTTGATGGCTATGGAGAAGAGTAAAAATACTCCAGCAGCCAGGGCAAGCAAGAAAATAATACTTCCAGATCCAAGGTAAATATCAACCACTTAAAAATCCGACGTTTTTTCAGTGAAAAATACAAATGAAAATGTCGACGGATGGGATGATTATCATATGGCGATCCTATTTATTTATTATGCCGTGGAAACAGTGTATTCGGATATAGTTGCCAACCTTGTTTTTCACTTAAAAAATCATTTTATTCATTTCAGTGTCCGAAGTGTCATGCACAAACATCTGACGAAGGTTGGGGAAGTCACATTCGATAAAATCTTTGGACAGAAGATCGGTAAGCGAAATGATGATCCTTACACGGAAGTTAGTTCACCACACCAGTTGATGAAGATAGCACTCCGTGTGTGTGTGTTTGACTGCTGACAAGCATTCAGCAAATATCCCCAAAGCAAATGTTTATCCCATCAAATATATATCTATATATTCGGTCCATGTTTAAATTATACCTTGGCATTTAATCATATTATGGAAATGGATTATGCATGCAATTCATTGAAAGTTTTTTGTTTACAAAATAACAAACGTTTGGTGATCGATTGTCAATGGAGAAAATTCAATTTAAACTAAATCATTGTGAAGGCATGTGAGAAACATGCGTTTTCTTATTCTTCAAGTATATTGATACATTCTATTCGGAAAGATTGATCTATGTGGATTTTGATAACATGTAGGAGGGAATTTGAGAATCGAATGAGCTGTTTGATAACAACCAGTGTTGGGATAGTGTTACTATTTATAGATCTATAATGGCAACAGGTAGGCTATATATATATGTTAACACTGGACTGAAATCAAGCTAGATTCAAATTGATTTGATTTAATGGTATGACAACATATGTGAGGAAGTTTATAAACAGCTAGCTAGGATATATAAACACGCAATCCAATTTGGTTTATATTTACACATGTTTGTTTGTTGCAATAATATATCTCTCATGAGCTAATTGTATGCAACATATATAAATATGTTTTATTGTATTAATTGCTAAAAACATTTTTAAATGCTGAAGTCCAGGGGTTAGAAGAACTTCTGTTTGCCAAATTTCTTCATTAGTCACTACAGAAAAATGGACAGACACCACTGTAGTAGATGAATTTATTTTTCAAAAATAAAATAAATTGATTTTATTTTTCTGAAAAATAAATCTTGTACCCCATAATGCATTAAGGTTTTCAAAACTTTCTAATAAATGTCACTACAATAGTGGCACATTTATACTATCATTATACAGCTCTTAATTCACCCCAGACTTTTTATAACGAACTGCTACAACCTATCAATTCGAAAGAATTCATGTGTCGATCTTATAAGGATTGTAAATCGTACCTCATTTTGATTGCGTATACGGTTGTTTGCCCGCAGTTGGCAACGAACATATTCAATAGTTTATTCGCAGTCAGAGTTTACTAAGCTCAAGAAGGGAGAGGTGTAAATATATATGGGTGTGAATGAATTACTTATTTACTTTATCTTTCATCATGTCATGAATTTATAAAAATTATGTTCAATTACATAATTTATGATAAAGTAACGGGATATATGAATAGATTGGCACCGATTGCGAATAAAAAAGACACCAATTAGTGTAGACTAAATCTGTGTATTAATTAAGCGATAGAATTTTCACACGAGTCAATCTTTAATGTTTTGATTTTGCATTTGACAGTTGTAAAATCAGTGATGAAGATATAATTATGTAATTATTCTAGAACGGTCAACATATTCCTACTGGACAGTATAGAACACACAGGATCGAAACCATATGTTGTATATATGTATCAAAACTCACAAATAGAAATTGATTTTCATTTGATGAAAAATCAAATATTCTTATTGAATGTTAAGAAGAACATTTCCTGTTATCTAAAAGTGTAGAATTTTTGGTTTCTTGTCAAGATTTTGAAAAAATTGAAAAAAAACTCCGCAAAATAATTTGCATTTTAACAAGTTTATTATTTCAACAATCTACGCCTATAAGCTCGACTCCACATTTTTTCAGAGAAAGAGGATTGGTGAGCTAATTAAAACCTATAAAACAAGTTCTCTAATCTCACTGATCTTCCAATATGATATACATGTACATATGTATAATCTTCAGTTTTTAATTCGAAGATTCTGTTCTAGAGAAACGAGAAAAGAAACCCTTTTTTCCCCACCCAGGTTTCATATGAAAACATTTTCCCCTGCATATATGGTAATTAATGAAGTGCACTCCATTCCTGTTTTTGTAAGCATAAAGCGCATTGGGATTTTTAGGTCGGTATCAGGTATATTAATATGATATCGATGACCAAGTATACTGTATAAGCCATAATACCACTGGTGATCATGAGTGCCCCCCCTCCCCTCAAATTTCTGAGGAAATTGTATAAGCCTCCCTTCCAATCAATACAACATTAAAATATTCTATACATGGTATACAGTGCACTCTTCTTTATATCATGTTGCATTTGTCAGACAAAAACATGATATTAACAGGAATGTGACATTAAGAGAAATATGTTTTTCCACTAAATCTAGTGCATTTCCAATCTCCCTAACTAAAAGTAAGCTATTCAATGTACACATAAAGATGTTTAGTATTTAAATAGATAACATTATTTCAATTACAAATCAATTTTGGGGATATTTTTTATTTTCTATGCAACATTTTGTACAAGTCGTATCTCTGAAATCAATGGAAATTACATCATTTTCTGGATATTTTATGTGATTGGTTAAAAAAACATGATATTAAGAGAAATTCAACTCAAAATACATGATATTAACCAAATAATATTACATAGATTATATAGAGAGAAAATTGGTGCTTGGGAAAAACATGATATAAAGAGGAATGTGATATTAACAGGAGTGATATTAAGTGGAGTCAACTGTATTACTATATAGCATACACAGAAAAACACCACAAACATTGGAAATATGTACATGTGTACAAGTTGTCCGAAATTGAAGACAATGTCATACATCATGAGTACTATATATGTATTCTTTTCATAAAATGTTGTACATATTGACTTTATAGAAATGCACACCTGTTATAACCATTCCTCATTTTGACCATAATTTACCAATCTCCCTCATTTAAGTCAAATTTAAATCTCACACAAACTCAAAATCTACATCCTGTGGTAAAATGATATCCTAGTTAGAAGGGTGTGTGTAATTACCATAACAGGTGTGTCTGGATCAAATGAATACCTTTTGAAGTTGTTTTGATACATAAAAAGAGGAAAACAAATTGAGTAATGCAGTTTTAGACATATTTCACTCACTTTCTCCCTCATTCGAAATATGGAATGAGGGAGATCTCCCTCATTGGAGGTTTCAGAGGTTAACACCTATGGAAATTACATTTTTCATCCAGATCTTAGTTATCCTTCTAAGTGCTCTTTTGGAACTATATTTAGGCGCCCTGCCTGGGCTCGAATTATGGCTAATACAGTAATAGCAGTAATGGAAAATTGAAAATAGACAAGTATGTATCTAAAATGTCAAACTATTTCATATATATGTAATGCCAATGAGATAAGAATTTCACTTTGAAAGGCCTGTTGACTTTCAGTAGCACATTTGCTGATAATGTTGATAAAATAAATGTTGATAATATTGAAAGAAACGTATCCGGTATGTCACAGATTTGACATACACATATATATAAAGTACATATAGTATGCACTATACCTATATACGTGTATATGAAAAAAAAATTGTTATGAATTTCTCACAGTTTGAAAAAATTGTTCAGCATCAAAATATTCATGATGCATTTTTGATACATGTTTCTGTTATGTATATAATCATAACTACATGCATCATTCAGTGATTTTAAAACCTCTTGGTCAGATTTAGTTTATACTCACCATATCATAACAGGATGAAAGTCTAAACCTGATTCGATTTTGGTGGTCATCATTCAGCATTAAAGGTCAAAGGTCACTGTTTGACCACTTTGTGAATAAAAAGCTTAAAGCTTGTGTCTCATGAACCCCTGGGCAGATTTAGTTCATATTTATACCATACAATCAGACTATCAAGTTCTACATGTACACCTGAATAGATTTTGGTGGTCCCAATCAATGGTCAATGTTAAAGGTCAAGGGTCACACTTGACCACTTTGTGGGGGTGGCAGGGATATCTTGCTTTGCTTTTATTTTAAAAACACTAGTCGTTCCATCTAGTACAGATGGAACTTCCACCAAGCAAAATACAGTATGCGGTATATAAATGTATAAATGATCCAATACAACATTTTGACTATTTTGCTAGCATAGTATTTTTTGAACCACTATATAATTATGTACATGTAGTCCCGTTTGAGATTTCCTGGGTCTAACACTATAAAAGGCTACCCTTATATTGTCCAGCCCTGATTTGCCATATTTGAAATTCGTTTAGTTGTTTATGGCATTGTATTTAAAGGTATCGAATGTTCTATTATCCCGTTGACCTCACCAAACAGTGTCGTAATCGACTCCAAACTGGGAAGCAGGAAAAAAAAATTGTCACTGATGTTTGTAAGGGCCCTGAAACTTGATCTGGTATATATATATATACAATGGTCACCAACTGTGTCACCAGACTTTGTATAATTACAAGGCCTGTTAACTCATTCACCCCTGAAGACACATTTGAGCTCTTCCAATTCAAATGTTAGAATAGTTCATTATGAAACTTTGGGGTTGAATGAGTTATTTTAATCAATATACAACCTTTACAGTAATGGAAGGATTTCAATGGTCTTTTAAGTTTTTTTGAGGCTAGTGTTAGGAAGCAGTTGAAATTTCATAATCAATCATCATTTAGAGTTAATTATAATCAGCCGATGATTGATTATTAATTGATTATATTACATGACTGCCAATAAAGAAAAAATATAACTAGAACTTTTGTATCTAGGTACGCAATATACAAAATATCAGTCATGGAGATACTGAAAATAGGTCATTGTATTAATATTTTGACCCTTGATCTCCTTTTAAAAAATAAAATTGTACTGTTTTTTCTAGAGTTTAAAAACTTTGATTATAATATACCTGGTACATGTATGTTTTTTTATTTATTTACTGGGATGGTTCAAGCGCACATGCTGATCATATGAGTACCAATTTAATGCAGGTCAACGTTTAACTGTGACTGTTAATTTTGACCTTTGACCTCCATCAATTATACAATACAATAGGTATATCATGCTAAACCTTATCAGAAGTCAGAGGATGGTTTTGGAGTTTTCCAAATGAAGTTTGCATTAACTTAAAGAGTTTTGTGTTTAAAGAGGGGTGCAGTCTTCTGTTATATTCTCCTTGAAGTTTAACACTTTGGTGCATGTGCACTGTGCAGTCTGCAGGTGTAATACATACATGTATATTTACATGTTTGGATGGTAGAATATATGTGAGTGGAAAAGTAGGTCAGTTACATTGTAGGTCTATATTTTGACCTCTGACCTTGATTATTCATAAAAATTGGCCTTTTGAAGAGCACATCTCTAACAAGTATTTTACATGATATTGTCATTAAAAAGACATGTAATACATGTATATTTGTATATATTAAGACTGAAGACAGTCATATTGTTACATATCTCATAATCTGGCCCTGGTTTCATCAACGTTCCTTAACTTAAGGAAACTCCTTAACTTAAAAATCTCCATAGGAAATCATTACAGAATTTAAGGAAAGTTCCTTAACTTTAAGATTTTCCCCTTAATTTCTGTAATGCTTTCCTATTGAGATTTTTAAGTTAAGGAGTTTCGTTAAGTTTAGGAACGTTGATGAAACCGGGGCCTGACCTCTGACCAGGGATAATTCTGACTCTTATAACCTATGGGAGAATTTGAGGAATTTCATGGGATCAGCAAGATATCTACGCGATTTTTCTATATAAAGTACAGTGGATTCCACTTAATATCACTCCTGTTAATATCACATTCTTCTTTATATCATGTTTTTTCCAAGCACCATTTTTCTCTCTATATAATCTATGTAATTTTATTTGGTTAATATCATGTATTTTTAGGTGAATTCTTCTTAATATCATGTTTTTCTTAACCAATCACATTAAATATCCAGAAAATAATGTAATTTCCATTGATTTCAGATACAACTTGTACAAAATGTTGCATAGAAAATAAAAAATATCCCCAAAATTGATTTTTAATTGAAATAATGTTATCTGTTTATTGAAACATCTTCATATGTACATTGAATAGCTTACTTTTAGTTATGGAGATTTGAAATGCACTAGATGTAGTGGAAAAACATGTTTCTCTTAATGTCACGTTCCTGTTAATATCATGTTTTTGACTGACAAATGCAACATGATATAAAGAGGAAAGCACTGTATTATAATATTGAATTTTCAATGAGATTTTCAGGAAAAATATGGGTAAAAATCCCCTAATCTCGCCCCAAAGTGATCCCTGCTGACCCAAATCATTTGAAACTGTTTTATGAGGCAGATCCTTCATAATAGTTTATCGGGATCCTACAGATGTGGACTGGTATTTGGTATTTACATTGTTGTAATTATTACAGTATATAATTCAAAAGACCAAATGCTGGTCACTGTGACCTATACATTCTGCTTTCATTTATTTGAGTCTGTAGTTTAATATAAACTTTTTATTTTACAACAATTATGAAACAAGTTATACAACTTATAATAATCACTCTTGTTGGCCCGAATATTCGTGCGCGAGTGTGTATTATTGCGGGAGGAAACTGGAGTACCCGGAGAAAACCTATGTGGTCGGGCAGGTGACCCCATACTTTTTCACATCTGGTCGGGAAATCGCATTGGTGAAAGGAAAGTGCCCTATCCACTGTACCACCCGACCATCCTAAGTCTGTAATTTAATGTAGGGTCTACACAGGTTTCTGGATAAAGCAGGTTTAATGTACACTGTGCACATACACAACTTGTGTACATTAGCAATTATTCATACTGGCACAGTTTAGCTTTTTGTTTTGTAGATTGTAATAAAATTGAAAGGGGTCACTTGAAACAAACATTATAAAAGTAATTATTTGGAATTTGAAATATATATGTCTAAAAGCATATGTTGTAATTTTGTCTTTGTAGATTTATAGCCATTTATTTAACATGTTTAAACTGTTCAATAAAATCTCACATTTAACTTAATGTTCAATTTAAACAATCTTCTTGAGCCTGTAAATCTCGCTAAGTTTGATGCATTGTTACATGGGTATATACTACACAAATCTCACTGCTCTGTAAACCTGTACACATTGTATGCACGGTTTATAGTGTGAATCAATAAACCAGCTTTTCTCAGCGCTCTTACTGCAGCGATTTATAAGCAAATATTAAGTTGGATTCTCCAGCATCAATTTGACTACAGGCATATTGTCTTGATTCTGTTAATGGAAGTTTAATTTGATTTGAAAGTGTTTATTTACATCAGAATAACCATTCTGTTGCCCTGTTAATACATTAAGGCCCGTTTTCTGGATGATATTCTTTAGCCTGAATGTCATCACTGGGTGTATAAGTTCAATTTTGTCGTATATTAAATCTCTAAGATTTAAAGGCCCAATATAAGTAACTTTCGGCAAAACTTGAAACGAAAATCAAGCCAAATAACTTATTATATCTATAGATTTAGTTAAGATTAACTGATATCAGCAATATCCAAGATGACTTCTTATGAGGTTACCGGTACAGCAGCAGTTGAAACACAGTATTTGTAAACACACATCCATTTTTAACTGTCTTCTACCTTTGGCTTGTTGCTGAATCGAAGTGGGCCACACCTGAATTATTTTCAGTTCTATGGATTTTTTGTCAAAGAGTTTCTTGTTAATTACCACTCAGGTTTACTTCGTTTTAGGCTTATTTTTGCATGGTTATCAACTAGATTATTTTTCATAAATTTTTCAGATTCTGAAAAATTTCCTGAAGTTACGCATATTGGGCCTTTAGAGGATAAAGTTTGGGAAGAATTTCATTGAATAAATCAGTGTTCAAATATAACAACTGATAGCGACCATTAATTATTGAAATGTTTTAAAAAATAATTTAGAAAAAACAAGATATGTATATTCATGTACATGTACAACTCTGGCTCTTAATACCTTTAAGAGGATATGAGGGATTTTTTGAGATAAGCAAAACATATTTGAGATTTGTCTAAATAAAGTAATACAAGCTGAATCTATAATGAGATTTTCAGAAAAAATATGGGTAAAATCCCCAAATTTCGCCCCAAAGTCAGATCCCTGCGCATATATAAAATATGTTATGTTTATGTTTTGTGTGGTGCGATATATATATGAAAATAATCATTTAAGCATGAAGAATAGCAAAAAATATAATGAATATTGATATTTTTATGATTCCTCCAAACTCTAAGCAGATGATCATCTGCCATAATAATAATTTAGTTGTGTCAGCGATTGATCATGACCTGCACAAAATGTAGTTAATACTTCCACAAAATTTTCTCTCGCTCTTTTTTTCCCAGTCTTCAACCAGGAACATTTTTCATTAGGAAAATATTTAAAACATGTGAACATTCAACCATCTACTTTTTTAAAGTCATGAACAACCTATTAAAAAAAACTTATTGAGAACATCCTGATTCTCTAGATCTTGTTGTAAACTTACAATACTATAACTCTCTAAATAATAAACAAACATGCTTCCTAAAAAATTCACACGAAACAGGCCATTGATAGATTATATACGCAATAACTTCCCCAATCTTATTATGTAGCCAGCATGAGGTTATCAACTTTGATTTCCCAGCTTTTAGAGTACCTGCGGGTAGATTTGAAATCCTTTGACATATGTGTACCGGACCAGAGATTATGATGGGTCCTCAAGGGGCAATACACTCTTTGTATTTATATATATACACAAACAAACTTGATGGTTAACTTATTCACCCCTGAAAATGTGTTTAAACTATTTCAAATTACAGAACGGAATAGTTGATTATGAAATTTCAGGGGTGATTGAGTTCAGGAACATTGTGACTATAGTCTATACTATATAGTGTACATTAAATACGTAACAGAAAAATGGGGCTGATGTGGCCGAGTGGTTAAGGTGTCCCGACTTTCTACCACTAGCCCTCTACCACTAGTTTGCGTGGTCGAAAACCATGTGGGGCAGTTGCCAGGTACTGACTTTTATAAGGTCGGTTGTTTTTCTCTTGGTATTTTGGTTTTCCTCCACCTCCAAAAACCTGGCACGTCCTTAAATGACCCTGGCTTAAAGGCCCAATATACGTAACTTTCGGCAAAACTTGAAACGAAAATCAAGCCTAATAACTTATTATATTTATAGATTAAGTTAAGATTAACTGATATCAGCAATATTCAAGATGAATTCTTACGCGGTTACGATACAGCAGCAGTTGAAAGTCGGTATTTGTAAACATGTGTCCATTTGGAACTGCCTTCTAACTTTGGCTTGTTGTTGAAGTGGTCTCCACCTGAATTATTTTCAATTCTTTAGATTTTTCTGTCAAGAGTTTCTTGTTAGTTACCGCTCAGGTTTACTTCGTTTTAGGCTAATTTTTGCATGGTTATTAACTGGATTTTTTTCTTCAGAATCACGAAAAATTTCAGAAGTTACGTATATTGGGCCTTTAAAATAGGACGTATAACAAAATAAACCAATGCAAGCTAAATCAAACTTTACAGAAACAATACGACTAGTCTATTCTATATATTACACCTGTACATTAAATACATTGTATTACAGAACACACATTTTTGACGAAAGCTCTAATGAAAAATTTGCTTTAGACCCTTCTTTACTGACTGTGAAAAAGTACATAGTGTACTTCATGCATACATGTATACTCATAAACATCATCGTTCTTGTCCATTTTGTCAATTTTCATTTATTTTTTGATATCACCAGTAATAGGATTGAAGCATATTTATGTGATATACATAGCAAAGTGGAGAACCGAAGTCAATACGATCTTTCCACACTGATTAAAAAGTAAAACTGCAAGGTGTACATGCATGTATAACAGTCTTGTAACCAAATGCAAAATCTCCCTGACATAAATTAAAATATGTCAGAGTGATGTATATGTAAGTCATCAAATTATATAAGATTTTTTTTTTCATTTAAGAAATCATTTTAATCAAAGCATTACTTTAAGCTTTCTTAATACATTTTAACTCATTCACCCCTGAAATTTCATAATGAACTATTCCAGCCTTTGAATTGGAAGAGTTCAAAGTGTCTTCAGGGATATAAATGACTTGAGATGATCTCCGTTTGTAATTTGAACACATTAACCCTAAAGACACATTTTAGCGCTTCCAATTCAAAGTTTTGAAAAATTCATATCGAAATTTCAAGGGGTGAATCAGAGTTATATATGTAGGTGTGGCAAATTGGCAACATTGGACCCCATGCAGAAATATTTTAACATTCGAAGCATCAAATTTCAAATAGATATGTATATATATAATGCAATTTGAATATAATTGAATATTTTGTAATTTGTGATAATGATAGTATATTCAGCATTAGTGTAGCGGATCTAGACCGTGTCGATTGTCGGCGACCAGATAGCTCAATTGGATAAGCGTCAATCTAGAGTTTGAAAAGTCCCGGGTTCGAACCCCAGTCTGGCCGTGCATGTTTCCTTTCCGGATACATTTGGCGCCCAACGAAATATACCCACAAAAGGTGGTAAAGATTCTCGTGTGTCTTTAGGGTCAAAGACTTTGTTTGAGGAGGAAGGTAGTGGATCTAGACCGGGTCAATCGTCGTCGACAAGATTATAGCTCAATTAGTTGAGTGTCCATCTAGAGTTCGGAAGCTCTCCGGTTCAAACCCCGGTCTGGCTGTGCATTTTTCCTCTCCCGTTACATTAGAGTACCATTTAACTTATATGTACATACTAATGAAATGCGTACGTATTGTCCATGTATCACATTCAATGTTAAGAGTCGGTGACAAAATGTTTTGAGACAAAATGTTTTAACACAAGTTGGCTATAAAACTGCACACATATCCATTTCACCCCCTAAAGGCACATTCCACATGATTTCTTTCAAAACAATGGTCAGAATATATACAAATGACACGCGAATCATCAGGATGCATCACTATCGACTCGTATCACTCCTGACCATAAGGTGTCCACAAACTGACTGTAAAAGTGGAATTGTTTGCGGCCTGGACATTTTTGCTTATTTTGCTTGATTAAAGGCCCAATATATGTAACTTCAGGGAAATTTTCGTGATTCTCAAAAATTCTGAAAAAAAATCCAGTTGATAGCCATACAAAAATAAGCCTAAAACGAAGTAAACCTGAGCGGTAACTAACAAGAATCTCTTAAAAAAAAAACACCAAAGAATTGAAAATAATTCAGGTGGGGCTGGCACTTCAACAACAAACCGAAGGTAGAAGACGGTTCGAAATGGACATGTGTTTACAAATAGCGTGTTTCAAATGCTGCTGTACCGGTAACCGCGAAAGAATTCATCTTGAATATTGCTGATATCAATTAATCTTAACTAAATATATAAACATAATAAGTTATTAGGCTTGATTTTCGCTTTCAAGTTTTGCCCAAAGTTACGTATATTTGGCCTTTAAATCACAGCGTATATACGGTATTCACAGGCAAACATATCTAACACCATTCAAACTCTACAGTGCATTATAGTATTCTAGGTACACAGTACAAAACAACATGACTGACATCACGAACATTTCAACACTGCGAACAGTTTGGAGGCTGACTAAGAATTTTACCCACGAAAATATTGGCTTTTACAGTATATCTTGTTGATGATTTAGTTGTAAAAGATTGAGATTGTGTGTGTTTGAGATCAAAATGTCCAATGCATTCAGTATTGCTGAAACCGACTTGATTGGTCACTGGCAAACAGACAGCGCATTTGATTAAATCTGTAGACTGGTCATCTTGAGTTTGGTTCTGGGTTGAAATCCTGATCAGGCAGTGCATGTTTTCCTCGCATTATAATATTACATTATAGAACATTAACTCATTCCACCATTAAATTATAATATGTAGTAATAATGAACTTTTTCCAAATTTGGTTAGCAAGATTTTGAATGTGTCTTCAGGGGAGACTAAGAGATTATGTAACACGTGCTGCATCTTTTTAAATGTTGTAATTTAAACTCCGTCATACAGCTGGTTTGTCCTTCCAGGACTCGTCAGTGATGCTTGGGGCCAAAAAGTGGGAATCAAAATTTTCTTAACTGAGTTCATGTATAACCATTAGGGCTGGGCACAAAGAGAAACTTATGACAGGCCTCTTGTTGATTGGCTTCAGAACAAAAACAGCCAGAGACCTTTAGCTATCTGAAATATTCAATCAAGGTGGTATACCGTGTTACCTACCGTAGTATTTGCCTAAACACCGTGGTATACCATAATACTTTTGATTTTGTGGTACCCAGCCCTAATAACCGTGATAACTGTTACAACCATGTTTGTTTTTGGTAAACCAGGACCTGCAATAATTGTATATTATCCTACAGCTACATGTACACATGAATCAATAGTCTGCAGCTGAGTTCCCCCACACAAATTACCAGTTAATTGGTTCGGCATTATCTCATTTACCCCTGAAATTCCATAATGAACTATTCCAACCTTGAAATTGGAAGAGTTTAAATGTGTCTTCAGGGGTGAATGAGTTATGATTAATTACCATACAGCTGTTGTTAAGTATGCTAATATTGTTTTAATTTTCTAAGATCAAGGACTGATAATGGATTGTATATATAGCACAATTTTGTAACTTTAAATTTACAGCAGATTGACATTTTTAGCAAAGTTAAGGTATTTTTTTGGTTTGAAAATGTCTTGTTCTGTTGAAAACGTCTTGTTTCTTCATTAATGTGATTTTTGAACAAGGTAAGACATAATTTGGGGATTGAAAACATCTTGTTTCTGAACTGACCAGATTATCTACGTAATAAAATGCAGTTCAAGTTTAAAGGACAATATATGTAACTTTCGGCAAAACTTGAAGCAAAAATCAAGCCTAATAACTTATTATATTTTTAGATTTAGTTAAGATTAACTGATATCAGCAATATTTAAGATGAATTCTTTTGCAGTTACCTGTACAGCAGCAGTTGAAAGTCGGTATTTGTAAACATGCGTCCATTCTGAATTGTCCTCTAACTTCGGCTTGTTGTAGAAGTGGGCCACACCTGAATTATTTTCAATTCTTTTGATTTTTCTGTCAAGAGATTCTTGTTAGTTACCGCTCAGGTTTACTTCGATTTAGATTAATGTGGTATGGTTATCAACTGGATTATTTTCATAATTTTTCAGAATCCCGAAACATTTCCTGAATTTATGCATATTGCGCCTTTAAAAATACATCTTTTATCTTAATCAATGTGGTTTTTAAAAAAACTTTTCGCTTTATCAAACAGTTCAGATAGAGAAAACATTTCCAAACTGATAATAAAAATATAACTATGGTACTGATGTGCTAAGTAATAAATCTTGATATTAAATAAATATGTTATTGTTTGATAATATAAACTGTTAAGGTTAAATAAAATATTGAAAATGTTTCATGCCGTTCCATGTTGATATTCCTATAATTATAGTCGAATGGCGGCAGTGAAATTGAGCAGACGAGCACCAAATTTAGCGAAAAATGCCGTTTTAAGGTACTTTCCGGTTAATTGACACAACTAAGACCTTGATTTTCCTCCTTAAAATAACGTTTGCCTTCAGAAAACGTATTTCATTTAGAAATTGGTCAAAACACGAGCTAATTTTTATTATTATGTAAGATTATGTTTTAATTCAGTTATATTATTCTTATTCATAACTACTAATATAATAGTCAGTATATTTTGTACAGACTTGTTCTGTTAGTTTTATTATTTGGTAAATTTGTACTTCAAATCACACTGACTTGACATGTATGCCAAATATATCTGGTTGTACTGTCTTGTCTACTTTGATTCATTTATGATTCATTTACAAACTAAGGTAAAATTTGAGTCCGTAATATTTCCGTAGTCATTAAATCTGACATAGAAATATGTGACACTTGTGAGTCATTCACAGCAACTCACTATTATTTATGAATGCTGCATTTAGAACCATTTAGAAAAATAGAAATTAAATTTGTGAAATAAATAAGAGAATACCGAAGCGTTAACAAAATCATAATTCAGACTCAAATTGGATTAAACCAGGGGCAAAATATGAACAAAGGAAAGACTAACATGGAGACCCTTGCAAAAGTACAAGAGAATAAGACCAGGTGTTCTGGAAGAGTAAGCGTCTTCTGCTTCATCGACGACACCCGCCATGTAAAATCTTTGTCACATCTAAAGTAAACATCAAGTTCTCAAAATGAAAAAATTAGTGATGGGAAAATCCTGATACAAAACTTGAATTTTATGGAATACCTGCCTCAAAGCTTGAATTTCATGGAATCCCTGACTCAAAGCTTGAATTTCATAAAATACCTGACTCAAAAATTTTGACTTTGAAAGCCTGTCATCAGATCAAACAGAACACTCTCACACATGAACTTCATAAGCAGAAATATTAATGTAGTAGCAATGTATACATACCTTTAGGATTCTATTAGGTTACTGCATGCATACATTTATCATGCAATATTATTACAGGAGAAGGGAAAAAAATGGAGGATGGGCTTATAGCATGTATACATACCTTTTAGGAATCTATTAGAGAAAAAATTGGAGGATGGGCTTATCGGTGGACAGGGGTTATGTTTAATTTTTAATCACATTCTAATAAACATGCTGAGATAAAACGCTGTTAAACTGAATGTCATTGTTTGACTTCCATTGCCACAGAGGTCATACTAATCAAACAGTATAATATTTTGCCTGTTGCTTTGTACAATGTATTTGTCCTCTTTTAAGATATTACATGTGTGGGATTGATACAAGATGAGTCATGTGCATTCACCCCTGAAGTTTCATAATGAACTATTCCAAACTATGATTTGGGAGAGTTCAAATGTATCTATAAGCTAGAGGTGAATTAGTGATGGGAAAATCCTGATACAAAACTTGAATTTCATGGAATACCTGACAAAAAACTTGAATTTTATGGAATTACCTGGTACAAAACTTGAATTTTATGGAATACCTGGTACAAAACTTAAATTTTATGGAATACCTGGTACAAAACTTGAATTTTATGGAATACCTGGTACAAAACTTAAATTTTATGGAATACCTGGTACAAAACTTTAATTTTATGGAATACCTGACACAAAGCTTGAATTTTATGGAATAGCTGTCTCAAATCTTGAATTTCATCGAATACCTGACACAAAGCTTGAATTTCATGGAATACTAAACACAACGTTGATTGTTATGGAATACCTGACACAAAACTTGAATTTTATGGAATACCTGACACAAAACTTGAATTTTATGGAATACCTGACACAAAACTTGAATTTTATGGAATACCTGACACAAAACTTGAATTTTATGGAATACCTGGTACAAAACTTTAATTTTATGGAATGAGAATGATTCAGGTGTAGTGACAATTCTTTTTTGGGATCAGAAGTTAAGTTGGCAAAATGAAATAATTGAATATTTAATGGTCTTTGGTGATTAACTTACATAGGCCTAGGGATGGTAATCATAAGATTACATGTTTAGAGCATGGAGAACACTGTTTTTTGTTTAGTTTTCCGACAAATATGAGATATCCCACAGGGCTTTGATTGTAACATCTTTGAATTATGCACATGCTAAATAAAAAACAGAGATTTCGGCAGGAACGTATTCATATTTGAACAGTTGTGAAGACTACCTAATTATGCGGTTTTCACTGTGCAGATTTCTTTTTTCTGAAGATGCTATTATTTGCGCTTTGTACCCAAATAGAATCATTTTCATTGACTAATGTACTGAAATACCCTATCAGGAATTGGGTGCAGACTCTGCACTGAATAACTTACGTGTATACGATATTGGGAATGTGAGAGTAGCATAAAATATTGGGAATGTGAGAGTAGCGTAGAACTGTTATAATTACGACAGATTTATTTGTCTAGGTCTGGGGAAGTGTCTATATTATGAATATAACGTTTTTATTTTTAATTAATTGACTTTAGGATTCGTTTATCTGATGAAAAATTTTTTTCTTTGTACTTGTGGTATATATGTGGAGGTGATGAAAAAGCTAAGGAGTAGCACAAAGGTATTAAAAGTTACTTACGTTTTATTTTTGATGAATGTCGGGATTGTTTTTGACGAGATTTAATCCAATATCAATTAATACAGAAGAAAAGAGATTTTATTATCGACATTCATGTAACTAGTCCTTTGAAGTTATGAAATAATTTGATATGTGTACATTGCAGAATAACACAGGAACATACCAGATATGACTGCAGTGTTTGATATTTTTAAAACAGCATCTTTGTTATCAACTCATTTACCCCTGAAAACACATTTGGACTCATCCAATTCAAAGTTGGAATAGTTCATGATGAAATCTCAGGGGTGTATTAGTTTATAACTATATGATTTTCTGATTAGTTTTTTCAGAGGAAAACACCTGGTCCAGTATTTTAGTGATAAATTTCAATTTGTGGTTGTTTGTTTGTGATGTGTAAATTTGGTGAAAGATATTTGAAAATTATAAAATTTACCTATATGTGTGTTCATAATTGAAATCTGAAGAAAATCCTCAAATTAATTATTCGGTTAGTTTACCTTGAAATTCTTTTATACATGTAAGGAGATTAAGTAAGTCCTATTGCATATGTCTTTAAAGGGGCAATATAATGTATGTAATTTCAGGAATTTTTTCCTGATTCTGAAAAATTATGAAAAAAAATCTAGTTTGATAACCATACAAAAATAAGCCTAAAACTAAGTAAACCTGAGCGGTAACTAACAAGAAACTCTTGACAGAAAAATCCAAAGAATTAAAATAATTCAGTTGTGGCCCACTTCAACAACAAGCCAAAGTTAAATTAGAAGACAGTTCAAAATGGACGCGTGTTTACAAATACTGAGTTTCAACTACTGCTGTACCGGTAACCACATAAGAATTCATCTTGGATATTGCTGATATCAGTTAATATTAACTAATTCTTTAAATATAATAAGTTATTAGGCTTGATTTTCGCTTTAAGTTTTGCCGAAAGTTACTTATACTGGGCCTTGAATTCATTAATCCCAGAAATTTCACAAGGAACTGTTCCAAGTTGATGGTTAACTTTCATATTTGTTAAAAAAACACTGCTACAGGTCTTCATCTGTCACCAGTTTCATCGATGTTTCTGAACTTCAGGAAACTCTTTACCTTAAGAATCTCCATAGGAAAGCTTTACAGAAGTGAATATGAAATCTTAGGTTTAGGAACTTTCCATAAATTCTGTAATGCTGTCCTTAGAGGGAAATTGTAAAGTTACAGAATTTCTGTTATGGAGTTATGGAACGTTGTTGAAACCGGGGCGTGTCTTTAACTGATGTTATGTAAATATGAATAATCAAAGAACTTACATCTCATCATGGTAAGCTGCTTAATATAGGTAGCAAATATAATATCTTGTTTTGAAAAATAAAAATTAACAAATTCAAAAAATGATACATGTACTATGTACATGCATGGTAATGCATATTAATTTGTTAAGGGTATCACGCATGATGTTGTGTGTTTATTTCCGACTGCTTACACATTTGTAATGTGATTTTAATTCGAAACGCTTTTCCAATTTGTATCGCTTAGCAATATCAATATGCTGTGTGTGGGTGTTTGTTTCTGTAACCTACAAAACAGATGTATGCTTTCAAAGATATGAGTGCGGTTATTGAATTGCGATTGACATTTGGAGGGGACATATGTAACTGGATGAGATAATAGGTTCCGAGGACAATACCATTATGTCTACCCATCATGCACCTCTCCCAATGGCCACCACCACTGACGGAAAGCTTTACTGAATCAATATACAACACGCGTCACCCGTGGACTACCTTGCTGAGTAGCTCGTTTGATCTAATAGACAAGAGAAAATTTAATTAGATGCTTGATTGACAGACTTACTTTTGATATTGTAATTATGTTTTTTTTTTTCTAATTACTTAAGCAATATTGACACACAATATTGTTTTATTTTTTTTCTTTAGAGATCATTTTCGTCTAAAAATATTTTTGAAAGCTAGAATGACTGATGGTTTCCAATATGCAAAACTTTTTATTTTATTGAAGCCGGGAAGTAGTTAATTCAGTGTACACTTGATATTGTTACCTGGCTTTTCTATATAAAAAGATATTCAATAAATTTGACTATTTTCTTGGTTAATCCAATGCATTTCATGTACAGCCATGAATTAGTTAAAACTATATGCCTGGTGATGTCATGAACTAATACATGTTTAGGTAACAAAGAGTTTTTGGTTGGTTTAAATGTGTCTGGTTTTTATAGGTATGAATATATAAGTTTGAAGGGAAATGCCAGTACCAAACCATAAGTAAAGCCAGATTAGACAGGGTTTCGGATTACACAGGGGCTGGTTTACACAAGTTATGTACTGTACTAGCCTAATAATCATTTGCCTTTTGATAGGGTTTGCTGATTAGTGACAATACGGTAACAAAAACTGGGTGTGACCGTCTTAACCCCCCCCCCCCCCCTGTGTCCTCTACTCATCTGTTTTAACACTGATTTAAAATGCATGTGCATTATTTTGTTGACAAGTTCAGATAGCCTAAACTGTGCAAGACATTTTAGTGTTGGGCTGCATTTAAAGGTTGAGGATATGTACATAACCTTAGATAAATATCTACTGCGACACAGGCAGAGAGTATTTAAAAAAGACTTGACATTAGCTATATATACAGCTTCACAGAATAAGGAAATCAAACAATATTACCATATTTTTCCTTCAAAGTGCCCTAGGTGCTTATATGATAATAACTTCAAGATCATTTTGCATATTCATTGTTTAACTCATCCCCCCCCCCGAAACACATTTGAACCCTTCCAATTCAGAGGTTGGATTGGTTCATTATGACATTTCAGGGGTGAATGAAATGATAAATAAATCTTACGTCAAGCTTATAAATTAAAGATTATTTGCATTTTCATCACTTTCAAAAATCAATTCTTCAAAGAAAAGTCAATCTTTTCAAAACTATGAAAATTATTCAGAGTGTAAAATGTAATTAAGTTGGAACAGGATTTACACCAGCTATAGCTAGATCTCCAACATTTTTCGAGATGATGCAGCATTTATTTGTAAAAGAGGTCAATTGATGTACTTTTGTTGCCACTGCAGGAATAAATATACATTTTCAAGCATCCAAAATATTTGAATATCTGCTTAAATTACTATAATGCATTGATGTACCGAAGGGGGGTGGGGGGTGGGGGGGTAATTTTATTTTAAGAAAAAAATGAATTAGATATCTTAAAACAATTGAGGATTATCAGATTTTGAGTGCTGAGGGAGATTCCTTAAGTCATATGTTGTACTGCTGACTGCTGAATAATACAAGCCTCTAGGTTCTGGTAAAATTATTTAGAAATTGGATATATACATATATACATTGTAAGTAGTCTGGGTCAAACTGGCAGCCTTATAGCCATGGGTTGCTGTACATGTGTGGTTACTGTGAAGTTAAGGAGAGGCAGAAAAACGGCTACAATTTTTTATTGACCATAGTGATTCTGACAATACATTTACTTAAACTGTACATATAGAGGACTCAGTCTGTTTTAGATAAAATATGGAAATTGTCTCCCTTTGTGAAACTCTTTATTTTATTGAATTTCAATAAGGATTTGTTTCAAGAAGACACACATAATGTATAGCAAGGAGGCTTATATCAACCTTCCGCGGCCTTCCAAATACACATTATTTCAACATACGCACCCACTTAATTCACATACATTGGAAGGCCATCCTTAAATGATCCTAGATGTTTATAGGATGTAAAAACAATAAAAACCCAATTAACTAAACCAGTATTCATTATAACAGGCTGAAATTCTACCTTTGATTTATAATGTGTTAATGATATAGAATTTGTCCTGAATATTTGTCATTATTTCTATTACAAAATACGTATACAATTACACCTTGCATCAAGGTTAGTTCATAGGATGTCAATATTGCTGTATAAGTGCATCCATGCACGAGAATCGGGTCACTGTGACACGATCTAACTTTGACTTACGTGAAAATAAGAACATTTCTAGGGCATATTTCTTTATAAATTCTACTATTATAACACACATCACTCTGAGCCAATCAAACGCATACCCGTTAACCCTCCCTTATTAGGATCGAGAGGGAGTTACTTATCTCCCTCAAAATTTCTGTCATTTAAGTTTAAATTCACACAAACTCAAATCCTATATCCGGTAGTCAAATGATATATCCTAGTAACTACACAGTGTGTGTAATGACCATAACAGGTGTGTCTGGATGAAATGAATACTTTTTGAAGTTATTTTGATACATAAAAAAAGGGAAAAACAATTTGAGTAATGCAGTTTCAGTGGTATTTCACACACTTTCTCCCTCATTGCATGGAAATGTGGAATTAGGGAGATCATCTCCGAGGTGAACACCTGGCCCTGGTTTCATCCTTAACTTAAGGAAACTCCTTGACTTAAAAATCTCCATAGGAAAATATTACAGACGTGAAGAATGTTCCTTAACTAAGGATTTTCCCCTTAAATTCTGTAATGCTTCCTATGGAGATTTTTAAGTTAAGGAATTTCCTTAAGTTAAGGAACGTTGATGAAACCAGGGCCAGTATACATATGCTGACCTTCAATTTTACCCTTCAAACAACATATACCAATACAATGGATTTGAAATGAAGAAGCGAACTTTAATAAAACGATGTCACGCATACACTCACTGGGGGACCCTTACCGTTCAAAAAACGCATTTTTTCGTTCTGTTTTCAAATACCGTTCATTTCTTTAATTTTTGTGTTCATTTTCCGGGCTACCGTTCTCGTTTCACGGTGCACAGTTTATTTTTCAAATCATGGTTTACTTTTGAGGATCGTGTGTTGATTTTTCATGTACCTTGTTCATTATTGAAAAGGATCGTTCATATTTTAAATTGGGTGTTTATTTTTCACGATCACCGTTTAATTTTCCCGATCACCGTTTACTGATTACGATCACCGTTCAATATTCGCGCTCACCGTTTACTGATTACGATCACCGTTTACTTTTCAGAATCCTTGTTCATTTTAAAATTGAGTGTTTACGTTTGGGGGAGCTGTGTTTATGTTTCAAGAGCCGGTGTTCATTTTTCAAAACCGTTTAGTTTTCGTGGACGACCGTTCAATTTCTCCAGTGCCTTTTGTTCTGACTAGTCCTTTCATGTCTGCCGACCGGCTACGCTCCCGTCCACCTTACCTAATCCGGGCACCGTCAAACTTACCTGTGGTCTGTCAGAGCTCTCAACCGTGACGTACAGTACTTCCTGCAGCCCGAATCCATTGGGTGATGGGAATTAACTTTGGTCAGAAAATAGGCCTACAGTGTAAAGTAACTTGTACGATGTTCAATACCGGAAATATAATCGACAGAGGTATCGTAACAGAAAGCGCTTCTCGAATTCGGCGAACGGAACAGAAATAACGCTATCAAATATATCCGAAGCCTAACTGTCTGTAATTCCCGGGAAACAAACATTATGTAATGAACTGGACGACTGTAAAAAAATGAATCTCGCAAGAACATTCTCCATTCATCTTTACGATAGAATACCATTACGTTTCGTCAATGCCGTGGTTTCGTGATGGTTCTACCCCAAAATAGACAGTGTACCTGATACGCAGGTGTCGATCAGTTCCACCACGGACTTAGATAAGTTAGATAAGTCCGTGGTTCCACTAGATTACACGATTCTACTTCGAACAATGCAAGATTATTGCATCTTTATGATTATTCACATTAACATTATCTGTTTTTTCGCGTACACCATGTCAAAAGTTATCAGAACTTACCGATCAACATTTATTTTTAACCCGTGACATCTACCGGGACTGGCAATTTCATCTGTCTGTGCATATAGTGAATGATTGGTTGGTTTGAAATGTCAATCACATCTGAACACAGTAGCCCTCGTGACATATGGGCGGATCTTACGCAACACTTCGCATCCTGTGACTGAACAAGATATCAATTTATATTTGTGTATAAAAATAACGACGGCCACATTGCGTAATGACAAAAAATATATGTAGACTTTTAATAATAAGTGGCAGTCTGCAGTTGATTTACATCATATTATTTTAGCTATAACGTTGACTTCGATTACATGTACTTATTTCCTGTTATTTCGTACGTATAAATCGGAAACGGAAAGTATCACCTAATCGTAACTGTCGTCAACGATTATAGGTAATTCCTCGATTTGGTGTAGTTTGTTGAAAAATATACAATTTAATATTCTAAGGTCCAGTTTGTGTTTAAAGCTTTAACAATACGAAATACACTTATACTAAAATCATATAAACTATCCGTATTTCTTTACGGGTGGTAAAAATTGTATAAATTATATACCAAAAAGTAACAGGCACGTACAGGATATCGTCCAACGAAGGCCATCAGGCCTCAATAACGGACGTACAAATATCGAAATCACTACGACCCTGTATTAAAGTCGAAATGAATAAAATCTTGGTTTTATTTTTCTAATATATGTACTACAGTTTATATTTTGTATATATATATAGGGACGTATCTCACATAACGTCCCTGATATATACCAGGTACACAAAATATAAACGGTAGTATATGTTTTTGTTTTTTTTTAATGTGGCTGAGAAGAGCCAGTGCCGGTCGCTTGATTTGTTCCATAGATATGTTAACGTAGTTTATAATACAAGCTGACGAAAGTTCAAAATGACTGTGAGGATTTGATCACGAGATTTTTTTACTTGACTTAATTGTAAAGCAAATCTATATTTCATCAGTACGTCTTAAAATGTTTCAATAATCACTATCTACACCAGGCATATCTGTATCTCTAAGTTGATCTTGCAATGCCAGCATTCCATACCACATTATACTATAAACTGCATTTCTTCCGTTTATAAAATTTATAACAAATGCAACAGGAATTCGGATACAACTGTTGAAAACTTCATTTGTGTTCAATACGCAAGCTTCCGTATCCTATGCGTTATTATCAGAGACGTATACGTCTCTGGTAATTACATGTATGTACTTATTATTTGATTTAATTCATTATTAAAGAAATGCATACAAGACCCTTTGTTGGTAACATTTTTTTTTACGTTTTCTCAAGAAGCCAAAAAGAACGGGTACTGTTGAGATTCGTTTCTAACTGTACTATTAACAAACGGCGTGGCTGGGGGTATTTTGATGTGCAAGCCCCGCGAAGTTTACAAGTAGGGGAGGGGGTACTTCGGGAAAGAATAACATTTGAACTTCAAGTGGTACCATTGTTTTAGACTTGTTTGAATAGACATTGCCTGGCCTCTCATTATACAAAATATTAATGCGAAAATGGAATACGAAATGTTTTACTTCCAAGATTTATGGAAACAAAATCATTATCCATATATATACGTTTCTTATGTCATTTACTCGTCAGTAAGTACATTGTAATAGCAAGAGACATTTAAAACCATCTTTGATATACATACGTCTCACAGAGACCCAAGAATTTTGACAGCTAGTTTTGGACCTAAACTAGGTTGTTTAAAGTCATTTTACACTTGGGGAGGGGGGGGGGGGCGGATCAATTCCGATAAAAATGCCCTCTAAATGGTCATAAAGGCTATCACTGAGCACTTAGAGGGCATTTGTATCGAAAATTGATCAGCCCCCTCCCCCAAAGTGTAATTCTCAAGTCCCTGTGATACGTCTCTGTAAGTGTTAATAAGTACTGTACATGTTATGTGATTATTTCAGCTCAGGGAGTACTAAGAACTCTTGCTTGTTTTCTTAAAATTATGTACAATTAGAACAAGCCTAGTTTCACGAACGTTCCTAAACTTAAGGCATTGTCTTAACTGTAAATCGCCATAGAAAAGCATTTCAGAAGTTTCGAGAAAATCTTAAAGAGTAACTGTATTACTGAAGCATCTTTCGTATATGGAAAGATTGATAAATAATAAGTGAGATAATTTTCACGACGATTTTATTTTTGTAAAAATTACGAAGTTTTGACCATTTTACTAAATTTCACACCTGAACGTAAATCAGGTAAAATCCCCGATTTTGCCATACGACCGGAAGTGACGTCACAACGGTAGCTGCACTGACCGAATTGAGTAGTCATTATATTAAAATTGTATGAATCGTATCACGACTTGTTATTTGTAGAGAGTCTTATATACAAGAATATGACACTGATTATATATCAAGGCCTTACGGATTTCATTAATGATCTACTGATAATTGCAAGGTGCCATATGCCCCAGGGGACAGTAATTAGTGGGGAGGGGGCCCGGGTTCGGTAGTTCTTGTTCCTGTCAGGTATGCCGCAATGTGGTCATGGTCACTCGACCATAAATCAATTACCACCGGACTCGCTAATATGATTAACAGATTATTATTTTGTGGGAAAAACTGTAAGACTTCAAAACATACACTTGATATGATTATGTATAATTTTCTCATATTTTATTTCATATTACACCGCTTAAACAGCGTGTGTATTCACTGTTTACACATATACGTCCCGACATGCATATATCAGCAGTGTATACCTGTGTATAAAAGTTAACAGCTTCCCATCCATTGATAATTATGTATGTTTATGCAGTATATTATATATATAAAAACAATTAAAAAGTATGCCTGAATATTGTAAAATAAAAGGAACATGAGCGGAATCTTGATGTTACCTGTCTTCAGGCATACACATCGAAATAGAAATCAATAATAATAATTCGAAGTTCTAATATACCGCTTTATCATGACCTGAAGATTGCCTCAAAGAACAATTTATTTCAAATTCTGTTTGAGAAAAAATAAGATAAGGTCTTTGAAAACCCCTGTATTTAACTGATTACCTAATTGGTTTTAATCCGCATTTTATTCATTTATAAAATATGAAATTATAACTGACATATCATGCAAGTTTCGATATAATATGTCAAGTTGAATAGAAGAGTCAAATTTGAAATTTAATAAAGTGACATATGTACTGTGTGACTTGACGGCGGTTTCTGGAGATTTCAAAAGGTTCTCTGGATAGTCTATGTTTCATTCAAAGTCGAGAACTACATATTGTAACTACAGATCTAGAGCACTCATTTTGAAGTTATAAAGAGGGGATAATAACCGCAACATACTCAACTATCACCAGTAGTTTTAACTTTGATAGCCCCCCCCCCCCCCCCCCCCCCATCTCCAAAGTTATTTACTTGCAACTGACCAGGTAGATTACCCCGCTTATCCGATTACGTAATTTAATGGACACTAATCTGAGATGTACAATATAATAAAATTCACTCTTGAATCATTTGACAAATTATCTGTATAAATTTATATATGACACCAAGGACGTATATGTGCCTGATGATAAAGCTAGAGTATTACAATGTGATAGGTTAAAAATAATTTGAACAGTCAATATCTAAACACTTAATTTTATGGTACGACACTTAATTTCACTATATATAATACATGTCGGATTAACAATTAATTAACCAGACGAACGTATATATCTCGTGTTCCCGTTGTCACCAATACGTGTGCACAACTTTCAGCGGTTTGCTGTGCGCTTGATTAGCTTGTGGCAAAACATGTAAAAAACCAAACTTCAACCTGTCGTAACTTTGTAACCAGTGGGCCGATTTCGGCAATGTATTAATGCCGACACAACGAGTCTGATAATTTCAGTTTCTATTTGCACTACAGTTACTCTTTAAGTTCAAGACATTTTTCTTAATTTCTGTAATGCTTTCCTATGGAAATGTTCAACCAGGGACGTATATATAATTTTGGCTGGGCTCATTAATAATTGTTTTTGCTGACATTTTGTTTGAACTGACCGGAAATGTAGTAAATATTGGCCCTTCTTTAATTACTCTTTGAAAGAAGGGCATTTTTATAGCAAATCTAAAACAGATTCTATAAAACCTAATGTGACTTGATTATATGAAAAATTCTGCCTAACAAACTTTCTGCAGTCTGGTCTGTTAATCTGACGAGTCGGCAAAAACGAGTTACAGTATCAGTGTGAATATCAAGAATATTAGACGAATTATGAAATCTCTCTACTTTAATACACATATTTTGGATAATGATGTGCAAACACGGGCTTATGTGCTTACATGGCAGCTACGCGCCTGGTAACGACACGGACTTGGATAGATAATCTTTTCCCGTGCTGTCGACGATAATAATTGTACACTGAAGTACACAAATGAACATAGCCTATTCCCCCCTTATCTTTCATAACGAACTGTTCCAACCTTTCAATCAGACCAGTTCAAGTGTGTCTTCTTGAGTGAATGAATTAAGGGTCGACAATTTTACGACATCATAATGGTAATAATTACAGTCAGGTTTCGCCACACCTGTACCGGATATACACCCCCGGGGTAAGTTTCACACCTGTTTCCTGGGGCTGTTAAAACTGTGTTGTAGTTGATATTGTCCATTGTGTCAAACTGTTTTGATTGACAGGTTGTTACGCACAGGTGAATCCCCCCCCCCCCCTCGACACTTTCTGTTAAATGCAAACAGTTTTACGATCTTAAGCGACTAAAGCCAAAAACTACGGTCAACAGTTAATTGTACTGTACCCGTATAAAACAATTTACTATTGTGTGTATTGTTTGAAAACAACGTGTGATGGTACGGGGCTCTGAAAAGAGTTCAATTCTAGCCATTCCCCGTGTTTTGTTGCAATTTTGCTGTAAAAAAATTAAATGGTACACAAGAAAACATTTGGATTAAAATACGCGTATCTTATGATTATTTTTTTTCCAATCATCATAATTTTTTATATTGTATATAGAGCATTTCGTATCTGCAAGATGAAATAATAACTGGAAACGATAAGCGAGATTTTATCTTTTGACAACAGACACATGAGAATTTGTTAGTGTTGGTCCTTTAGCCGGTGTTGAGAGTATTTTATCGAAAATTGATCTTAACCTCTCAAAACATATAAACATATAAAAAAAAATTGGGTCCAAAACTAGCTGTAACAAATTTTCAGGTCCCAGTGTTTGACGTCTTTGTGTAGCTGTCAATTGTCGGTCACAGTTCGCTGCATCCACGAATTTAGTAAGCTTGTGCAAAAGATCTGCTAACATTTTGATTTAAAACAAGCCAAACATTAACCTCCACTTACAATATGCCTACTTTCAGAAGACCAAAGTGTTCCAGATTGTTCCATATATATATATCTAATTTTCTGTAAAAGCAAAATAGCCGAGTTTGTCCAATACATTAACAAATAAAAAGAATAAGAAAGCTAACCATGCTTTCACAACTTGAGACACCTGTTAGCTGGACTGCAGAGCTCCTTGCCGTAGGTCAGAGGTCCCCGCCGCGGCCGGTAAAAATCAAACGCTTTTTACCCTCTTGTAGAATATGGACTAGCCAATTAAGTCCGGTATGGGCCAAGTATTTTGTATTTTAGGGTTGAAAGCATGACTCCAAATCCTTGAGTGCCGTGTTTGTTTTGTGCATTTGTCAAGGTCGAAGACGAACGGGCATATGACTTTCACTACGATAGCGAATGATTGGGAGAACATAAGTTTTTTTCGTTAACTGTTTCCTAATATTTCCTTTCAAACAATGTTTTTGAAATACCAAAATATTTTGGCACGGACGTAAGTAAATTAGCTATCTTATTCCGTGCTTTTGGCTTCACCTTTAATTGACCTCGTATTACGTTATGCAAATCATCGGCGGATTTTGCCATTGAAAATTTTCGATTATAGATAAAACAATACTTCAAAACTATAGACTTCTTTTAACAACTGCATGGTAGCCTCGTGTTACGCACATATACAGTACGTTATCTTAGCAATTGTTCGGTTGCGTATTGATAGTTTTATTAACCATTTTCACCTGATGATTTTACGTGAGCGTAAACAATATCCGTTTGAAAATTACACGTTTTACGTCTGTATTATATTTCATATAAAGCACATTTGCTCAGGTGATAACTCCGAGGGGTTTTAATCTTCTCCACTCTGGCGTATATATATCATGGCACTGTATAATGAAGTGCATACTAAAGTAATTTGATTCGCAAGTATTTTAATCTCGGTTCTGCACAATAAAACGTAGTAAGCCATATATGTATAAACTCGTACAAAGAATGAAGTGTTTCACTTGCATTTTAACTGTAAATATATGGATTCGGGCTGCAGGAAGTACTGTACGTCACGGTTGAGAGCTCTGACAGACCACAGGTGAGTTTGACTGTGCCCGGATTAGGTAAGGTGGACGGGAGCGTAGCCGGTCGGCAGACATGAAAGGATTAGTCAGAACAAAAGGCACTGGAGAAATTGAACGGTCGTCCACGAAAACTAAACGGTTTTGAAAAATGAACACCGGTTCTTGAAACATAAACACAGCTCCCCCAAACGTAAACACTCAATTTTAAAATGAACAAGGATTCTGAAAAGTAAACGGTGATCGTAATCAGTAAACGGTGAGCGCGAATATTGAACGGTGATCGTAATCAGTAAACGGTGATCGGGAAAATTAAACGGTGATCGTGAAAAATAAACACCCAATTTAAAATATGAACGCTCCTTTTCAATAATGAACAAGGTACATGAAAAATCAACACACGATCCTCAAAAGTAAACCATGATTTGAAAAATAAACTGTGCACCGTGAAACGAGAACGGTAGCCCGGAAAATGAACACAAAAATTAAAGAAATGAACGGTATTTGAAAACAGAACGAAAAAATGCGTTTTTTGAACGGTAAGGGTCCCCCAGTGACTATTTGTAATATAGATCTAGACTACAGGAAACACTATAAATAAATCCCATTGTCTCAGTATAATGTGGGTGGTGGATAAGTTACAAAAGTCACTCAACTCAACAGGTGGAGACATATACATGTAGCTGAATGTTTCTATGGGAAAGAAATTTGAAGCTTTATGTCTGTATTCAAGATCTAGATCTGTAAACTTTTAACAGATTGGCCCTCCAGAAGGAAGCTTTTATTTATATTCTGTTCATATGAAAGATTATCACATCCTGCTGAAAAAGTCAAGGAGCCATTATAATTTTCATTGTCAAAAAAAAAAAAGTTTGTCCCCTGCTTTCACCAAAACGTGGGATATTAATTTGGGTTTGTCCGTCCGTCCGTCTGTCTGTCTGTCTGTCTGTCTGTCACACTTCCTTTCTGGCAATAAAAATTATCCGATTTTCTTGAAACTTGGTTACAAGGTAAAATGCCTAAAAGGCTTGGCCAAGTTCGATCACCACTTTTTGCAGACTTTATTTGGCAGAGTAATGTCCCCTTGAATTACAACAGATTTTACCTACAATATGATTTGTTACCCCCTAATGAAAAGGGGAAAAGCAGGGGGTTTTAATTCTACTTATTAGCTTATTTGGTTTAACGAAAGATGCTGCACATTTATAATTTCAGTACAATCTTGGACTTTAAATGGACATTCACCCCTGAAGACATGATTGAACTCTTCCAGTTTAAAGAGTGGAATAGTTCATTATTGAATTGAAGGGGTGAATGTGTTCAGGGAGAGATATGAAATAAAGTTTTTAAGCTTTTTGACAGGGTTTAACTTCCTTATACAGTGAATAAGGTCATACGAGGGCAGAAGCTAATTATATAATGTATCTATTATAAATTTCTAAGAAATATTGATGCTTTAAGAGACCATCTGTAATAATAATTCAAAAGATCACGTAACACACACATATGCTGCACCTCTTAAATGTAGTAATAGATACAGTATGCCGAAAAAATGAATTAAACTGCATCATACAGCTGTTTCGTCCTCCTAGGACTCTTCAGTGATGCTAGGGGCAAAAAGTGACAAACAACTTTCTTGGATTTGGTTTAAAACTCTGCATTAATCACACCTGAAATTTCATAATATTGGAGGGTGTTCTATTCTGTAATTATTGAGGGGGCCTGTACAATATATTTAGCATGAGGTTCTCTAATTATTGAGGGGGCCTGTACAATATATTTAGCATGAGGTTCTCTAATTATTGAGGGGGCCTGTACAATATATTTAGCATGAGGTTCTCTAATTATTGAGGGGGCCTGTACAATATATTTAGCATGAGGTTCTCTAATTATTGAGGGGGCCTGTACAATATATTTAGCATGAGGTTCTCTAATTATTGAGGGGGCCTGTACAATATATTTAGCATGAGGTTCTCTAATTATTGAGGGGGCCTGTACAATATATTTAGCATGAGGTTCTCTTTTTTGAGGTACTCATAGATAAATGTACATTCATGTGGTAGTATACCAACATTATCAACACACACTCCATAATATTCATGGTAATACATGAATATCTATGTATATGCCAATTTTGAGACAGGTTTTTAATTTGTTTATAAATATATCAATAGGTAAAGATGACCATGACAACGTCTTGCTGGATTAATCAGCTTTAATAAAAAATGTTGACTTATTAAAGCCGATTAACCCAGCAAGACGTCATGGTCATCTTTACCTATTGATAACTCTACTACTACGGCTGGACTCTTGTATTCCTTGTGGAATCCGTCTACTGGGCTACACAGAACTCTACTGCACCATCTACACGGACGTTGGATCTCCCTCTCCCCGTATTTCTTGTTTAAAAATAGTTTTCTTCAAATTCTTAAAGATTCGTTTTAATAGGAAAGTGCATGGTTCTATGTGTTTAGGTCCATTAACTGAAATTTTGTTTCAGAGAATTGTATTAACAAGCAAGCTTTAATAATACTCAGATGTGACCACTCCATTTTAATTGGGAGACAACTTGCATTAAGAGACCATCTACCTTAGTATTAGAGACCATTTAATAATTAGGATTCTCTAATGGTGAAGACAAAATTATGGTGTTTGCCTCATTAGATGGGACCACGGTGGCCGAGTGGTTAAGGTGTTCTGACAAATTCTACCAGTAGTTACATAGCCCTCCACCTCTGTAGTCGCGAGTTCGAAACTGACGTGGGGCAGTTGCTTTAGGTACTGATCGTAGGTCGGTGGTTTATCTCCAGGTACTCAGGCTTTCCTCCACCTCCAAAACATCCTTAAATGACCCTGGATGTTAAAAGGACATAAATCAAAATAAACCAAAGCTCAATGGATGGATATACAGTATATTAGTCCGCAGGGAATACTAAATTATATACATGAATTATAAAAAAGATTGAATTTATTCAAACCATATATACTTTTATCTGGGATTGTATGTAATGTTATATATATACATTTGTATGTATGACTGTGTTTTCAACATGTAGAACATTATATACAAAGTTGCCAAAAATCACGCAATCTCTGCTGCAAATATTAACATTTCTTTTCCTTGCACTCCAAGTGTTTATCAATGGATATAGTTTCAGTAAATGGTGAGATAATATGGCCAATATAGTTTGCAGAATGCTGTCAAGATTTCCTTGGCAGAGATATTGGAATCTGATGGGGGCTTTGTTCCTGCAGTGTATGGCTAGGTACAAGACTCTTAAGAGATCTCTCTTCAGCATAATGTTATCCACCTCTATCACTGTGTTGTATTATACACAGGGAATTAATTTCAGGTAAAGTGCTGCGATCATCCGTTGTAATGACAAAGAAGAGTTTTTAGTTGATTTTCAATTATCTCCCTTCTGAATAGAAGTAAGTTTTCTGGTATAAATAAACACCACCTTTCAAATTTTTCTTGCATTCTCTGCAGTTAATATATTAATGGAACTCCTATTTTGAATTTGATGTTCCTCTGTTATAACGTTAACTTCAATGGCAAAAAACAGTTTTTAATTGATTTAGAGTTATCTCCCTTCTGTATAGAAAATTGAAAGTTTTCTGGCATAGATAAACACCATATTTCAAATCTATCTTGTATCCTTAGCAGTTACTTAATGGGACACCTATTTTGAATTTGATGTTGCTCTATGTAGCTATCATAACTTCAATGACAATTAAAGAAGAGTTTTTAGTTGATTTAGAGTTATCTCCCTTCTGTATAGAAAATTTAAAGTTTTCTGGCATTTCTGGTATTCTCTGCTGCTACTTAATGGGAATCCTATTGTATTTTAAATTTGATATTGCTCTTGGTTAAGTGAGGTTTTGTTTTGCAATGTTGATGTCCCAGGTTGAATCTTTTAATTACAAACCATAATTTATCTGTAAAATGCATGTCAGCTTACTTGCTTATAGATATACCTGCTATAAGGAGGGATACCTCCCAATTTAAGACCTTTAATTCAAGTTTTTTTAACCAGTAAATTGGCTAAATTATTCCAATACTCAAAGTAAAGAGCTTATGATTTCACCTAAACAAACTTCCAAAAATAGGTCATTTTCAAAATTTTATTCTTGCTTGTAAAGGGCAATTACAATTTATTACATTTTTACCAGTGAAATATCGAAAATTCACTAGCGAAACTAGTGAAAAATATCACTTTTTCTGATTTGACCAATCAGAACGCTGCTTACAAACGATGTTTGGGAAAATCAGAAGCTACCACTGTAGATTTTCATATAAAAATGTAATAAACAGAATATCTAACAGTTTCTTCAGTAATACCAAATATATTTCACGAGTGGGGCTAATATTTTGATATTTTTCACGAGTGACCATGTTCTCAGTTAAGTTATTAAAAATCTCCCTCATGAAAATTGAAGAATTTTCCTCATGTCAACATGGAAATTTTAATAAATGAACTGAGAATTGAACATGCAATTTTTGTGAAACATTTCATAGAAGTGATATGATAGTAAATCTATATTAAATTACTTACAGACATTCATTCACCTTTTGTTGTACAATACCCGGGAGCTTGTATTAATTCTTTCACCCCTGAACTTCAATAATGAAACGTTCCAACCTCTGTATCAGAAGAGTTCAAATGTATCTATAGGGGTGAATGTTTGCATGTACTAGTTAACGTTATTCATGTCTATCTAGTTTCTAGTCTCCCCGGCCCCATGGCATATTTTTAACCCTCAGTAGACATTATATCCTGATCATCATCAAAAATCTATTATCATTTCATCATCAGTACCAGTAGATGCTGTTATCAGTTGTGTTTACTAGAAGGGACGGTTGTGTTGAGATAGGCTAGGGATTGCTGTTAGTAAAAGTATATGAGTTTTCCCCCAGTGGATCAACTATCGGCTCTGTCCTATACTGTGAAACTTGTCATCAGTGATGTCGTGTTGACGGTTGTTGATCCTGGATATGTGTTTTCTATCCATTATTGATAGGCTTGTGTATATATTAGATATATGGCACCTTTTACACAAGTCTGTATGTCATTTTATAATGAAAATTTATACAGCTTTTCATTTGCTTTTCATAATTTGTTAAAAGTACATAATCTATTAATTAAAAGTAAAAAACTTAATTATACGTTGATGAAATTTCCATAAATGGACTTTGTAATTTTGCTTGAATAAGATTGGTCGAGGGTACATTAGTCTGGTTGAAATGCAGATCCATTGTCGCTCTGCTACTCTCCGCAAGCTTAGGATCTCTGACAACATCCAAACAGGGGTCATGTTCTGGTGACCTTTTGCATCAGCCAATCAAATCACTGCTTTCAGAATATCATGAATGTGAACTTTTGTGGGTGAAAGAGCTTGCTTAAAGGCCCAATATACGTAACTTCAGAGAAATTTTCGTGAATCTGAAAAAATTCTAAAAAACATCCAGTTGATAACCATGCAAAAATAAGCCTAAAACAAAGTAAATCTGAGCGGTAACTAACAAGAAACTCTTGACAAAAAAATCCAAAGAATTGAAAATAATTCAGGTGGGGCCCACTTCAACAACAAACCGAAGGTAGAAGACGGTTCGAAATGGACAAGTGTTTACAAATACAGAGTTTCAACTGCTGCTGTACCGGTAATGGCAAAAGAATTTATAATACGATAAGTTATTAGGCTTTATTTTCGCTTCAAGTTTTGCCGAAAGTTACGTATATTGGGCCTTTAATCATATCAGTGCGTTTAGTCATTTCGTTACAACATGCATACATACAACAAGCTAATGATATGCATGTTGTCACAAAACTGCCTGCTTCAGATGACAGCACCAGCTCTCGTCAATTAGACAATTCTACAAGGTTTAAAGTAAAGAGGTGACAAAACAACATGATGTTGTATGGGATGTTGTCAGATCCTTATGTAACGGAGTGAGAATAAGGATCTACATAGTAATTAGATTGGAGGGGTCTACCTTCATGTGTGTCCCAAATGGGAGCCGCGGTGGCCGAGCAGTTAAAGGTGTCCTGACATTCTACTACTAGCCCTCCACCTCTGGGTTGCGAGTTCGAATCCAACATGGGACAGTTGCCAGGTACTTACCGTAGGTCGGTCATTTTCCCCCTGGGTACTCCGGTTTTCCTCCACCTCCCAAACCTAGCACGTCCTAATAAATGACCCTGGCTGATATTAGGACATAAAACAAAATAAACAAAACCAAGTGTCCCAAATGTTACCATTGTTCTACTTACTTTATTAACACTAAATGATTGTCACATAACTATTAACACCATGTATGGTTCATACAGAAGACAGAAGATGAAAAGTGCTTGAATTGGGGGTCAGTGCTTGGATTGGGTTCAGTGCTGGAATTTGCTCACAAATGCTTGAAAAGTCCTTGAATTCATACTTACTAGCTGTAACCATGCAAGGATTTATATAAAAAAAAAAATCATGAAAAAATTCTGAAAGATTAAAATCATCAACTATTTACTGCATGTTTTGACAAAAAAATGTGTATTGAAATTTGAGAAAAAGTGCAGGAAAAGTGCTGGAATTTTGTAATGTAAAATCTGTATGAACCATGAATTTTTAAACACTGGGGTCAAAAATTAGGTTACTGTTACTATAAATAGAAATTGACAAAACATTTGACTGTCACCCGTGACTCTACAGGCTGCAGTTCTCAACTGATTGACACAAAACTTCAAACAAGTTTTCACAAAGATCACCTTCTGTACAAATTCCTGTTTTAAACTTCTGTAGTGATAAACTAGGTCACTGTTACTATGAATAGAATTTAGGTGCCATCTTAAAGTTACATTTATCCTTGACGAATACCGGCTCATAAAAACTTGTCTTATCTAATCACTCAACATTTCCCTTTTCATTTAGAATTTTTTAAGCTGAAGTGCAAGGGTATTAGAATTGTCTGCAATGCCATGTTTTAAAATATTTTTGGCTGACACGGTTGTATTTTCCCTTTTAAAAAACAAGTTTATCATTTTGATCTGCCTGCTGTTTACCACACAGTCATATACATGTAGGTGATTTTTTTAATAGCAGAAGCACTTTACACAGAATACTAATAGCTTATCTGTAAATATTTAATATGTTTTGTAAAACCATTTCCTTTATATAGCTTGTTATTGATGCATAAATAAATGATAAATAAAATGGCTATAGATTAAGATAGATACCAGACACAAAAATATGTAATTGCATATACTGTCAGTGCATTCACCCCTGAAAATTCATGATGAACTATTCCAACCTTTGAAATGGAAGAGTTCATATGTGTCTTTAAGGGTAATTGATTTAATATACTCTCTTAAAAAAATAATGAAAAAAATTGAATCATAAATTGTAAATATGTGGTGCCAGACTGGAAAGGTGCTGAGACATATGAAGCAGATGGCATGTACAGTGGATCCCACTTAATATCATCCCTGTTAATATCACATTACTCTTTATATCATGTTTTCCCCCCAAGCACCATTTTCCCCTCTATATAATCTTATAGATGTAATTTAATTGGTTAATATCATGTATTTTGAGGTGAATTTCTCTTAATATCATGTTTTTTTCCAACCAATCACATAAAATATCCAGAAAACGATGTCATTTCCATTGATTTCAGATAGAACATGTACAAAATATTGCATAAAAAAATAACCTAAAAAATGATTTAATTGAAATAATGTCATCAATGTATTGAAACATCTTCATATGTACATTGAATATATTTTAGTTATTGAGATTGGAAATGCACTAGATTTAGTAGAAAAAACTGTGATGTTTCTCTTAATGTCACATTCTTGTTTATATCATGTTTTTGTCTGACATAAATGCAACATGATATAAAGAGGAATGCACTGTATATAATTATGCTGTCATTGATTTATGTGCACAAAAACATTGACAGCTTCGTCTTTTTTTTTCTTTCATTTTCTTTTGATCTGTATGATACTTAAAATACTTGGTAATTTATAAAAAAATATTTACGTAGAATTAAAATAAAATCAAATGTCTATGTTTTTGTAATCTTTATGCTGGTCTGTTGGTGTTGCTAGAGTAATGAGAAACAGGCAAGCGCAGCCATAATATTTTATCTCCTGAAAAAAAAAAGATTAATTGGAATTTTCATATGGCAAATAGATCTAGTTTTGATTCCCACCAATATTTTCACACGATTTTCTCTTTATGTCCGAATTGACTTGACTGATGAGCTATTTCTCAGCATTACAATGCTTAAAATGCCATCGAGGAAATAAAAGTTACGGTAATTTTCGAATGTGCATGTACTTAAATGTATGCATCTGTGATCAATTTTCTTGACTTTGAGAAAGAGAATGAATCCGAGATAAAGAAATTGGACAATTATGATATATGCAATCTGCAAATGTATACTAACTAGTGGTTGTATATTTTTGTATAACATTTTCTTCTTCAATAATATTTATTCATTGACTTAAGCGTTAAGAATACAAATTATTTTCTTAGATATAGTTTAACTTTTCTCACACTGTACATGTATCATACTGTACATGTATCATGTACAAGTAATATTGAAAAACAATAATTCAGGTGAAAAACGTCTTGCATATTTTAAGAAATGTAACTTAAGTGGGAAAATTTCATGAATGTCACGCTGTCTTTCTGGGCAATACTCAAAGTTTTGCATTACGAAAAATTACATCTGCACTATATGCAGAGAAAGAGAGAATTATAAAAAAAGTATAAAAAAGGATTAAGAACGAGTTGAATCTTATCTATTCCCACCGATTTCCGTGTAGGTTATGTGTACTTTAGATTGATCTGTGCTTGGTTGTTGTCAGAGTCATAAATCCGACATTTTATAGACTAAGTCTATTTATAGATTTCACGGAGCCTCACATTGATGCTGTATTTACAATGTACCTATATAACTCTCACACCTTTACAAGTTATTCAACTCTGACTTGATACCACACAACTATCCGGCCATAAAATACATGTACTTGTTCATGTATGTTTACATTTAATACGTCACCTCGAATTCAAAAGTTTTATGGAATCATTTACCCCTGAAATTTCATAATTAACTATTCCTACCATTGAATTGGAAGAGTCCAAATATATCTTAAGGTGTGAATGAGTTAAGGACATCTGCACTAATTAATTACAGGTGAAACGGTTATTGATGCTGTAAATTTTTGTACCTGTTGGCCCCGGATTTAGAAATAACCTGCTAATAACTGTACTTTATATGACCAGTCTTTATATAGACTATAACTATAGGACTTAGATAGACACCTTGGTTGGACATTGTATCACTTAATTAATTTATTGAATGGGTCAGTCATGTTTCAGATAGATGTCATTGACCACTGACACTGAACAGAACCTGGCCATAAGTATTGTTGTACTTGACCAATCCCCATAGACTTCAGTGCATTAATTTCCACTAATCTTAAATATCATTTATTATACAATAACAGTGTGACCGATTTTAATCATCTCTATTTGATATACATCAGAATTTAGCTGAGTTTTCATAATATATTTCTAGGTTCAGTTGCATTCACAATATGATGCGTTTCAGAGCTGTTTAAAGCATATTTGCAACGTCACATTTTCTATGAAATTAACATTGACTACAGGGGAGTTGTTTCATTCACTGATTATACATCTGCAATAAAAAATATGATTCGGAAATCTCCAATCATGTAGAAATTAAAATTAAAAAAACCTAATGAAATCGGCCCAGCTGTTAATATATGATGACATTTTCAAAATTGGTGCAAATACACTAAATTCTAAGGGAAAATGTTAGGTGCGACGATACTGGCCAAGTACTGTATATCTAACTCTCATTCACCCGTTCTTATTACCAATGGACTTGCCCATGTGACATTAAACTCATTCACACCTAATAAATAAGTAATAATAATAATAATATACAATATTTGATATAGCGCCCTATCTAGCTAACATAAGACACTCTAAAGCGCTTTACAGTACATAGATATACAATTCTTATACAATCAATACAATTAACACATACAGTTCTATCATATTCAATTCTGAGGAGTTCGCAGGAGCTGCCTTATCGGGCGCTAACTACTTGTCCTATACCACCTGGCTAATATCTCCATATGTGTGTGTATGTATGCGTGTGTGCTGGAGATGAATTGTATTCTGTTTGTAGTGGGACCGTGTTTCCAACGGCATCTTTTTTATAGTGCCACCACACTTGAATGCTACATCACAGATACTGCAACATCCACCCCAGACCATTTTATACTCCACCTGGGTTATTGGAGTTGTGTGGGCAGGAGAAAAACACTTTCTCTGAATGTTCCATGCGTATGACGATTACAGGGATCGAACCCCGGCCGCCTGCATGGAAGGCTGAAGTGTTAACCACTCGACCAATCCGCCCACCTGAAAGTTGATAATGGGCTATTTATTCCAACCTTTGAATTGGAAGGGTTTAAATGTGTCTTCAGGGGTGAATGAGGTAAGGGTAGATGACCCCGGTTAAACCAGACAGTACATGTCATCTGGAAGAAAATCATGGAAGCTGAATACTGTGGGCTATTTTCTAGGGACATTTTTAAGTTGGAGGAACTTGTTCATGAAACTACATTATAGCATGGTCCAATAAACACTAGCTTGTGTTCAGGTGTTTTATCATAAGGAAAGCCGGAGTTCACGGGATAGTCCCAATTGTACATATCGTTATTATCCCCCACTTTCACCGAAAATGGGGATATTAATTTGGGTTTGTCCATCTGTCTGTCTGTCAACACTTCGTTTCCTTGCAACAACGGCAACCAATATTATTTGATTTTTTTAAACCTGGTTACAAGGTAAAATTCCTAACGGTTTCGGCCAAGTTCGATTGCCACTTCCAGCAGATGTTATTTGGCGGAGTTATGGCTCTTTGATTAACGAAAAATGTCATTTTCTTTCTTTTCCGTGCAATAACAGCCACAAATATTATCTGATTTTTTTAAAACTTGGTGATAAAATTAATTGCTTAAAGGTTTCGGCCAAGTGCAATTGTCACTCATTGCGAACTTTATTTGGCAGAGTTATGGCCCCTTGATTAACGCTTCCTTACAATCACAGCAACAAATATTATCCAATTTCTGTGTAGGCTTTAGTTTTTGTTCAATTTCCAAGCAATTCATCTTTATGTGTCAACAGAAAGAAAATAACAAAATATTTTTACCTACAATATATATGATTACCCCCTTATTTCATTTCAAATATATTTTATTGATTAAATCAATCATCAATGGGATTGAGCAACACTAGGCTTTACCTATATATTTTTCATTTCAAATATATTTAATTGATCAAATTAACAATCAATGGGATTGAGCAACAGGCTTTACCTATATAAGCTCTCTCCCTTACCTCCGACATACTTAAATAATACAATTTGAAAATATATATATATGTACATTATTTTCCATTACTTTTCAAGTCATCTCTTGATTCTTTGTCTATACTTGCATGTTCTTTACAGTAACTTTTGAAACAGTGGATATACATACAGTATTATTATATTAGAGTAGGACTGACTAAATATTTAATGTAAATAAGTTTAATACATAGATTATATGTTGAATAAAATCTACATGAAATTTAAATCATGATCTTATGACAATGGTTTTTGGTGAATATCATAGTATTATCAGTTATTATGGTTTTTAAAAAAAATGATATATACTACTGTATATAATCTTGATATATGGAATGTTTTGAGATGAGTTGAAAAAACAAAGAAGAAAAAAACCCTTATGAAATGGAGAAAAGCGAGGTGGAGGTGGAGGGCTCGTGGAAGCAGATTTAGTTCAGACACTAAACCACTTGACCACTGTGCCCCCCACCCCTCCATTAAAAACCTATGGCCTGGTGTACGTTGGTATTTGAGGCTTGATACTAAGAAGAACCCTCTCACAACTGCACTATGTGCTGCTTATAATGGCCAATCAGCTGGACATTTATTAGTTTTGTGGTAAACTTCAGGAATATATACAGATGTGGTCAACCAAAACAATTTAGCCAAAGATAAGCTGTATACATTATTGTATATATACAATGTTTTATATATCTACAATGTACTATATATTGTTCATAATACAATGTATTATATATCTAAAGAGGCCAAATGTGGCTATCTGCTCATTGACCCCTTAAATTTCAAAATGAATAAATCCAACCTTTGAAATGGAAGAGTTCAAATGTATTTTTAGGGGAGCATAATAGTATCGCTCAAGAAAAGGGAAAGTGAAACTAACCACCAGATTGAGGATCATGACATTCATACTTGGTTGATTGGATGTTAGGAATACAATAAGGATTTAAAGTATATAGATTGGTCCACCTCTTGGCCGTGGTTGCCGAGTGGATAAGGTGTCCTAACATTCTACCACTAGCCCTCCACCTCTTGACCACGATGGCCGAGTGGATAAGGTGTCCCAACATTCTAACACTAGCTCTCCACCTCTTGGCCACGGTTGCCGAGTGGATAAGGTGTCCTAACATTCTACCACTAGCCCTCCACCTCTTGGCCGTGGTGGCCGAGTGGTTAAGGTGTCCCAACATTCTACTACTAGCCCTCCACCTCTTGACCACGATGGCCGAGTGGATAAGATGTCCCGACATTCTAACTCTAGCCCTCCACCTCTTGGCCGCTGTTGCCCAGTGGATAAGGTGTCCTAACATTCTACCACTAGCCCTCCACCTCTTGGCCGCAGTGGCCGAGTGGTTAAGGTGTCCAAAAATTCTACCACTAGCTCTCCACCTCTTGGCCGTGGTTGCCGAGTGGATAAGGTGTCCTAACATTCTACCACTAGCCCTCCACCTCTTGACCACGATGGCCGAGTGGATAAGATGTCCCAACATTCTACCACTAGCCCTCCACCTCGGGGCCAAGTAGTTAGGGTGTCCAGATATTCTACCACTAGCCCTCCACCTCTTGACCACGATGGCCGAGTGGATAAGGTGTCCCAACATTCTACCACTAGCCCTCCACCTCTTGGCCGCGGTTGCCGAGTGGATAAGATGTTCCAACATTCTACCACTAGCCCTCCACCTCTAAGGGTTGCGAGTTCGAAACCCAAATGGAGCAGTTGCCAGGTACTGACCGTAGGTCGATTGATTTTCTCCGGGTACTCTGACATTCCTCTTCCTCCAAAACCTGGCACGTCCTTAAATGACCATGTCTGTTAATAGGACGTTAAACAAAATAAACGAAACCAAACCAATAGCAGCAAATCTGCCATTGGAGATTGCCCCTATAAATGTTTAATCTTGCTCAAACTGAGTCATTGTAATACGCTGTTTAAAATCTTTAAAAGTTTTAATCCTAATGCAATGATGTTTAATTGCCTTACGTGCTGGTATATGTTTAAAATTTGAGCTCACATGGGGGTTTAATATTTGTACCTGCCAAAAACAATTCTCGAAATGTTTCCTTGAAATGAGTTGAAGCAACAATCGGAGCCCCTATGAAAGGCATGCAGTGTCCTTCCAAGTGTTAGATATTGTGAATTGCAGAAAATTGTTATTTACAAGGCACTCGAGAGATGCTGCTGTTACCAATTCAGAAATAACATTTAAGAAAGTTAAATGCTTTGGAAATGGGGGTTTTCTTTGGAGAGAATAAGGGCTGTGTAGAAAGAGGTCAGGGTTAAAATTTTATGTTTTTTCCTTGTAAACACTTGTATTGTTGCTAAAACTGCAAATCCAATGTAGACTTAATGCGTCCCAATGTAGCTAGCTGCAGCGCTTTAGCATTACAAAAGTAAAAATAGTCTGTATTGTATTCTATATGTTTTCTAGCTACATAATGGATTTGTTTTCAGTGGTTTCAAATACAAAACGTAAAATGCAAGGTTCACCCACCAGCATATATATATATACAGTCAAACCTGGATTATTTGAATTTCTCCATGTGTCGAACTTTTGTCTCATTTAGCTAAAAAAAAAAAGAGGAGATTTTGTACAATTAACATCTTCTTATGTTTTATTTTTCTTTACATCGAGATTATTATTTCTAAATGTTATTTACCCCTAGGTAACTTTGATAGCTACACTCAACCATACGTTCATCTGGATGGATCCAATGTGGTATAAAAGGGTGAAATGGTTCACAGCGGTGGTTGTTTAACGGATATAAACTGAAGGACTACAAGAACATACTACTGACTTTGTGACCAATACTTTGTCTTTAAACCACATGCATGTATACATATGTTTTGAACGATTGGATCCGGATGACCCTGTTGTGGAGGGCTAGCGGTCAAAGGTCATAGGTCAGATGGAATTTTATATAATACAGAACTTGCTTGTACTTATTGAAATACAGGCATTTCTAGCTTTATGTTTTATATTCTATATTTTACCCTTCCTCATTAGGATGGTAGAGACCAAAATTTATCAACCTCAAAATCTCTCTCATTTAGGTACCGAATCTCGTACATACTAAAAATTATATCCTGTGGTCAAATGAGATCCTAGTTACTGCAGTGTGTGTGTAATGACCATAACAAGTGTGTCTGGATCAAATGAATAAATTGAGCAATGTAGTTTCAGTTACATTTCACGCACTTTCGCCCTCATTGGAAATGTGGTATGAGGGAGATCTTCCTCATTGGAGGTTTCAGAGGTTAGCAGACCTATGATATTTTCATTGAATTGCCACAAAATATCATAAATGCTTTATATCCATTGAATCAACAGATACACTCGCATACATATGTAGCATACACTGGGAGCTCAAGGCCATCCTGAAATGACCTTAGCCGTTTAAAGGACGTAAAACTTTATAAAACCAAAACCAAAGCCTTAATTCAATTCCATGAGGTACATATTTAAAAAATAATTTAAACTGAAGAAATGTCAGAAAGAGTAGCTAGGTTACAGGTTACTAGCAATTGATGGACATCATTTATAATGCTACCATGTGAAATGCCCACATGGAGGAAGATTGCAGTAGGCTTGCCTTGCCTTGTGCCGAAAGCAGAGAAAATCCAATGATGTATTTATTCCCGGGAAAGAACATGCTTGTAGGTTTTGATGATGAGTCTGCCGGCTTGGTTATTTGCCTGCCCAGTCAATTACGGACCACTGTTACTGTCGGTTTAATGGGAGTTTATGGGAGTATTTTTACAAATCTGTCTGAGGACTGTGGTCAGTGTAGAATCAATAAGGGATCTCTGTATGTAGAAACAGGTGCTTCACTGTTAGCTTAATTACAATTAAGTGAATCACTGTCTGTGTGTGTGTGGGAGGGGAAGGGATCGAGGGGAGGATATCAAGGGGAAGGGGAACAGGAGGGGATCGTGGGGAAGGGGAAGGGATCATGGGGAAGGGGAGGGGATCATGGGGAAGGGGAACAGGAGGGGATCATGGGGAAGGGGAGGGGATCATGGGGAAGGGGAACAGGAGGGGATCATGGGGAAGTGGAGTGGGAGGGGAGTGGAAGGGGGTCGAGGGGATGGGGAGTGGAAGGGGGTCAAAGGGAGGGGATCATGGGGGAGGGGAGGGCATCAAGGGGATGGGGAGTGGAAGGGGGTCAAGGGGATGGGGAGTGGAAGGGGGTCAAGGGGAGGGGATCATGGGGGAGGGGAGGGCATCAAGGGGATGGGGAGTGGAAGGGGGTCAAGGGGAAGGGGAGTGGAAGGGGTCAAAGGGAGGGGATCATGGGGGAGGGGAGGGCATCAAGGGGATGGGGAGTGGAAGGGGGTCAAGGGGAAGGGGAGTGGAAGGGGGTCAAAGGGAGGGGATCATGGGGGAGGGGAGGGGATAATGGAAAGGGAAGGGAAATGAAGTATGATTATTTTCAGTCTTTTCTGCGTTAGGACCTTGGTTCAGCATTAATACTCATTTCTTTTGTACAAATGGTATGCTTTCAAAAGTATTTGTTGGTTAAAAGATGTTCTGCAATATTTTCATACATTGTAAGTGATGGTGAAGTTAGACAGGATTTGCTGTAGATATTGCTCAAATATTAGTCAATGTAGACAGGTCTTAATTTACCATCAGTGCATTTCCCAGATCCTGTAGCGATGGGAATTCTGATGCCTAATTCCAGTCTCGCCGTAGTGGAAGGGGAACAAGGGTATGGCGACCAATGAAGAGAGGTTCTAATCTGTAATATTGCCATAAGTGCTGGTCAATTTGGAGAGTAATTCAGTAGAAGCAGGTTTTACTGTATTAATGGCACAAATAATGGTCGGTATAGACAAGCTATTATTGATGCCCGTAATGGTCAAACTTAGACAAGTTCTGCTGGAGTTTGGCTGCAGGTGATGATCAATGGAGACAAATTTAGACAGATTTACATACATTTGACCGCCGGCAGCTATCTCCTCTATTGGCTTTTACAGTGATATCAAAAGGTGATTCCATCACACAGCAACAGATAAAACAGCAACCAACATATATATACTGTACATACAGTGTTATGTCTATTATTAGGAATGTCTGGTCGATTCATTGCTTGTCTTCGCCAAGCATACCATATATAAACATATATACCACAAGATACAACAGGACAAAGAAAATTTCAAGGACATTAGAGATCAGGTCAAAATTCACTGAAAGTGTTTACATCAATTGTAGATTCTTATATACAATTAGATCTACTTCAAATTCACTGAAAATGTTGACACAAATCATGGATATTTCAATGTACTTTGTAAAGACCAAAATTCACTGAAAATGTTGACACAAATCATGGATAATTCATTGTAATTTGTAAAGACCAAAATTCACTGAAAATGTTGACTTGAATCATTGATACTTAAACCTACTTTGTAAAGACCAAAATTCACTAAAAATGTTGACACAACTCATAAGATCCTCAGATGTACTTTGTAAAGACCAAAATTCACTGAAAATGTTGACACAAATCATGGATAATTCATTGTAATTTGTAAAGACCAAAACTCACTGAAAATGTTGACTTGAATCATTGATACTTAAACCTACTTTGTAAAGACCAAAATTCACTAAAAATGTTGACACAACTCATAAGATCCTCAGATGTACTTTGTAAAGACCAAAATTCACCAATAATGTTGAAAGCATATGTTTACCCCTGTATAAGCCAAAACTTGCCGATGGTGGCACAGACTGGTGGCACAGACGGATCTCTGTGATATGACTATATATAGATACAGTTTCTGCTGCTCAGCTGTCGAGATTGATCGAGTATCCGTGTGGACATTTTGTCAGCCTTGCTTGTTGTGAGGAACTCTGTCAAAGCTAATGATTTCTGTGTCTGTATTCTGTGCTAGCTTCCTTTGATATTAATCTATTAGGTGGGATTAATGTTTTCTGCTTGAATGAATCACTTCAAAACTCATCTGCCATTGTCATTGGCGGAAACATTTTCTGAAATATTGATAGATTCTAGATCTTATGGATGGTTTTGTGCTTCAGATCTTTTAGCCATGATTCAGGAACACTTATCACACACTTCTTCATTTTCCTAGCATCCTTCTATTGTTCAATTAAAGTGTCAATGAAAATTTGTCTTGTTTACTGTAAACTCGTAGGTTATATCAATTCATTCACCCCTGAAGACACTTTTGAACTCTTCCAATTTAAATGTTGGAATAGGTCATTGTAGAATTTCTGGGGCTAGCGAGTATATAGCAAATTGTGTATTTGAGTAACCTGAGGTTGGTTGAATATGTTCAAAATTTGGTCGGGACCAAACAAACTGTTCAACGAATGAGGAGTATTCGAGTTAACGGGGTTCGATTATGTGGGGTTTTACTGTAACTATCCTGTCATTACATATTGTTTTCTGAGTGGATGTGAAATTTCAGCCATTACTGCCCCGTAGGTACCGGTGTACTAACACTGAAATGAGGTTGGTTTGTTAGTGGTTCACTTTTACAACAGATTATATGATAGACCGCCAAATCAGCTGCTCAGATCGTTACAAAACTTGGAACCGATGTGTCAGCTGCTCTGATCGTTACGACACTTGGAACCAATGTGTGAGCTAGGGCTTATAATGTAGACTTAATAGGCTCCCCCAAAATAAGATTTGTCCTGAAAGTTTGAAAGGACATGTCGGTGTAACTTACAACTTTACAGGAAAATGTTGTGTAATTTTTGATTTTGTAAATGTCAAAGACTCATCTGAACTTAAAGTGTGTGTATAATCTCTCTTTTCAGTTGCTATAGTTACTAGCGGCAGGTTTGTAAAATTGTAGAATGCTAGGTGTGAGCGCTGAAATGACAGCACAGGCTGTCAATGCGCCAGGGAGTTGAGAAAGATAAGATATTGACTGGTTACAAAGACCCTATAGCCTGATCTATGGATAATGGATTGTGAACTGCTTGGAGATGACCTACAAATTAGGTCGTAGTTAAGCAATACAGTAAGAAGTAAAAATATCAATTTATTATTATATTAAAACATTAGATAATATTTTTTCTTCTTCAATTTTTACAGGGTATCTACTGTTCAAAGACTTCTGTGAAAATGTATGTGACGAATCCGTGCCCCAGTTGAGGTTCTATGAAGAGGTATGTAAATTGATTTTATGTTCCAATTCCTTTCTCTCAAATGAACATTAATTATTTATTATATAAACTCAAACTCATTACCGGGAGTTTGTCCGCCCTCAGCTATATGAGGACGTACTTTAATTTATTCACTTTATACAACAATAAATTCCATCACTCTCCCATTGTGTCTTCGCTTCAATCTGACTTTGAACTGTTACAAACAAATCCATGTTGTGTCTAAAGGTTCTACAATAACAGAATGAAAAAAATAGACACATATAAACGATTCTCAAAACCGGTGGGTGGGTGGTTGGGAAGTCTGTGTAGTGCAATGGCTAGGCAAACACAGACACCTGTATGTGTCATCAATGTCCTATGGCCACCTAGCTAGCGCATGTGCCACTAATGCGGCATGTGCGGAACTCTGACCCGGACCCCTGGTGTATGCATTGTGGGTGCATGTGTTGAGAGCGTGTGTATTTGGGAGGATGCAGTATGTTCGTGTAAGCCTTCATGTGACAGTCCGGATCTATCGCCGATTTAAAGTGCTACCCGCTGAAGTACAGCCAAAGGCCCCCAGCAGAACACCTCTACCGGTCCCATTATATGGACAACAGGCGAACCAGTCGTTCCACTCCCATAATGCAGAACGTCAAGCACGGATATAACTACCATTGTTAGAGACTCTGGTATGTCTCACCCTGGGGACAGAACCCATAGCCTTCCTAACAGGGAGTAGTAACTACCATTGTTAGAGACTATGGTATGTCTCACCCTGGGGACAGAACCCATAGCCTTCTTAACAGGGAGTAGTAACTACCATTGTTAGAGACTATGGTATGTCTCGACCTGGGGACAGAACCCATAGCCTTCCTAACTGGGAGTAGTAACTACCATTGTTAGAGACTATGGTACATTTGTATGTCTCGACCTGGGGACAGAACCCATAGCCTTCCTAACTGGGAGTAGTAACTACCATTGTTAGAGACTATGGTATGTCTCGACCTGGGGACAGAACCCATAGCCTTCCTATCTGGGAGTAGTAACTACCATTGTTAGAGACTATGGTATGTCTCGACCTGGGGACAGAACCCATAGCCTTCTTAACAGGGAGTAGTAACTACCATTGTTAGAGACTATGGTATGTCTCGACCTGGGGACAGAACCCATAGCCTTCCTAACTGGGAGTAGTAACTACCATTGTTAGAGACTATGGTATGTCTCACCCTGGGGACAGAACCCATAGCCTTCCTAACTGGGAGTAGTAACTACCATTGTTAGAGACTATGGTATGTCTCACCCTGGGGACAGAACCCATAGCCTTCCTCAAAGGGGTGAGTAGTAACTACCATTGTTAGAGACTATGGTATGTCTCACCCTGGGGACAGAACCCATAGCCTTCCTAACTGGGAGTAGTAACTACCATTGTTAGAGACTATGGTATGTCTCACCCTGGGGACAGAACCCATAGCCTTCCTCAAAGGGGTGAGTAGTAACTACCATTGTTAGAGACTATGGTATGTCTCACCCTGGGGACAGAACCCATAGCCTTCCGCACAGGTGCGAATGCTCAACTAAAGGCCAAAAGTGGGGTTGTGTCAAGTGAGACATTAGGAAGGAGAAAGTTGTTTAGAAAGAATGGAAAAGATCAGATCCCGGGTTAAGTCACCTTGAACAGCAGTGAACATGAAAAATTCACAGCAATTATAACATGTTTGTGATATAGGCAAGTTTGGATCTGAAACAGATGGTGTATAAAGTGATTTTAACTGCACACACAAACAGATACATTTGTCATAGCCTTGTATGACACTGTACCTTTTACAGGTAGCAAGCTTAAAGATGACCTATTGAAGCAGACAATCTATAAATAGACATTATAGTGCTCATCTCATCATGAGGTAATAGAATTTAATATATAGTGAGGATGATCCCCAATATCAAAAACCGCTAATCTCTTAATTTGCACAGCGATATTTAGCTCATTCACTCCTGAAATTTCAAAGTGAACTAAATTCCAACCTTTGAATTGGAAGAGTTCAAGTGTGTGTGTTGAGAGTTGAATAAGTTAGTAAGAGAGAAAACCCACTATAGTCAGATAGACTACTGACAGGTAATTCTATACATATATAGTTATATCAATTACACCTATATATCAGATAATGGTAACACAAATGTCGACCTGCTTAAAATATAGATAATTTCTTATAACACACGTATGTCTGTCTTGCAATGATGTTGCAGCTTTGCAGGAGTGATATATGTATGTCTATATTTATAGCATATTGAAGTGGGCACATACGTCATAGAAATAGGAGGTTTGTTATCAACGTGTTGTTCCATATATGTAATATTACAGGCCTTGTATTTCTGTGACGTTTCTACACCCGAGAGCTAATATAACCTGACGTGAGAAACATCACAGTTATACATACCTGACGAGGCATTTATTCTAACCTTTCCTTACCTTTGATTGAACATTACCATATATTTCCCAGTAATAAGCCCATCACCTGGTAATAAGCCCGCCCATCATTATTACAGTTGAATAGATTATGTCACTTATATGCATTTTTTCATCATTCTGAAATATGCCTTCAACTTCATTGAGTCAGGGATTGTTTTGGGTGTATTGCAGACAAAAATATACGAAGAATTTGTGATCTTCAAAAACAATATGAAATGATAATTTTTTTTATTTAGCCATAATAGTACGTATAACATGCAAATTCACATAAAAACTAGATGTCTAAAAATTTGGAGCTCTTCTGCTTTGGAGGTGCCATACAAAGTAGGTGAGTGTCACACCTGGAGTATCGAGGATGGGAAGAATGAAGAATTTGTTTTTATCAATCAGCATTGTCTGTTTCATTTTTGATTTCGAATATCATTCTGTATCAAATCAGGCATTCATCTCAAATATCCGAGTTGAACAAGTCTCTGTTTTTTGTAAGCCTTCCGAATATGGTAACTTTTTCAAATGTTTGACCATTTGTATGTCTTTCAATCAGATATATCTTAAATGAAGACACAATCCATAACATATTAACCCCTCAAGACTCATTTGAACTCTTCCAATTCAAAGGTTGGAATAGTCCATCATGAAATAAAAGGGGTGAATGAGTTAAAATTAAGTTGTATATGGTTTCAGATGCTGTTTTCATATTTTAGGCAGGGCTCGATGAGTGTTTTATACGTTTTCTAGTCGGGGCTCAGGATCGATGAGTGTTTTATACATTTTCTAGGCACCTGGGCTCGATGGGTGTTTTATACGTTTTTTAGGCACCTGGGCTCGATGGGTGTTTTATACGTTTTCTAGGCACCTGGGCTCGATGAGTGTTTTATACGTTTTCTAGGCACCTGGGCTCGATGGGTGTTTTATACGTTTTCTAGGCACCTGGGCTCGATGAGTGTTTTATACGTTTTCTAGGCACCTGGGCTCGATGGGTGTTTTATACGTTTTCTAGGCACCTGGGCTCGATGGGTGTTTTATACGTTTTCTAGGCACCTGGGCTCGATGAGTGTTTTATACGTTTTCTAGGCACCTGGGCTCAGTGGGTGTTTTATACGTTTTCTAGGCGGGGCTCACGATCGATGAGTGTTTTATACACGTTTAGGAATGTATCTTCCGACATGTACCTGAAGCTGCGCGGAACATTAGTTACCCACCTTGGTACTCTAGTGTCACCATGGATATTCTGTGACTTGAGGTCACGGCTATATAGATGATAATCAATTTGAAGACAACTGACCTCACAGTAGCGGCCAGTAAAGCTGATTATGTCGAAGATAGACACGGTCAGCTATATCACCTGAAAATCTGTCCTACCATTTGAAGTGGTAATGGATTAGTTGCTCATTGACGTGAAACAGTCTAATACTGTTAACGTCAATATCTGGCTGCCCCTCGGGCCACCTGTCACGAGCCTATCTATGTTGTTGATAAATAAATCTGTCTCTGTATTTGCTTCCATAGCCTTTCTTCATTAGTATCAATAATAATAAGAATAATAATTTGTGATTCTTAAATGGCTTTATCATAACCTCACTTCCTGGCGAGTATAGTAACCGACATATTGTTCAGGGTATAAATCCCTGACACACAAAAAACCTGCATTTTGACTCCTAATATTGTCAAAGGACTACCAAACTTAATGAAGTTTTACTAAATATTATTTGTGATGGGAGTCCCAGGACTCCTAAATTTATTAAATTTGAGGGTCCCAGGGAAAACCCTGATCATTAACTGCAACCTCCAAGCTCACAGCTAGCATTATGTGAGGAAGCATTCGGCATGGGTTGTGAATTTCCTGACGGATTACAAGAGAAAGTGTTATTATAGTTAACAAGGTGTCATATCTACTCATACAATATCTTTTTAAGTACAACATATTGTAGAATGCTAGCTGGAACACCAAAATGGCAGCACAGGTTGTATATATATATATATTCTCCCCAGGGAGTTGAGAACGATATTGTCTGGTTGCTAAGGCCCTATAACTAGGATAATAATTTGTGAACCGCATTGAGAAGGCCTCTTAGAAACTATTCCACAATATATAGTAGTAGATTATAGTAGATTTGCCTCGACTATATACTTCCTGCAAGAAGAAAATAGATGATGTCATAGCGAATGTTTTAACATAATGGTGAAAGTCTTCAAACAATGCATGATAAAATCTTCAGTTTTTAGTCATTTATCCCTGAAATGGCATGATGAAATATTCCAACCGATGAACTGGAAAAGTTTAAATGTCTGCCGGGGTGAGTGAATTGCTGTTACAACATTTGTGGCTCTTCCCAGTCTGAACAATAGCATTTCCAATTTATGGAATGATTGAAAGCGAGTTTATATGGACACTATACAGAGCTTACATTATAGGTATCAAATCAAATGTAACTGTGAGGGAATTGTGTAGTTTAGTGATTTTGTTTGCCCATTTTTACAGCCGACATAAGGCTGTTTCCCCCTGTCAAAATAAGTGCTATTTCACCAAAATGAAGCAAAGTTCAAGAATATTTTCCCTGTTTATCTGAAAATCCGTCTTTATTTTCCTAATTCAATAAGGCACAGGCTGCTGAAAAATCTAGGTAGCAAAAACACTATAGGTCTGAAATATTTGCACATTTAACGGCCAGTCCCTGGCGCTCAGAAGGATTTCCTGTCCCTCGAACCTGACTCGACAACGAGAAACAGGCTTATGTTAACATTGCTACTATTTACCACCATGAAACTCCACCATTGAAGAAGACAATTTATATCATCTGCATAGGTTTACTGTATGTAGAATAAACCTGTGGAAAACATTTATGGCAGGATTGACAAGTCACGAAACGATGAGATGTCGTGAACCATTAATTTATTTTCACTCCTTCACCATTACCGATTACAGATGGAGTAAATCTTCAAATTTTAATATTATTACGATTTCCTGTTTAAACAGTAACTAGTCTTGTCATCCTCCCCATTATACGTATTTGACCTCTCCCAATTCAAAGATCGGCATAGTTCATTATGAAGTTTCAGGGGTGGATGAGTAATAAGGATCAATGCAGCTACTTCATTATTACACACAACTCCTTTTAGTTTGTATGAGAGTTATCTCCCTTTGAGGATGCACTACACTTTAAAATAATGTTAAAATAAGCTCCTTTTACAACAAGTTTGAATAAGTATATAATTAATTATCTGTATTTCTAGAGTTACATGGATGTTTCAATTGCTTACGTATTTGCGTATATATACATCTACTTTTCAAATGTACATGATATGCACAATATATTCAGAGAAATGGGGTTCAAGAAAAGCTTCCATATAATCAAAAATGATTTTACATGGACTTCGGGTGGCTGAAATTATTACAATTAAAAAATATTCCTTCAGGTTTCAAGCAAGTGTGTTTCAATTTCAAAATAGGAAACTCAATATCAGAGAAGGTTAGATACCTTGATTTAAGGGGGAAAAGAACATTTCCTGGGTTTTATTTGTCAGTAATTAGCAATTCTCATACAACTACAAGTAGATGAAGGATTTTGTAAAATGTTTTAAACATTCTATTTCAGTGTTTGGTTTAGATTATGAACCAATATTATTTGATTAATTTACCATGCAGGGTTTTCCCTGACACACAGAAACCTGCATTTTGACTCCTAAAATTGTCAAAGGACTCCCAAAATTGATGAAGTTTTACTATATATTGTATGTGATGGGAGTCCCAGGACTCCTAAATTTATTAAATTTGAGGGTCCCAGGGAAAACCTTGGGACCACGAAATAAGTCTTTAATGTATGTATAATAAATCTACTGTACCATGGCCCTTTCCTAAGGGAACTCAGTGCTCTTATAATGTTGTACGGAGAGTTAACAAAGTGCCCGAGCCGTTAGTGTAAAAATGACATTATTCAAGTATTAACTTTTATAATAATTAGTGTAATATTAAATAAAATATTTTAATGATTAGCACATTTCATCTTCATTTTCATCATAATGATGAAAATATTACAAAAACTGTAGGTTGCTAGCTATATACTCAATATTTAATTTCGATAGTTTATCCTGCGCTGTGAAATAGCCACACTAAAAAAAATCCATTTGTTACTGTCGACGGTCCTCGGTTTTATGTCTTGATCATGGTCAGTGCTGAAGAAGCCTATAAATGATTTTCTCCCATAAAAAGCCACTCTCGGAATCCAAGATAAGTTCAGGCCGATTCCTCCCGGCTTGTAAGTGGGCCTACTTAGGATCATTGATTCCGGTTCAGTGTAAATAGTGGGGAAAGTTTACGGGGAAGTAAAGTGTGTAACAGATTCTAGACTCCAAGTTCTCCGTGTTTCAATCCATGTCAATTTTTGTCAACAGTGTTTAAGAGTATGGCAACATTCATTGTGTCACTATATGTATTTGGTAGCTGAAATAGCTTCAGGTTATAGTCTTCCATCTCATTACAGATCGATCAGTTCACGTTGTGCAAAATTGAAGGTCATTAGTAAAACAAAATTGCAATTTGGAGAAATCAAAACTGACATTTTTTTTCTGTAAAATGTAATGGAATTTTTTATGGAATGGCCATTTTGCAGCTTTAAATTTCCAAAAGGAATGTTCAGAGATAAACAATTATGGAAAAGAAAAATGATCTGAATGATTGAACTATATTATTATGCATTAATTTTTGTTATAATTGTTTATGTTTATAATATGTACCAATAAATGTGGTGTACAATGCGCATGCAAATAATTTAGTATTCAAATCAGTGATTGCAATTGGTAAAACTTTTCATATGATTTGGTTTCCTTAGGCTAAACCTCATGAAATACCTATTTATATACATGCTTCTTAAAATCATGAAACTTCAAAAATTCTGTTGCTTGAATAAAGTTTGGAAAGTAATTTAAATCATTCACCCTGATATTTTACATGACAAACTATTCCAAACATTCCTTAACACTCGAGAACCGCGTACTTGCCTTTCACCAAGGCGGCCGGGGTTTGATTCCCCAATCAGACTTGAAAAGGACTGGGGTCACCTGCCTGACCAAGTGCGTTTTCTCCGGGTATTCCAGTGTCCTCCAACATTCAGAACATTAGGTGCTAACATCTAGGCCAACAAGAATGATTAATTTAAGCTGATATAACTTGTTTCATAATTAATTGTTGTAAAATAATGTTGTAAGATAAAACCTATGAAAATTAACAGATATCTTGTTTCGTAATTAATTGTTGTAAAATAATGTTGTAAGATAAAACCTATATAAATTAACAGATATCTTTTCCATGCTTTTAAACCTGGGAGTTAATTCTCTATTATAACAAATGTAGAAAACAGAAAATGAATTATTGACACTGTTTCCCCTCGGTAGTCCAATGTTATTGATATGGCTTCATCACTTGGCTGTGAGTTTTAAAAAATAATTGTCCTCGGATTAGCATGCAAGTAGTAAACTCCGGCTCTAAATAAATTGCCTCAGGTGCACATTAGCTTGCCCAGTAACACGTTAGTAGTCGTAACCCCAGGTATTGTATATATATATAGAGGAGGAAAAATATTCTCTTCACAGTCATTGATTTCAGTGTATACAAGAAGTAAGCGTTGTGAAATATTTCCTCCCCAGCTTCAGCCCATTACAATCGCTGTGTGATCATATCAAGAGCATCTGTTCCTCAAAGGTACATTCAAATTGGTTTATCTTGTACGTGTTATGAAAATATATCTCGTTTGTTGATTTTTTTTCGCCCTCGGTTTAAGATATATATGTAGGTCTACTTACTGCCATATGTGACCTATATATAGGGCGAAGACTTTGTAAATACATTGTAAGCTATGTAACAGACTCTATCCGACTTCTAAATCTATTTGTTATAATCATCCACCCCCATTACCGTGCCCGAGCGGATTCTGCGTGATTACGCCTTATCTGATAAACGTGTTTGTGTAGGATTGTGTGCACACTGAATTACGGAGAGATTCGGGTGATCGGTATTTTGCTGGCATCATGCAGCCTGCTGCACAATCTTGCAACGTTATCACTGCAGATCTTAATGTTTACTCTATGTAAACATGCAACCGGTGAATTAGCACTTCAACATCCCCAATTAGCACATCTCCCCTTAACATTCCGTCTGTCTCCTGTGTTACCTCCCTCCCACGTTCTCTTACTCTCCCTCCTGGTTTTATATCTTTTCCTTGTATCCCTTAACCTTTCACCCTTCCTTCTCCCCCCACGCCCCCTCCCAAATAATATCCTTCAGTATGTATATATATCATCTGCATTAATACTTATATACACCAGTGCCCCGGAATGATAATATAATTGAGCTCCATCCCTTACTTAATTAAACTCTCTTATTTATTTTGCCATTAAATCTGCATTGCCTCTGGTGGCCCGGTTCCTATGTTGGTTTACTTCCCCTTGCTCAGCTATTCCGTTACCGTCTGCTGTGCAACTCCTTCCAAGACAATCTGCGGTATATTCCTCCCTTTTCTGTCCCGTACATGTTCATCTTTGTGAAACATTTGAATGTAGCATCCTCGTGCTCATTCCTATTCGTTTTATTTTCATTTGAAAATGATATACTGACACATGTATTTTACCCCTCCCCACTACCAACTCGGTTTCCAGCTGTAAATTTTAACATGTGTCCACAAAGTTGAAAATTAAAGGAAACTTATCAACAAAATAAGGTGATACTTAATGTGTATTTTACTCAATTACATAGACATGTTTTAAAAAAAACCACTCTGGATAAACTGTTAATGCCAATTAACATATATATATATATAACAAACAAAAGTTACAAGACTGGGCAAATGTCACTCATTTGAACAAACACGTTGGTCCTTAAATTCATTCCAGCATCATCCAGCTCTGATACATATGCCCTTTAGGCAGATAGATGAGTATATTGATATTTTTGGGTTATTATGACTTTCTTGCGTAACATTAACAGAGAAAGTCTGATAATGGTCCAAAGATTCCTCATGCTTTCAGGATGAAGTGGTTAGACTCTGATTCTGGTAACAAGCTGCGTTTGTGTCTTCAGTTCTGAGTTGGGTCTTGTGTTTGGGTATCATTTGGTTTACAAGTAGCAATGAAGAAAAGTGTGTATTCAGGTGGCTTCGACTCCTAGACTTATCCACCGAAATCTTTCAAGTGAAAAATTTAAAGTACATCTGCATGTTTCCCCTCGGTGGGCGGATAAAACTCCAGATGATCTTGCGGAGCTTGCTTGGTGTGAAGATAATTGGGCAACAACCTGAGCATTGGTGATTCCACCGTGGAACAGTACAGTAAATATATACAATTCGTGATCAGGGGAGAACTATTTATAAACCAACTTGATTGCCATTTGTGAATGTGACGGTGTCAGAAGCGTTTTAGTATTTAACCGCGTGCAATGACAGTGGTAGGCTTTTCTAAAGCTTCAGTCCGTGGTGATAAGTTTTCTGGCCTTCCAACGAGACATTTAGTTTTCACAGCATGGCGGAGCGACTGCAGGTCTTGGTCTCCTGACCTTTTAAGATTATCACAGTCATGTTTGAATCTTACATCTACAACTATTTCATGTGTCATATGATATTTATTATTTATATCAGCTTGCTTTTTAAATGCTTAACCTCTGGAGTATGTCTATTTTGGTTTTCAACAAAGATTTCTTTCTTCTTGATGAAAATAAAATTTGAAGATTTATATTCAACAAGTAAAAATGTGAACTTTATTTATTTTATAAAAATAATGAAAAAAGTTATATAACTGAATTATATCAAGCACATTTGTTGGACCAGATGTTAACGGGGGAGGGGGTGTTCTTGCCTGAGGAAACTGCAATGTACCCTCAGTACCTATGTCAGGTTGGAAAGGTCATATTATAAACAGACCCCTTACTTGTTCATGTCTGATTGGGGAAACGAACCAGGACTTAACAAGTAATACACTTAATATCACCCCTGTTAATATCACATTCCTCTTCATATCATATTGTTCCAAAGCACCGTTTTCCCCTATATATATGTAATTTTATTTGGTTAATATCATGTATTTTGAGGTGAATTCCTCTTACTATCATGGTTTGTCAACCAACCGCGTAAAATATCCAGAAAATGATGTCTTTTCTATAGAACATGTACAAAATATTTCATAGATTATAAAAAATAGCCCAAAAAAGGATTTTTAATTGAAATAATGTTATCTATGTATTTTATTTTTGTATTGAAACATCTTCATATGTACATTGAATAGCTTACTTTTAGATATGGAGATTGCATGGAAATGCACTTGATTTAGTAGAAAAGCATGTTTCTCTTAATGTCACATTCCTGTTAATATCATGTTTTTGTCCGACAAATGCAACATGATATAAAGAGGAGTGCACTATATAGTTTTCCCCTAGGACCATTGAATTTCATAGAAAAAGTCCTGGGAAACTTGATACACCTAATATAGAGAAAACTTTATAAATTCTTGGAGTCTTCTGTCAAGTTAAGGATCAGTTAAAATGCCGTTTTTTAGCGAGTCGGGGAATGAACTCTGTATTCCAATGAAGTTATTAAGGCTAGGATATATATATATATATTGTCTATTTATGGGTATGCAGTGATTGCCCTCCCACAGGAATATTTCTGTTATGATCACTGTAGGATAATATTATACTGTATGTTATCGGCTTTATCTGTAGTTGTTTCATCCTATTTCATCCCCTGCTTGAACTATTTTCTTAATCTAGAATCACTGGTAACCCTATTTATCATATTAAGCTCGCCGACATCGTAATTTTTCTTATAAACCACGATTATATCCCGACAAAATTATTATATCCCGATAATGACGAGTAATCTTTGACCATCGCAATTAAATTTTAAGTAAATTAGGAAATTTAGACCGTCGTTGTTTATATTGCGACAACCCTTTAGGAAATTACGACAACCCTTTAGGAAATTACGACATCGTCAATTAAATACAGCCTCAGGCAGTTATCCCAACTCACCTGTTAGGCAGATAATTGACAAGGGGCACAGCGGGTGACTTCACGGTTCAACGCACTGACAGCTCTTACCTCTGTACCTGTGGGCACTGAGCCAAGTTTTAGCTTGCATCCAGCGCCGGCTACCATATCGCTAGAGGGCAAGTAATTAGAGGCTCCATGCTGTGATGACCGCGGGAATGCATGACTGGTTAAATTTACCTGGTTTTGACCAGAAGCCACAAACAATGAATGGCTTTTTTTTATAATTAGGCCTTGCCCCCTCCCTAATCATGTTTTGTCTGTACCTGATCTGATCACAAATGATGTGAAGATTTTGACAGGCTTACACTCGGCCAACTAATTAGATAATGACCCCCTCCGGCCTCAACCCTTCCTGGTCAAAGTTTACCTGTATCAGGCCTGAAGATCTGGAGAGAATAACCCTGGGGCCGCTGATTGTTTAGTTGGGAACAGGTCATCACACCTTATATTTATGTTTAATTAAAGTGTCACCTATTTTAAACATATAAAATACATTAAACGTCTAAGTCTAAACAGACTTACGAGACACTATAAGCAATTAATAATTATTTCAATCATAAAATAGATAAATGAAATATGTATAAAATCTTATCTAGCCAAACGTAGCACTGTCATATTTAGTATAAAGATTATAATACTACTTAAATAGCATACGTTATGGCTTGTTTGTGCTTTCTTGAATATATTAATTTATTAAATACTTGGTCGCTTGCGTATTTCCGTGTATAAAACTTGTACTGCCGGTTTAAATACGTGTATTTTGATAACTTTGTGATTTCCTTGTTGATGATCAACAAAAAAATCTTTTTGAAAGAAAAAAGCGGCCGTTTAATACGTTATTTCTGTGTAAAACATGTCAATTGTCTAGTGGTAACGAGCTTATAATATACTTGTATGTGGACCGCTATTGGTGAGCAATAAAAATATAGGATTGATTTTACTGGAGGTCGCGTGTATTGTGATAACATCACAACTTTAATACACTCTATTAATTTGAATTACCGTAATGAAGTAAATGTAAAATCGTTGATTCACTTGATCGTAAATTTGTCTGTTGTTTTTTCATCAACTAATTTACACATGCAAATACCCGAAAAACGGCCGTTAAATACCTGGTCGCTTGCATATTTCTGTGTATACAACTTGTCAACTGTCTGCCGGTTTATATACGAGTATGTTGATCACTATTGTGGTACAGTTGTATGTTTGATATTGATGATCAATAAAACAATTGCATTGGAATTTTATCGATTTATTTGATTGAAGACCGCGTGTAACTTTTATACACATTTTCCCTCCATATGTATTCTTTTTATTACTGTGACAGCCTAAAGGAAGTAAATAAAATAGTTGATTCACTTAATTGATTATGGGCTTGTTGTTTCTTTCCTTAATATACATATGCAAATATCCGAAAAACGTCCGTCACTTTTTTTTCTGAAATATGCTGATGAGCCGTGAACTAGTTCAATTACATGAAACGGCTTTACTTCCTACTTTATAATTATGTTGTATCTAAATGTCACATTCGCGGACCAAGCTAGAACTTATTAACACCCTATTTAGAATTTGTTGTTTTATTGACAATACGATCAACAATGGGCGCAGCGGGTGACTTCACGCCTACAGCATGGTTGAATTTATACTGACACGGGAACAAGGACTATGTTTATCATTATAACATAACTTGGCTATACACAGTAAATTTATGGGTGCATAGCCCTCGTATGATCGTAAGACATTAAAGAAGGCACTTAAAAATATGCTACCAACAACCGTCTTCTTCAAGTACACATCTGTACATATTATGAAATTTAGAAATTAATTACATTAAATACTTGATAGTTGATGTGGTTTTTTTTTTTTTCCATAAACTGTGATGTAAATACACACCCACATATCAGTCATCTGCAGAAACAAAAAATTACCTGGTGTGTAGCGAGCCGTGAACAGCCTACGGCATGTCGCCCATCTCAGGTGAACTACTAATTATCGATTTTTTGTTTACTGATAAGAGTATCGGCAGGTCACACGGTGTCGGTTTGCAGTCTTTTGTTCACAGATACGGGTGATCGCCCTTCCAAGGTGGCACATTGACGATAAATACACAAGTCACCGGATTATCTACCTATGCTGGGATATCGTAATTTTTGGTCTTTTGTTTACTAACTATGGTTTTGAAATGTGTCATTTCTGGCTGTTGCTCCTACATACATACATAACAAATTCCCATCAGTCATCTGCTACAAAAATAAAATTACCTGTTGTGTAGCGAGCCGTGAACAGCTTACGGCGTGTTGACCATGTCAGGTAGACTACTAATTATCGATCTTTTGTTTACTGATAAAATTAAACAAAATATAAAATAATTACAAAATTCTGCGGCAATATTTCAAAGTGAGCATGTTTGCTTTAAAACACACGTGTACTACAGGTCAACGCGGCTTTGCTACAAAGTCACGATGTATATTTTACTCACCTGTATGTGGATGGATCGCAGGACGACCTTTAGCCAGAAATGACACATTTCAAAACCAATAAAAGGCTGAATAAAACTTAGTACCGTTGATGCACGGATGAATTTATACTGACACGGGAACAAGGATTTTCGGATCTTATTTGTCGTCCGCATGTTTATACTTGATATTACTACCGTCTCTGATAGACATGTCAAGTGTCTAATTTGTAGTAGCATTTGTGTTTGTGCTACAAAAAGTGCCGACCGTTTTCAGGTATTTACGTGTATATAACAATTGATGAAAACACAAATGCTACTTGTTACAGGTAATTTTATTGTTGTAGCAGATGACTGATGGGAACATGCGGACGACAAATATGATCCGAAAGTCCTTGTTCCCGTGTCAGTATAAATTCATCCATGCATCAACGGTATTAAGATTTATTCAACACGTTCTTGGTCAGCATGTGCAGAGATCTTACTGTTTAATGTGATTAATTATATATAACTAATTAAAATGACACATGAAATAAAATAATGATAACAATGACGAATATGTGTCTGATCTTTCCGTTACGCTTGTAAGTATAGCGCTCCAGTTCAGGTAGTGGTGAAGCCCCTCCTGCTGTGCTAAACATAGTTACCACAGAGACGGGCGACACAGGTAGGAACTATATGTGCGGCGAGGCGTGAAGTCACCCGCTGCGCCCATTGTTGATCGTATTGTCAATAAAACAACAAATTCTAAATAGGGTGTTAATAAGTTCTAGCTTGGTCCGCGAAAAGCTCTACACGATGTACGTTTATGAGAATAAAATCATTGTCATTGTCATTGCGAATGTGACATTTAGATACAACATAATTATAAAGTAGGAAGTAAAGCCGTTTCATGTAATTGAACTAGTTCACGGCTCATCAGCATATTTCAGAAAAAAAAGTGACGGACGTTTTTCGGATATTTGCATATGTATATTAAGGAAAGAAACAACAAGCCCATAATCAATTAAGTGAATCAACTATTTTATTTACTTCCTTTAGGCTGTCACAGTAATAAAAAGAATACATATGGAGGGAAAATGTGTATAAAAGTTACACGCGGTCTTCAATCAAATAAATCGATAAAATTCCAATGCAATTGTTTTATTGATCATCAATATCAAACATACAACTGTACCACAATAGTGATCAACATACTCGTATATAAACCGGCAGACAGTTGACAAGTTGTATACACAGAAATATGCAAGCGACCAGGTATTTAACGGCCGTTTTTCGGGTATTTGCATGTGTAAATTAGTTGATGAAAAAACAACAGACAAATTTACGATCAAGTGAATCAACGATTTTACATTTACTTCATTACGGTAATTCAAATTAATAGAGTGTATTAAAGTTGTGATGTTATCACAATACACGCGACCTCCAGTAAAATCAATCCTATATTTTTATTGCTCACCAATAGCGGTCCACATACAAGTATATTATAAGCTCGTTACCACTAGACAATTGACATGTTTTACACAGAAATAACGTATTAAACGGCCGCTTTTTTCTTTCAAAAAGATTTTTTTGTTGATCATCAACAAGGAAATCACAAAGTTATCAAAATACACGTATTTAAACCGGCAGTACAAGTTTTATACACGGAAATACGCAAGCGACCAAGTATTTAATAAATTAATATATTCAAGAAAGCACAAACAAGCCATAACGTATGCTATTTAAGTAGCATTATAATCTTTATACTAAATATGACAGTGCTACGTTTGGCTAGATAAGATTTTATCCATAATTCATTTATCTATTTTATGATTGAAATAATTATTAATTGCTTATAGTGTCTCGTAAGTCTGTTTAGACTTAGACGTTTAATGTATTTTATATGTTTAAAATAGGTGACACTTTAATTAAACATAAATATAAGGTGTGATGACCTGTTCCCAACTAAACAATCAGCGGCCCCAGGGTTATTCTCTCCAGATCTTCAGGCCTGATACAGGTAAACTTTGACCAGGAAGGGTTGAGGCCGGAGGGGGTCATTATCTAATTAGTTGGCCGAGTGTAAGCCTGTCAAAATCTTCACATCATTTGTGATCAGATCAGGTACAGACAAAACATGATTAGGGAGGGGGCAAGGCCTAATTATAAAAAAAGCCATTCATTGTTTGTGGCTTCTGGTCAAAACCAGGTAAATTTAACCAGTCATGCATTCCCGCGGTCATCACAGCATGGAGCCTCTAATTACTTGCCCTCTAGCGATATGGTAGCCGGCGCTGGATGCAAGCTAAAACTTGGCTCAGTGCCCACAGGTACAGAGGTAAGAGCTGTCAGTGCGTTGAACCGTGAAGTCACCCGCTGTGCCCCTTGTCAATTATCTGCCTAACAGGTGAGTTGGGATAACTGCCTGAGGCTGTATTTAATTGACGATGTCGTAATTTCCTAAAGGGTTGTCGTAATTTCCTAAAGGGTTGTCGCAATATAAACAACGACGGTCTAAATTTCCTAATTTACTTAAAATTTAATTCCGATGGTCAAAGATTACTCGTCATTATCGGGATATAATAATTTTGTCGGGATATAATCGTGGTTTATAAGAAAAATTACGATGTCGGCGAGCTTAATATGATAAATAGGGTTACCAGTGAATACAAGAACAATGAACCTCTACAGATTTTATCTCTGACACCCTCAACTCTTTGTAAACATTAATGTCTGACACAAAGAGAATGAACAAAGCCACTAGTCCCTTTGGTCATTAACCTTCATCTGTTAAAATATATGTAACATTTCTACCACAGTTCTCAATACTTACAAGTTCATATTATTTTGGAAATAATGAAGTCTGGGTCCCTATTCTTTATTAGACCACCTTTATCAAATAGTGGTCTATTCAAACCACTCTACACCCGTCCTTGGTCAGTCGTCCATCTGTCCTTAAACAATTCTTGTCACTTGTGATCGATATTTCTTGGAAAGTACTTGATGGACCCTTCTCAAATTTCATATGCAGGTTCACTTTGGTCCCTAGTTTTGTATTGTCTACTTTTTAAGCTGATCTGAAAAACAATATGGCCGACAGGCGGATATCTTGGATTTTGCATTTATAGTTTGTGATCATATTTTCTTGAAAAGTACTGGATAGATCCTTCTCAAATTTCATATGCAGGTTCCCGTTGGTCCCTAGTTTTGCATTGTCTACTTTTTAAGCTGACCTGAAAAACAATATGGCCGACAGGCGGACATCTTGGATTTTGCATTTATAGTTTGTAATCATAATTTCTTGAGAAGTACTGGATAGATCCTTCTCAAATTTCATATGCAGGTTCTCCTTGGTCCTGAGTTGTGCATTGTCAACTTTTTAAGCTGATCCGAAAAACAATATGGCCGAATCGGCCATCTTGGATTTTGCATTTATAGTTTGTGATCGATATTTCTTGAGAAATAATGGATGGATCCTTCTCAAATTTCATATGCAGGTTCCCTTTTGTCCCTAGTTGTGCATTGTCGGATCTAAAAAAAAAAAAAAAAAAGCTGATCCAAAAACCAATATGGCGCGGTATTATACAATTATCAGTTTGCTTCGTTGTTCAATATGTTTATATTTACATTCTTTTGACAAAACACTATTATCACTCATAACATTTACAACAGTGAAGAATTTACTGATCGCGTTAATTGGTTCAATATATTCATATTAAGCTTACGTTCTAATTATGACAAAACACTAATAACATTTACAAATGTAGGTTCGGACAGTGAAAACTTGTATCCAGAATTTACTGATCTGTTGGTTCAACATATTTATATTTAGCTTACATTCTTTCCACAGAACCATTATATGTCTTCCTGTGCCGCTCCATGCACTTGTTCTAAATGTCAGAACGTCATAAAAGTTCAATGATAGTCTTCTAACACTGGCTTTAACTGTGGTTGCAGAATAACTGTCAACCTAATTTTTGTCTTCACAAGTTTGACGAAAATAATCGACGAGTAAAACAATGAACTTTTGTAATGATTTCCTGTTCATACAGCGAGATCAATGATAATAACTCGCCTGGTAAAAGGACAACGGATTGTCTTAACTTAATATTCACCCCTTAAGACATATTTTAATTTTTCCAATTCAAAGGTTGGACTAGTTTATTACGAAAAATTAGGGGTGAATGAGTAAATAAAGTATATTTCGGATTGATGTGTACCTGTATTTTTTATGTAGTATTTACTATGACAAAGGCAAAGACAGAGATAAATTCAAGACAGCAGCTGAAATATATTCCGGAAATAATTTTCAACCTTCCGGAAATAACTGAGGAATGCCGAGTGTGATGTAACATAATTGTGTGACTTGATTCATGTTTACCCACTGGAGGGCTACTTCCGCTTCCGGATGGAAAAATCCAAAGGCAAAGGGTAGTAAAAGGGGAAGTAACTCTGTTTACACATGCATGTGTTAAATAATTACCATTCAAGAGCTTCGCTCTGGCGCCTTTGGCACCCAAGAGCTCTGCTCTTATTAACTCACTCCCCCTGAAGACACAATTGAATTCTCCTACTTCAATGGATGGAATACTTCATTCTGAAATTTCAGGGGTGAATGGGTTGAACAGTCAACTGTTTAATATTTGGTGCTGTGAACTATTAACAGCTTACTGAAAATGGTTGTCATATTTGAATCTGGAACAACGCCCATTGTGTGAAAGTAATGATAGACCAATAGACTGAGGCCACAGGAAATTTTTCGGTCTATGCAAAATACTAGTACGTTAGACCTGATGTCTAAGCAATTTAATTGCTCATGAATGTTAAAAAAGTATCAAAACTGTTTGAAAAAGTCATATCAATTGCATTTCTCTTGCATGTTGTTCATTTCTTGATTTGTTTAGCTGAATTTGTTATTGGAAATAATTTTTTTTCAAACATCGGTTAAAGGACAGGGGAGATCACTCTGTTTTAAGTGGTTCGTTGACACTGAGGAAAAATTCAATCTAAGGAAACTTTGTTGGGTCTAGATCTATGCAAATTGAAATGTCCATAGACCTATTGTCTATGGATCTTCCTGAATTGCTTTTGCACACTGAACGCCTACATTCTTCAAAGATAACATTCTTGGTTACTGACAAAAACATTTTTGTGTGAGACCAACAAATTGAGACAAACTTATTTCAATAGAACTTTTGATCACGGTCAATTATGACAGCCGAGAATGACGTTTTGACCGCTGCCCAGTCTGGGTCAGTCTGTAGTATGTGGAGATGTCTGAGAAGTTAGATAAGAAGTGTAATATATATTGATTGGGTCAGTTCTTTAATGGCATGTAGGTTCTGGCAGGTGTCAAATGGCTCTAATGTTTTGGATGTAGACTTTGTAAGATTGTGGACATAGGTTGTTGGATTGAAAACATAATAATATGGGCTGTTTGGTTGTAGAATAGGCTACTGGTTTGCAGAATGTGTTATTTGTTTGGTAGAAGAATGGGTTACAAATATTGGATTGTAGACTTGCATGGGTTATCGGATTGTAGACATGCATGGGTCATTGGATTGTAGACATGGGTTGTTGGATTGTAGACATGGGTTGTTGGATTAAAGACATGGGTGGTTGGATTGTAGACATGGGTTGTTGGATTGTAGACATGCATGGGTTGTTGGATTATAGACATGGGTTATTGGATTGTAGACATGGGTTGTTGGATTGTAGACATGCATGGGTTATTGGATTGTAGACATGGGTTGTTGGATTGTAGACATGCATGGGTTATTGGATTGTAGGCATGGGTTATTGGATTGTAGACATGGGTTGTTGGATTGTAGACATGCATGGGTTATTGGATTGTAGACATGGGTTATTGGATTGTAGGCATGGGTTATTGGATTGTAGACATGGGTTATTGGATTGTAGACATGGGTTGTTGGATTGTAGACATGCATGGGTTATTGGATTGTAGACATGGGTTGTTGGATTGTAGACATGCATGGGTTATTGGATTGTAGGCATGGGTTATTGGATTGTAGGCATGGGTTATTGGATTGTAGACATGGGTTATTGGATTGTAGACATGGGTTATTGGATTGTAGACATGGGTTATTGGATTGTAGACATGGGTTATTGGATTGTAGACATGGGTTATTGGATTGTAGACATGGGTTATTGGATTGTAGACATGGGATGTTGTAATGTAGACATGGGTTATTGGATTGTAGACATGGGTTATTGTATATTGTAGACATGGGTTATTGGATTGTAGACATGGGTTATTGTATTGTAGACATAGGTTATTTAGTATAGACATGGATTGTTAGATTGTATGCAATGGTTAAATATACTGGATTGTATACACGGGCAATATTGGATTTTAGACATGGGTTGAATATCGGTTTTTACATTTCAAGTTGGAACAAATCTTGATTAATATGATAAATAGGATCCTAAAGACTCATTTCATTTCATGAGATTTTTCACCAGTCTCCTTTGAAATGGAAACTTGTGTATAATTCTGTATGATATGGAGAAAGTATATGAATAGACATATGTATACCATACATAACATGTATGTTTTATCTGTCTTCCTAGATAGCATATTGCATTATTATTGGGGGCATTAAAGGCCCAATATACGTAACTTTCGGCAAAACTTAAGAGAAAATCAAGCCTAATAACTTCTTGTATTTATAGATTTAGTTAAGATTAACTGATATCAGAAATATTCAATGTGAATTCTTACGCGGTTACTGGAACAGCAGCAGTTGAAACACGGTATTTGTAAACACGCGTCCATTTTGAACTGTCTTCTACCTTCGGCTTGTTGTTGAAGTGGGCCCCACCTGTATTATTTTCAGTTCTTTGAATTTTTCTGTCAAGAGTTTTTTATTAGGTACTGCTCAGGTTTACTTCGTTTTAGGCTTATTTTTGCATGGTTATCAACTGGATTTTTTTCATGATTTTTCAGAATCACAAAAAAATTCTTAAAATTACGTATTGGGCTTTTAAACATCCACTCACTTGCACACAGTACACTTATGGGATCATTTTTCCTTATAAAAATCAAGTCAAAATTGACTGTCCAATGTGTCATAATGGACTGTCCAATAAAAAAAAACATTTATAATTTATTTATCAAGTTTTTCCATGGTCTTGATTTTCTTAACAAAACACGTTTTTGGTTTTTGATGAGAAAAATATCAAATTAAGAAATAGTTCTATGTACATGACATATATTGCTTACCCTTCAACCCAATTTGGCTAGAAATATATAAATACAGTACCAGATGCTGGGTGCACAAAGATAGTAAAACCAAACGAGCGCCATGTCCATTATTGGTTCATTGCTCTTTGTGTTTTATGTATACTGCCCGAACTTATAAATCAGCATCAATGTCATACGCAATTTGTCAACGTCATATATGTGGCGTGCACATGGGTATGTAGTTTCTCATTGGAAGCTCAGTCTGGTTTGTTTACAGCTCGGTTACCTAATAATCGGGCCGTGGAAGCTTGCAGCATCCGTAACATTGTTAAAATGATGATGGAATGTGTTTATTTCTGCTTTATATGTTCTGCAGTTTTGCCTTGTATAAAACCTCTTATTTTATGGCGGAATGAGCTCGAGTGACGCATATTGTAGTGTGGCCACCATCATGCCTCCCACATTCCCGTCCTGACCCAGTTCATTATTGATCAATGTTCTGGTGACTTTATTTTAGAAAAGATTTTTCATCAAAAAATTATACAAAGTTTTAAAACCATAAGATTACGTTGAATGAGTTCATATTTCCCGGTTACTTATGATATTTTAATATTGAAAGCCATTAACAGATTCATTTTGAAATGGATTTCAATCGGAATAAATTTTTCTTAACTGATACAAAGTTCAAGGATGGGAATGCTTAGGATTGGTTGTATTTCAGAGTTTAAAGGTCAAGGTAAGGCTTCTGTTCATCAAGTCACTCTATTGTCTTCATTTCTGAAAGGATTTCAATCAAATATATTATATCATGCAGAGTTCAAGCATGGGATCATCCAAGATGGATTATGTATTTCTGGGTTCAAAACTGGACAACTTAAATGTCTTGTTTGCTGTCATAGAAAATTGTCAACTGATCACTCTAGCATCTAATATTTCTTGAACATATTAAAAGTTAAAGTTTCTGAAAATGTAGCTCCTTCAACATGGACAAAAAGAGTTTATTTCTATCAACTGAATTTTAAGGTCCATTTCTTATCCATCAGTGGTCCATCTGGCTTCAATATTTTACTTTAAATGACTTCTTCTCGATAACCAATAGGCCCAGAATAACTAGTATATTGGACCTGTAGCATGTTGAGATGAAGCGCTACCAGATTTGTTCAAATGGATGACCTTGACCCAATTTTAAGGTTAACAGGAATCATTTCTTAAGGTCCTTTTACCCATCCAGTCAATTAAGGACTGAATAACTTATTGACCCCTGAAATTTTATGAACTTTTTGTATAAAAATTCAGAAATACTCCACTATTATTTTAACATACATGAATTCAGTCTTGAGGTTCTTTTACGCATCCAATCAAATAAGGATTTACCGCATTGACTCCTGAAATTATGTTATGAATTATCTCAGGCATTGAATTGGAAGAGTTCAAATGTGTCTTGAGGGATGAATAAGTTTTATTAGGGAAGAGCTCTTCAGGAAAGCTAGGAGATAGTAAAGTTAGATAGTTTCATCCTGTAACCTGAAGCTGATGGGTTTGATGCCGTGGCAACCCGAACACACAAAACCCTGTAGTATACATGGTAACATATTCAATATCTGATACATCTATTAGTTATCTTTGCTATACAATTCCCCGCTCACAACTGTATTGATTTTGTACATAGCCGTTACACATACTCGGTATTTCTGCATGTGTTTTTTTATCCCGGCTGGTTACAAATAAAATGAGTCCTAGATACAGGCTAATGGTAAAAGTTACTAAGAGGTGGAATATAATGCTCATGCAATCTGTATGGAAGTCCTTTATCACGTGAGGAATTTGTTTTTTAATAAGATTGGAAAACCGAAGCAACATAAAAAAACAAAATTGTACAAAGGAAGTTTCTGGTGGATGAAACTGGGAGAAAAAATGGCCAGGATCTGATGTGTGTTATTAAACAGTAAAAGAATTAGAAACCTTAAATGTAAAGTGATTGAATTTAACAAGTTTTTATGCTACCAAATACCACAAGTTGTTATCGTGATATAAAAACGAGAATTACCCATAGAGAACCTCCGCCAGTGTTAGATAGATTTGAACACATTGCTTCTCAACTCTGCGCGACGATGTGTTTCATTCCTTGTTGATTGATATACTACAGGTACCGTATTTGACTCAATGTTACTGTCCTATTTCTTAAATTGATGACTTTGTATCATATACACATGTAATATAACTTTATTCTGGTCCAAGAGTTTCATACCTTCACTTGTATTAACCTTTTATAATTGTTGGCTCATTTGACCCCGAAGACGCATACATTTGATCTTTTCCGATTCAAAGGTTGGAAATAGAGTGGACCCGCTATAATCCGGACACCTTCGATTATATTTTAGCCATAATCATATTTTAGTATTCATCATATTTTAGCATAATCATGTTTTTGTGTCGAAAACATTCTGCTCAATTATGGTTCTGCTAATTACTGTTTCTACATGTATATTGCTTTCTGCAGCTATAGTATTTTGAGTGCACCAATTTGTCATTGTCCTTATCTGATTAAATTCTGTTATGCACTAAAATTTGAGTGTACCAAAATAATTAGAGTTTGTAGTAGTTGTCAACGTTTAGAACAGCAAATGACATATCTTTTACACTAATTTTTTTTAACATGTGGCTTTCACTAATAAAAAAAATTGATGAAGATATCGCCAGCTACCAGAGACATCGGTACACATGATGAACAGCATGTGAGTCACTCTGGAGGCTGTCTCTGTTTGTAATAGGTTGCAAAATTGGGTTCGATTATTGCACAGATGCATGGTGCATGGCCCATTTACATGTATAGAGGAGCAATCTTAACACGGTGTAAAATGGCCATGGCCGGTAGAGATCATGGTGCAGTCACTCTGTCATCATCCAGCACCTTCAACATGTATTTAGGATAAAATGAACTATTAATTAGTATGTAGTGAATTACTGATCCGTATTTGATGGAGACAATATTTTGAATATTCAGATAGATATAAACTTGTCTTGAAGAATATAAATATCATAAATTAATCTTGAAAGACATAAGATTGTACGCGACCCTAGGTATTTCAATGAAACTATATATCTATTCCACATAATTATAATTAAACTTGTAGAAAATATTTATAATGCAAAATAAATCTGCAAATTCACCAAATGTTTGTGATGATAGCTAAATAATTACCAGTAAGTGTTTGTGATGAAGATGAAAATACTGAAGGTGTGTATAAATGATTCAGATGTTTGGCGAGGATGTAAATACTTAGATGTTTGTGATGAAGATGAAAATTTAAGATGTTTTTGATGAAGATTGATTAAATACTTTTGATGTTGATGACGGAGATGAAATGCTTCTGAAAGATGTTTGTGATAAAGATAAAAATTTTCAAGAAGTTTCTGATGTAGATGAAAATACTTGAGATGTTTATTATAAAGATGAATACCTTAAGATGTTTATAATGAAGATGACCTCCTTCTAAAAGATGTTTATGATGAAGATGAAATCCTTCTAAAAGATGTTTGTGATGAAAATGAAATCCTCCTAAAGATGTTTGTGATGAAGATGAAATACTTCTAAAAGATGATTCTGATGAAAATGAAATCGTTCTTAAAGAAGTTTCAGATGAAGATAAAATCCTTTTAAAAGATGTTTCAGATGAAAATGAAATCCTTCTAAAAGATGTTTATGATGAAGATGTAATACTTCTAAAAGAAGTTTCAGATGAAAATGAAATCCTTCTAAAAGATGTTTATGATGAAGATAAAATACTTCTAAAAGATGTTTGTGATGAAAATGAAATCCTTCTAAAAGATGTTTATGATGAAGATGAAATCCTTCTAAAAGATGTTTGTGATGAAGATGAAGTACTTTTAAAAGATGTTTATGATGAAGATGAAATCCTTCTTAAAGATGTTTATGATGTCAAGATGAAATCCTTCTTAAAGTTGTTTATGATGTCAAGATGAAATCCTTCTTAAAGATGTTTATGATGAAGATAAAATACTTCTAAAAGATGTTTGCGATGAAGATGTTTGTGGCAATGACTTATTAGTTTGTGGTGAAAGCTCACCTTTTAATGGAGAAGCTTCAGCAGATCTCAAAACAGCATGATATTCCAAAATTTATAAAATGTATGGAAAAAATAAATATATTGTGTTGGTAATTGGGACAAGCATTACATCAACATAAACAAGAACACGATGATGGATAAGGCCGAGCTATCTCCAATCTTGTGACTGTCATAGATTTAAGCTTCAATTGTGATGGTCTCCGGAGCAAAGCACCTAGCATTCCAATGAGAGATATCAGTTGGTTGGCTGTATGGATTGTGTGTACTATTGATATTTATAATAGATCGATATACTAATCAAAGACGTGTAGCTGTTGTTGCTGTACTCTAGTTTCTGTGCTAAATGTAGATAGTTAAAACCACAGATCGCAACTTATCGGAAATACGACATGCGACTTAACATCAGTAATAATGTACATTGGTTTTCAGGGCAGTAAGTGATTAAGGTGAAAATGATTGGTTTAAGTGATCTTGATTAGATTTGTGATTTAGTATATAGGTTAGTTTGAGGCTGATCGATGCTCATTAGGAATCTGTGGATTTTTTTTTTTTTGTGGAAATGTAGATTAATTTGTAGACAAGGATGTATCTGTTTGGTCAGGAATCATACATTTAAGGGTAAATTCTTTTTAAACTGAATACACCGTTGAAAAATTTCACAATATTAAACTATTCCAAACTTGATTTGGAAGAGTTAAAATTAAATGTGTCTTCAGGCATGAAAGGTTGAAAACTTCTTCTTCTATATGTAGGAAACTCTAAATGCATTTTGATTGGCTGTCATGGTGAACTTTGACCAGAATAACGTCACTTGCTGATTGTTGATGTCGTCATCATTTGGCGGGAAAATACAATCCGATATGTTCAAATGCATATTGTCTACTGTTAATTTATATTTAATTCAATGAAATACTGATGTTTTTGGCTAAAATTGTGGTAGTCACATCGGACTCGTGGTTGTTGAATATGGTATTTATTTCACTCTCGTTATATATTTTCAAAATTTATAAAAGACACTCGCTGAAGCTCTTGTCCTTTGTAAATTATTGTCTAACCTCTATAAATTGGAAGCATTCATTTTTGGATACAATTTATGATGATAATATGTATATTTGATGCGAGATAATAGGTGTCCCTTGATGGGGTGATACGCCAGCAACATTTACCAACAACAAGTCGTGACAATTAATGCACTCCGACACTTTTACCGGTTCTGAGAATGACGATAGGCAGATTGACAAATGTAATATTCGGAAATAAAAGTCGTCGGCATGCTGCATCCTTTTCATAACATGCACCAACTCCAATAGCTATAAGATTACAATTTTCCTGCTGGGGACATGCAGTGCTGCAGGTAAACCCGTGGTAAAGATGCACTGTGACTGCCTGTGCGGTTTGAAACTTTATATCCAATATCTTCACTGTTGTTTGATCATCTCTCTGCTATGGTGATTATAAACACTGCTAAAAACTGTTCAAGTTACCTTCAACCTAAAATGAGTCATAAATGTGTTGCTAATCTCTTTGGTTTCTATGGAGTTCTGTAACAGCCCCCCCCCCCCCCCCCCCCCTCCTTGTAATCATCCATTTCGTAGCCTCCCTGTCATTGTGTCCGTTTATAGCAGGTTGGCTTTCCTGCAAACCTAATGTCATCATTGGTGGCCGCCATCACTGTCAGCAATAGATGATGGACATTAGCTCGTGTGTACGATTAGAGCTATGCAATCAAGGTGGGGATATCGTAGTTGGCTCGGGGATTGGACCGGCCTCAAACTCGCTGTTTCATATATAATACCCTGCTCCAATTCCCTCTATGTTGTGTCTGTACATAACCCGGTTCACACCGTCTTTAGTCCCTAGGGGCCGCTCCTACGAGTGATAGAAGCCGATATTGCATCATCACATGAGAAATCAGTTTAGCCCAGCATTGATCAAATTGCTTAGGCAAGTTGTTCTATTCTGTCTGCGAATCAAAGCGTACAGAATGTCTGGTATTGAAATGGAAGCAGGGATGCTGGAAGTTGTTCTAGGTTACAATGGAAAAAAAGATCCTGACAATAATGGAAGGGAAAAATTTGAATGATTATTGCTTTGTGATGCAGTCACATTATAAACAGGGCATTTCACCAGGGTGTAAGCCAGTCAAGGTCAGATTGGAAGGGAGGCTTGGTTTCCGTGTGATATCTGAAGGCAGTCTTGATGTTTGGGTCCACACTGGAAGGGATGTTTGGTATTAAGATAACGCTGGAATTAAGGGATGTTTGTAATTAGGTTCACACTGGAAGGGATGTTTGGTAGGGATGCCTTTATTTTTTATATAGGTTTGTAGCATTTATGCATCGAATTATCGATGCATCGCAATAGTGTACCACCCGATTATGAAGTTATATCACAATAGCAAAGTGGCAATGCAATAGACAACTTCAATAGTATGTGACTATCGCAATAGTATTAATCATTTCATCAGCAGTATTTTATTACCTAAATGGTATCACCTAAACAAATAATTATGAAGAAGTTTTAATGTCATTGGTTGATATGGAACACGTTATGGAATATTAAAATTATAAGTTTACTCATTATGCAACTTAAAGCCACTAAAAAGTTTAATATTTTGGCCTCAATTTAATAAATGAAGATACTTCTGTCCTTTAATGTGTACAATACTTTAAATATTTTGGGTATCAATGACTATCACAAAAGTATCGCAATCAATAGTTATTCCAATTATTGCAATACTATCGTAATAGTAATTCTGACTTTGCAATGGTAAATTCCCCTAGTGTTACAGTAATTAACTCAATGCTTTTCCTCATTTGGAGAGATACTACATACTGTGTCTGCAGTTTTCATCTTTGATGCCATCCTCTTTTTCTCGACTCGTCGTTGCAGATTTTCCTTGAATGCTTTCCTAACATGAGTTTAATTTCCATGTACAAAGCTACTCAGACAATTAGATCCAAGAATAGACGTTGATGTAAAGAGTTCCAAGAAACATTTGTGCAAATCTGATTGTCTCTGTAAAAAAAGTTTCTAGTCAAGAGATTGTCAAGGTGTTTGTGTAGACTGTTATCACCAAGGAGTTATTCACAGCTACAGTGTAATGAGAAGCAGGCAGTGTGGGCATCATTGTAAAACATAATTCACTGAATAACCGTCACAAAAAAATGGAGCAACTTTCAAGTGCAAAAAAAAATAAAATTCACACATTCTGTAGTTTCAAGCCTCATGCACATTTGATAAAATGGACACGGTATTTCAGCTTTGTTTTTAAGGGAAAAGGGCATTAACAGATACTCTCTCAAAATTTTAGAATGTTGTAATATTTCAGATTGAATTAAGTGCATATGGCTCACCAGTGAAACATATTTGTGGAGATAAAGTAATGGAAGTGAACAAAGACATATACCTGTGAATGTCAATGACCTGTTTATATAACAGTACTGTAATAACCTGGTTTAAAGGTCAAACGGGCAGAGTAATAACTTTGTAAAAAGGTCAAAAGGTCGGGCTAATTACTTTGTTTAAAGGTCAGGTTGATAACCTTGTTAAATGGTCTGGCTAATAATCTTGTTAAAAGGTCAAAAGGTCAGGTTAATAACCTTGTCAAAAGGTCAGGCTAATAACATTGTTTATAGGTCAAAAGGTCAGGTCAATAACCTTGTCAAATGGTCTGGCTAATAATCCTGTTAAAAGGTCAAAAGGTCATGTTAATTACCTTGTCAAAAGGTCAGGCTAATGACTTTATTGAAAGGTCATATGATGTGTTAATTTGTTAAAAGGTTTAGGCTTGTAACCTTGTTGAAAGGTTCACGGTTATTATGTTGAAGAAATTGGCATGTTTAATTTTTGGCTGTTATGGTGTTAAAAGGTTAAGACATGTTAAAAAATAATTTCTACCTTATTAAAAGATCACTGAATCATTGTTAAAAGGTATACATGTTTACCTTGTAAAAATGAATCGTGCAAGTCATACATTCTTTGTTGGTCAGTATAAAAAGGTCTTTTAGCTATCACTATAAATTGCTGTGTTAATACATTCACCCCTGAAATTTCATAATGAACTATTCCAGCCTTTGAATTGGAGGAGTTCAAACGTGACTTCAAGGGGATATGAGCTAACACTTTGACACCGATGTTTATGTTGTCTTGGATGCAATATGAAATCGGCATCGGAGTCCACTGCAATTGCTTGGGCTTAAGGGATTCAGCTTGACTTACAAGTGGCAAACTGAATTGGAGAACTGAATAGTCAGATTGGAAAACATGACTGCAGATAAAAACTGACATAAGATTGCATTTGTTGACATTCTATTTTCTGGAAGTCTGGGATAAAGACCACCTGATGCTTCATGTAGTCGAGTTTTAATCATCACGCACCTACGTATACACTGTGTACATATTGGACACCCACACTGCCAAACAGAGTTGATGTGCGAACACTCCCTGTAGACCTTACCAATGCTGTAAAAGCAACTGTTATGCTCTGTGAGTACTGTAAACTGTCCTTTTTCCAGGACATGGGCTTTTACTGTGCTCATATATATAACAGTTCTTTTCAATATTGTCCACTAGTACTGATCTCTTTGAACATGTATTTACCATAACATGACGTTGTGTTTCCCTGACCATAAAGGTGCCGCGGTGGGTGAAAGGTTGCGAGGTTGAATCCCACGTGGGACAGTTGCCAGGTACTGACTGTAGGTGGGTGGTTTTTCCCTGGGTACTCCGGCTTTCTTCCACCTCCAAAACTTGGATTTAAATTTTATCTTGAGATATTTATACTCCTCCCACAGTTTTCAACCAATTCCTTGCAAACTTTGTAAAGGATTTGATGAATTAACACAATAAACACCCTGCTTAAAATGTTTTATACATTGCAATGTTTGTAGTGTTGGCCCGGGGCACTTTAATGACATGTCAGATATGCTATATCTTAAAATTTTTATTTACTTTGAGATTATTTATCTCATAATTGCAAGAAAATCCTGTATTTTCCCAGTGTTTTTTTCTCGCTTATATTATGAATTATTCCTCCTGGTCAGATTAGCTTATAAACACATCACCACTTCCTTTTTACCAATATGAAGCTCAGCAAGGAACTTGATTTCATGATCTGACAGTTAAAAGACATTGTGTATAGAATTCAAGAAATATTTTTCTCAGGATAATATTAAATTACTCTAATCCTATTCAAAAGTTGGAATAGTTCATCACAAAATTGCAGGGGTGGGTGAGTTAAAGTATGCAGTAGAACCTTATTATCTCAAACTCACATATTTATATAACTCGAAGATCCATTTCGAAGTATTTTTCCAGCCCCGGCCAAGCTTTACACTAGCATCGAAACTCAAGTAACTTGAATACTCAGATGAATAAAAGTTTTCTTATGGTCCGAGGGATAATTCTGGCTCTTTAATCCTATGGGAGAATTTGAGGGATTTTATGAGATTAGTTATATTTCTATGAGATTTTTCTATATAAAGTAATACTATTTTGAAATTTAATGAGATTTTCAGGAAAAATATGGGTTAAAATTGCCAAATCTCGCCCCAAAGTGATCCCTGTGGTCCCCTTGACTTTGAGTTAACAAAGTTCGACTGTACTGTGAATGTTGAAAAGTGTCGGATCATGCAGGGTCCTATATAACTTAATTTCAGGCAAAGTGAGAGAAGCGTGAGAAACAGGATCTATAACTTGTAATAATTTGCAAAATAATTCAATTAAATGATCGCAATCTTTCAGGAGTTTTCTCCCCTGTTTCTGAATCATTTAATCAACATTACCAGTCATGCAATACAGTGCACTCCTCTTTATATCATGTTGCATTTGTCAGACAAAAATGATATCAACAGTAATGTGACATAAAGAGAGACATGTTTTCCACTTCACTAGTGCATGTCAAATCTTCATAACGAAAAGTAAGCTATTCAATGTATATATGAAGATATTTCAATCTATAGATAACATTTCATTAAAACAAAACAAAAAATTGGCTATTTTTTATCTATGCAATATTTTGAACAAGTGGTATCTTAAATAAATGGAAATGACATCATTTTCTGGATATTTTCTCTCGTAAGTTTAATTTTCAAAATATTACAAAAGAGACTCGCTACAGCTTGTATTCTTCGTAACCTTTGAAAATTTACTAACTCATGTGATATAAATACCATATCCACCAACCACTCGTTGTGTAAACTCTATATATAAAACTCATGTCATGGCATTTGTATTATACTTATAAGACGTTCAATACAATATCCTAGTGAAGTCTTGTCTGTAAACACACAGCATGATTTATGCCGATCAATAAAGCCCGAACCTGATACATACCATAAATGTGAAATAGTATATCTCGCATAAATGACTTGTAAGATTCCATTTAACATGAAAGGGGTTTCAACTGTTATTATCTTAATAAGTAGACATGCCATTGATTTTTTACACAGGTAAGGAAATATATATACATCGGTCTGGTCATTGAAATGCTAACGAAGTCAAATGCTTCGTCTTGTTTTCTTAAAGTACGTAATATGACTGTAGGTCTGTAGCATGATTTTTACGAGCCATTATCTACTGATTGAACTCATTTACCACTAAAATCTCATAATGAACTATTCCAACCTTTGAATTAGAAGAGTTCAAATGTGTCTTCAGGGGTGAATGATTTAAAACAAACCTGCAGCTGCAACCAACTCACCTGTGCTTTAAATTTGGTACAATGTACCACTTAACATAATCACCCCTGAAAACACATTTGAACTCCTCCAGTCCAAAGGTTGGAGTAGTTCATTGTGAAACTTTAGGGTTAAATGGGTTAAAAACTCCATCATTGGAGTTTTAGAGACAACATATTTTTTGTTACCAGCTTAAAGACCTTATAATTTTGTTAATACAAATGTTGATGTACAAGTACATAAGTAGTATATCAATAACTGGGTTTAGAAGGCCAAAAACAGCCTCCAGTCTTGCAGAAGATCATAAAAGTAGGATTTGCGTTTGCTTTTGTGAAAAAAAATGTACAAGCATTATAAAAAGTACTGTGGACCTGATTTATTATTTTCAAGCAACAAAATCTAGATCCTAGTAAAAAAATGATTATCGTTCATGATCCACATTAGCATATTGATAAATCCATTTATATATGAATGTTCCAAATATAAAAGTCTTCGTGCAATAAAATCTATGTGTATCCAAGATAAAACTTACTATAAAGGAAAAACCTGGAAACTGTCAGTGGTATATACAGTGTTCAGAAATTGTATACACTACAATGTCATAATGATTAAATGATAATTGTGTTTAATGTCAAGGGTTTTAATTTTCTAACACAAACTTTAATCTAAAGGCCACAAACAAAAAATTAAATAACTCGTCAAAACAAAGATTGATAAAAAGATTGAATCTCCAGTTTCAGACGCCCACAAATGTTACGTTTCTAGTGAAAAAGACCCTTCAGTGATAAAGACATTAATGGCTTTATATATATATCCATCGTTAATGTTTCTGTATGTCACAGACTCTTAAAAAAAACTGTCGTAAAATGCATCAAACAGAAATTTAATTAAATCACCTGTCTTTTGTGTCAACTGTCATTTGAGAAAAAAAAATGACATTGACTTGAGATTTTAATGAAAATTTTACGATGTTATTATGGTTGATGAAAACAATTGGATATTTCTGTTTATTTACGGAAAACAAAAAGACATATTTTTAAACCTATATTCATGCAACCACATATATAGGCATATATATCAAATTTAGATTGAGAAATAAAGGCCCATGGTGATTTTGTGCTAAAAAAAATTTCTTGTAACTTAATTTAAAAAATCATGTTGAATAATAAAAAAGTTTAATGCTTTAAATTCAGTATTACACGTGTATAGGCATTAAATGTCACCAGATTCCCCCCCCCCCCCCCCAAGATCTTGAAAATAATATTTCTTTTTTAACCCATATGATATTTAGACACAATGTCTAGTTATAAACAATATATAGCCCTGTATTGACAAAATGACATGCTTTTTAGGTCATCTGACCCAAAGGGTCAGGATGACCTATAGTCATCATGCTTCGTCCGTCGTCGTGCGCCGTGCGTCGTGCGCCGTGCGCCGTCCGTAAACTTTTCCATTTAAACATCTTCTTCTCATAAACCAAAAGGCCCATAGACCCAATATTGGGCTTGTGCCATGCTGGGATGAAGGGGTACCAAGTTTGTTCAAACAAATGACCTTGACCTTCATTCAAGGTCACAGGGGCCAAAAAGGTCAAAATCTTTGAACGACTTCTTCTGAATAACCAAAAGGCCCAGAGACCTGATATTGGGCCTGTGTTATGCTGGGATAAAGGGGTACCAAGTTTGTTCAAACAAATGACCTTGACCTTCATTCAAGGTCACAGGGGCCGAAAAGGTCAAAATCTTTTTAAACAACTTCTTCTGAATAACCAAAAGGACCAGAGACCTGATATTGGTCCTGTGTTATGCTGAGATAAAGGGCTACCAAGTTTGTTCAAAGAAATGACCTTGACCTTCATTCAAGGTCACAGGGGACAAAACGGTCATAATTTTTAAACGACTTCTTCTGAATAACCAAAAGGCCCAGAGACCTAATATTGGGCCTGTGGCATGCTGGGATAAAGGGCTACCAAGTTTGTTCAAACAAATGACCTTGACCTTCATTCAAGGTCACAGGGGCCAAAAAGGTCAAAATCTTTGAACGACTTCTTCTGAATAACCAAAAGGCCCAGAGACCTGATATTGGGCCTGTGTTATGCTGGAATAAAGGGGTACCAAGTTTGTTCAAACAAATGACCTTGACCTTCATTCAAGGTCACAGGGGCCAAAAAGGTCAAAATATTTTTAAACAACTTCTTCTGAATAACCAAAAGGCCCAGAGACCTGATATTGGTCCTGTGTTATGCTGAGATAAAGGGCTACCAAGTTTGTTCAAAGAAATGACCTTGACCTTCATTCAAGGTCACAGGGGACAAAACGGTCATAATTTTTAAACGACTTCTTCTGAATAACCAAAAGGCACAGAGACCTAATATTGGGCCTGTGGCATGCTGGGATAAAGGGCTACCAAGTTTGTTCAAAGAAATGACCTTGACTTTCATTCAAGGTCACAGGGGCCAAAACGGTCATAATCTTTAAACAACTTCTTCTGAATAACCAAAAGGCCCAGAGACCTGATATTGGGCCTGTGGCATGCTGGGATAAAGGGCTACCAAGTTTGTTCAAAGAAATGACCTTGACCTTCATTCAAGGTCACAGAGGCCAAAACGGTCATAATCTTTAAACAACTTCTTCTGAATAACTAAAAGGCTCAGAGACCTGATATTAGGCCTGTGGCATGCTGGGATAAAGGTCTACCAAGTTTGTTCAAATAAATGACCTTGAACTTCATTCAAGGTCACAGGGGCCAAAAGGGTCAAAATCTTTAAATCAACTTTTTCTGAATAACCAAAAGGCACAGAGATGTGATATTAGGCTTGTGGCATGCTGGGATAAAGGTGTGTCAAGTTTGTTTAAAGAAATGACCCTGACATTCATTCAAGGTCACAGGGGCCAAAAGGGTTTGTTGTCAAGTTTACTCACTAGGAATAAGCTGAAACTTGCCAGAAATGATTCTGAGATGATGCTGATTAAGTGTTGTTATTTTTAGGTTTGTTCAAAATTCAAGATGGCCGCCACAGCCGCCATTTTGAATACACATTTTAAACTTCTCAAGTTCTACCAGTGGAATTGAGCTGAAACTTGCCAGAAATGATATCCTGAGATGGTCCCAACAAAGTGTTGTTATTTTTCAAGCCCATCAGAAATCCAAGAAGGCCACTATCTTGAACTTGGCAATCTATACAGGCATATTATAACTTGATTTAATGACTACACGTATTTTCATAGTGATTTTACAATTGGTAGTCAGATGACCGTTAAGGCCTGTTGGGCCTCTTGTTTCTTATTTTGAAACAAACTGTCACAAGAAACCATGTTTTATAGACAGAATGATTCAAGTGTATTGCCATCGTCGGATACTCACGGTTGATCTCGCTTCGCTAACTCAAAAATGTTTCTAGTGTCTGTTATTACAATTCTTGTAAGAATGATTCAAACTTAATGTATTTCAAGCAAATTAAGGAACCATTACAAATATGTGTTGGCCGAATTAAGGGACTTCTTAAAAACCAGAATCCAATTTGCAAACTGGATATATGTTACTATGTAAACTTAAACTTTTATTTGTAGAAGGGGAGGTCACTGTAGACAGGATGTAGCAGCCAATTTGGTTATGTTACTAAAACTAATTTTATTGGTAGAAGGGGAGGTCACTCTAGACAGGATCTAGCAGCCAATTTGGTTATGTTACTAAAACAAATTTTATTGGTAGAAGGGGAGGTCACTCTAGACAGGATCTAGCAGACAATTTGGTTATGTTACTAAAACAAATTTTATTGGTACAAGGGGAGGTCACTCTAGACAGGATCTAGCAGCCAATCTGGTTATGTTACTAAAACAAATTTTATTGGCACAAAGGAAGGTCACTTTAGACAGGATCTAGCAGCCAATTTGGATGTGTTACTAAAACAAATTTTATTGGCAGAAGGGGAGGTCACTTTAGACAGAATCTAGCAGACAATTTGGTTATGTTGCTAAAACAAATTTTATTGGTACAAGGGGAGGTCACTCTAGACAGGATCTAGCAGACAATTTGGTTATGTTGCTAAAACAAATTTATTGGTACAAGGGGATGTCACTCTAGACAGGACCTAGCAGACAATTTGGTTATGTTGCTAAAACAAATTTATTGGTACAAGGGGATGTCACTCTAGACAGAATCTAGCAGACAATTTGGTTATGTTACTAAATCAAATTTTATTGGAAGAAGGGGACGACACTACAACAACAAATTCCATTGGTAGAAGGCTAGGGGATACCACTCTCAACAGGATCCAGTGGTCATTTTGTAAAAGCTAATTCAGTCTTAATATAGCTTGTAGTCCATGAAATCCCAATTAAATATGTGAACAAGAAACTTGGTTACTTGGGCAGTAAATGTACCAGACATGCTTTACTTATAATCTATCCAATGGACAACATCATTTGAAAGGCATGACATGTGGGTTTTATTCATCTAAATCTAAATTACCTTGAGCACCCTGGAATTCAATAATGAACTATTCCAACCTTTAAATTGGAAGAGTTTAAGTGTGTCTTCAGGGATGAATGAGTTCCGACATTTTAGTCTCTTAAAAAACAACTTATGCCTTAAATATTCTACCCCTATGCAAACAGACCCAACCCATGTAATAATGAACCAAACACACACATGAACACACACACATCAGCTGCAGGATATTGATTGTGAGGGGTTCTTCTATCCCTATACTTGTCAAAGCCATCATCACGTGTGAGGCGGAGTGCAGTGGGGAGCAGCAGGCGGCCACTGTGACAGTGCCAGCCACTGTTGCCATGACATACTGCTGCCACAGCAAAATGTCACACTCTACCACCCTCATGTATCATTAAGGCCACCTCTTCGTGATCGTAGGAGTCATAATCAGTCGGGCTACAGCAATTCCAATACCGAATTCTTGCATTAGTTTTGCTGTTAATTAAAGCACAGTCTTTCCAACCTATTAGATATTGCATTGCATTTTTATCAATTTTGTTTAAAATCAAAGTCGGAGCATTTTTCATTTGCCATCGTGGCCTCTAAATCTATACCTTCACTCAATCATGTTGAATTTCAAACAGAAAATAATTTTGGTAATCCAGGGCTCGAACATAATAAACTAAGGGAAGTACAAAAGACACAAACGAAATCTGCAGGATTTAGGTCGCTTTCCAGAAAGAGGGAATTTCCCTTCAGCTCAGTGCATTATAGAGCATTGACTAGGAACCTGGAAATTGAGAGTTTGATTCCGGCCGGTGGAAGCACGCTATTCTGTTTCCTGTTGCAAATGGTGGCTGTGCTTGTGGCCCTCGATCCTTGTGGTGACCGTGGAGTTAGAACCTGGGTTGCCGTGTTCGTGGGCAGACACATTTGAAAATGTGGGGGCATGGTATGGCAGATTTTGATTGTATGTTAAAGGTTTAGGTTGATTGTCTTCTAGCTTCATGCTTAAAGCTAGAGGGAATGTACCTTTAGCTTAGTGGTGCTATATATGGAGCATCCATCTAGGAACCTGCACATGTTGGTCAAGGGTTTGATTCCAGGGCATCTTGAAAAAATTGTTTTAAAGGGGGCTGCACGCTTCCTTAGATAACAAACTTAAGTCATTTTAACGAAAAAATGCCTTTTCTTATGATAAGTAAATATGATGAATTATATTGTGACTAGAATGGTTACCGTAGTTATCATGATGTGCGACATTTTATGCAAACAATTTTGGATAACTTGTACACATATTACCGTTATCAGTGAATTTCCTTTCTTGTAAACATGCACAAAGCGAGGTTTATTTTGCCGTTATATAAAATCATTCAGCTGTGTCACGATAAATAGGGGTACTTATATAATTTTAATACCTCGATCATAGAAAGTGGGAGGTGCTAATTATGTTGAATATGGTATGTCTTATTATGTGCAATTTTACTGTAGTACAGTGTGTATACCCTATAGCATCAATTATACAGTCCTACCTGTGATTTCCCATGAAATGCTATAGTCAAAAGTCTCATTCACAATCTGATATAAAATCAGGGGCTGTTTTATAGAATGCTTTGTCAATCACATTACTAAAAGTATCTTCTTTATGTGGGCGACACATGGCGTTTTAGTTCTGTAGAACGGTTGTCGCCAATACAGATCGTCCTCTTTGTATATATATATAGAGCCATGTGTAGCGAACGCCCCTGATCGTTTGTTACTGCGCATTGTTGTCGATTCTGTTGCCCCCTCGTGCCACTGTCGTCGTGCAATTTATACAATATACATGCGTTGGCAACCAATTTTCATTAGCAATTGATTGATATCACGATTTATAATAGTGTGTAGGACAAGGCCTGTGGGCATAGTCTATAGTCTAATTAATTAGCTTAGTGATATGGAGTGGTCAGTTTTGCCAAACAGAATCATGCAGGTGTGACATTTTTGACAAAATTTGTCATAACAATTGGAAAATATATTAAAAAGAAATATATCAAATCATTTTTTCAAGAATTGCATGTTTCCGTTTTGTTTTTGCACATACAACAGTTTCATCGATAATGTTCTCTTAACTTGCATGAAAGACATGGGAGATAATTCTGATATACTATCAATGCTAAAGCTAGTTCATTAATGGTAATCATTATTTATTCATCATGAATTGCGAACGCGATTCATAGAATATGTCCAGCTAGAAAGTCAATGTTTGTTATGACCCCTTGAATGTTTAAACAATTTCCAATTTTATCATGATATCGTAATGATGATATACATGTAGTGCAAAGTATTAAATAACACTTTTTCTACCACAATTAATACCCTATGTTATTCCACTCTCAGACCATTGTATAAACGTGCTGACTGTTGGATAAATTTATGTTATATACCACTAGTGGTATATGACCTTTCGGACTGTTGATTGGTTAGGAAGCTGAACTTTGACCGGAAATCATGTGGGTCAATGCCACATACAGATTGTTGACTTTGTCATTGATTGCTGACGTCCTCATAATTTGACAGTCATTCAATTCCTAATTGATGCTGAGCATCTTAAAGCAGGGAGTAGTCACTAGGATTTTTACATTTGCAATTCATGATGAATAAATTATGGTTATCATTAAAGGCCCAATATACGTAACTTCAGTGATTTGTGATTCTGAAAAATTCTGAAAAAAAATCCAGTTGATAACTATGCAAAAATAAGCCTAAAACAAAGTAAACCTGAGTAACTAACAAGAAGATCTTGACAAAAAAAAATATAAAGAAATGAAAATAATTCAGGTGGGGTCCACTTCAACAACAAACCGAAGGTAGAAGACGGTTCGAAATGGACGCGTGTTTACAAATAGTGTGTTTCAAATGCTGCTGTACCGGTAACCGCGAAAGAATTCATCTTAAATATTGCTGATATCAGTTAATCTGAACTAAATCTATAAATATAATAAATTATTAAGCTAGATTTTTGGCTTAAGTTTTGCCGAAAGTTTATTGGGCCGTTAATGAACTTTAGCATTGATAGTATATCAGAATTATCTCCCTGTCTTTCATGCAAGTTAAGTGTTTTCAAGAGTGTATGAGCTAAAACCGCTATACTTTTAAGTCTTAATGATATTATGTATGAGGATAAATGGTTGTATATATACACATTTGAATGACATCAAAACTGCTGCTACTAGATCACGCATTACAGCTGAAATGTCCGATAACTGACATTTGTGAATTTACACAATATGCATGATAAACAAATTTAAATACAATTGTGATAAAATTAAGGTTCTTGTCAGGAGATATGCCAGAAATAATTCTCCAATCATGACCGCAAAGTACGTTGATGTCTGTTTCTCCCAACCAATACAATAGGTTTCCTATCTCCGGACTCGACTGATATTAACCTGCTTGGAGTTACACAATATGCTTTAGAAACAACCCTCAGTATATATAGTACCCTCCTACTTTACCAGTAGGGTGGTCGGGTGGTGCAGTGGATATAGCGCACTTGCCTTTCACCAAGGTGGCCGGGGTTCGATTCCCCGACCGGACGTGAAAAGTTATGGGGTCACCTGCCCGACCACGTGGGTTTTCTCCGGGTACTCGGTTTCCTCCCACAATAAGACCCCTCGCGCACTAAAATCCGGGCCAACAAGAGTGATTTATATAAGTTGAATAACTTAATTGCTTCATAATTGTTGTAAAATAAATAAAATTTATATCTACTTTACCATGTAACTGCCATAAATCCGGTTTCCAATAATACAATTAAGTCCATGCGTAATACTGTCAAGCGTATTTCTCATAAACTCTTATCACTTTGAGTTTCCAAACTAAATCAATGAGTATTATATGCATGCTTATAAGGGTGTTGCTCATTTGGTAAATCTGAAGGTTCAAATTCATAGAATTGCAATTGAGATTCCAGAATTTTATGCGGTCAAAGTTCTAACGGTTCTGAAATTAGAGGTTGTGTGAGTAGAACAAAGATGGCGGCATGCACCAACACCTTAGAATTTTATGTTTTCCAGTCTTTCCTAGCTGGTCTCACTGGATTGGTTGAACTTTCGGAACAAATTTATGTGTACCAGTTTTACCGATTCGTGGAATTTTTTTGAACCACAGGAGCTGAATTCCAACCCTCCAAACGAGCGTGCCCATATAGTTACATCTCATCCTTATACAGAGTTACGGACCTTGGTTCAGTTGTGATACCAATTTTTGTCTGGAAGGGTGGTTACTTATTGGATTGCACTGATGCTTTCAATAATTGGCGTCCATGACATTGTCATCTATTTTGATATATCATCTTTTACATTTATATATTTGAAATTGAAAATAACCTTAGTTTTCACTTGATAAATTGAAGACAATTGTTCACTATCACTGATGTTTTTCCTTTGAATGTTTATGGCTCTGATTGTATTTCCTAGGCCCCGTTTGCTTCTCAACTCTCTGAATAAATCAATGTCTTGAAGAAATTCTTCTACGCGAAAACCAGCAAAACTGTTTCACATAAAAACCATCCCGGCAATTATCATACCGAAATACAAAAGAGCAATTGAATTTTGATGTATCATATGATCTAATGATAATAAGATAAAATGACTTTTTGTGTGAAGAATAACGGACCTGTCCAAAAAATTGTATTACACATATTTCACATCCACTTTTATCATGGCTGCTGCCACAGTTTTAGAGAAGTAAGATGTTTGATGTTATAGTCAATATTTTTTTGATGAAATTTTTTTCAAATGTTGTCGCATGACTTTCTTGTACAGTGGATTCTGGTGCTTCGGGTTAATTAAAGTATCCAAAAACCTGGATTTTAAAACCTCTTAATGGAAACAGTTTTATGATTTAGGTCATAGTGATGAATAGTTTTCTCATGTTATATAAGTATATGAAACTCTTTGTTACTGCAAATAGGCAAGAAGTTAAATGTAAATATAAAATTTTATCGCATAACCAAATTTGGATAGATAAACACAATGCTTGCTGTAGAAAACAAAATGCAGAAACTGTAATTAGCACAACCGTAATTTAGCATAATAGTTCAACGAAAAATTCGCTAAAATAAGATGATACCACCGAAATATATATATTTACAGTTCTTATATTGCAAAAAAAAAAAAAAGATTGAAGCAAAAGCTTAATCAAGGCTGTTGGATTTTCAAGTATTTTCACACTGACATAATGGCGATGGTTCTGTTGTCCTTCATCTTACATTTTCTGCATGAAATTTTCAATTTAAACTTCGTCTGAGATTAACTTTTCCAAACATGACTAGAGGGGATCTCAATTTGTTAAATTTAATTTGTTGATTGGCTTCATCAAGTTCTGTTAATTAATGCATTGTGAAAGTTGGGTTTTCGGAATGTTTTGAAAAATTAATGATTTTGCTAAGCTTACTATTTGCACAATTCATTAGGGCCTCTTTTCATTTTCAGACGAAGTGTTAAATGGTGCAATAATATTGAAACAATGTTGAATACATTTGAGATACAAGCTGGGCTCTGAACACACTGGATGCAGGCTTAGGATAGAAATGTCCTAGGTGGATAATTTTTGAAGTGTGAAAATCACATGAAAAGTTTTTTTAGCTCACCTGGCCCGAAGGGCCAAGTGAGCTTATGTGATGGTGCAGCGTCCGTCGTCCGTCCGTCCGTCCGTCCTGCGTCCGTCAACTTTTTCCTTTAAACGACTTCTTCTAAAATACTGAAAGGCCCAGTGACATGAAATTTGGCTGGTAGATTTCTTGGAAGGAGCTGAACAAAGTTTGCGAAAAAAAATCACTTTGACCTAATTTCAAGGTCACAGGGGTCAAAAATGTCGAAACCTTCAAACAACTTCTTCTAAAATACCGTCAGGCATAGAGACTTCATATTTGACCAGTAGCTTCCTTAGATGAAGCCAAATAAAGTTTGCGAAAAGAAATGACCTTGACCAATATTCAAGGTCACCGTGAGGTAAAATCTATTTTAACCTTTAAACGACTTCTTCTGAAATACCAAAAGCCCTAGAAACATGATATTTGGCTGAAATGTCCCTTGGATAAAGCTTGACAAAGTTTGCGAAAAGAAATGACCTTGACCTATATTCAAGGTCACAGGGGTCAAATCTGTTAAAACCTTTGAACGACTTCTTCTGAAATACCAAAACCCCTAGAAGCATAACATTTGGCTGAAATGTTTCTTAGATGAAGCCCAACAAAGTTTGCGAAAAGAAATGACCTTGACTTATATTCAAGGTCACAGGGGTCAAATCTGTTAAAACCAGCAAACGACTTCTTCTGAAATACCAAAAGCCCTGGAAGCATGATATTTGGCTGAAAGGTTCCTTGGATGAAGCAGGACAAAGTTTGTGAAAAGAAATGACCTTGACCTATATTCAAGGTCACAGGAGTCAAATCTGTTAAAACCTGCAAACGACTTCTTCTGAAATACCAAAAGCCCTAGAAGCATGATATTTGGCTGAAATGTTCTTTGGATGAAGCCCGACAAAGTTTGCGAAAAGAAATGACCTTGACTTATATTCAAGGTCACAGGAGTCAAATCTGTTAAAACTTTTTAACGACTTCTTCTGAAATACCAAAAGCCCTAGAAGCATGATATTTGACTGAAAGGTTCCTTGGATGAAGCCCGACAAAGTTTGCGAAAAGAAATGACCTTGACCTATATTCAAGGTCACAGGGGTCAAATCTGTTAAAACCTTTAAACGACTTCTTCTGAAATACCAAAAGCCCTAGAAGCATGATATTTGGCTGAAAGGTTCCTTTGATGAAGCCGGACAAAGTTTGCGAAAAGAAATGACCTTGACCTATATTCAAGGTCACAGGAGTCAAATCTGTTAAAACCTTTAAACGACTTCTTCTGAAATACCAAAAGCCCTAGAAGCATGATATTTGACTGAAAGGTTCCTTGGATGAAGCAGGACAACGTTTGCGAAAAGAAATGACCTTGACCTATATTCAAGGTCACAGGGGTCAAATCTGTTAAAACCTTTAAACGACTTCTTTTGAAATACCAAAAGCCCTAGAAGCATGATATTTGGCTGAAAGGTTCCTTGGATGAAGCCCGACAAAGTTTGCGAAAAGAAATGACCCTGACCTATATTCAAGGTCACAGGAGTCAAATCTGATAAAACCTTTAAACGACTTCTTCTGAAATACCAAAAGCCCTAGAAGCATGATATTTGGCTGAAAGGTTCCTTGGATGAAGCCCGACAAAGTTTGCGAAAAGAAATGACCTTGACCTATATTCAAGGTCACAGGGGTCAAATCTGTTAAAGCATTCAAACGACTTCTTCTGAAGTACCAAAAGCCCTAGAAGCATGACATTTGGCTGAAAGGTTTCTTGGATGAAGCCTGACGAAGTTTGCAAAAAGAAATTACCTTGATCTTGATTTGCCTAGAGACATGATATTTGGCTGGTAGCGTCCTGGGATGAAGCCAAACAAAATTTGAAAATGAAAATGATGTTGTCTTATAAGGTCACAGGGGTAAAATATGTTTAAATCTTAAGATGTTCTTCTAAATGTCTTACATTAAAAGATTTTAGAGGACTTTAGGGTTACACTATAATATAAGTCAGAGATTGATACCAGGTGAGCGATGCAGGCCCATTGGGCCTCTTGTTTTATTTTGTTGAATAATATCAAAACCTCACATTATGATCATAATCTTTTAAATGTCATTTTAAATTTGGGCTGTGTTTTAATAGTTTCTAAGCTCATTCACCCCTGAAACATCATAATGAACTATTCCAACCTTTAAATTGGAAGAGTTCAAACATATATTCAGGGGTGAGGTTATAAGCCTTCACATAAGGATTGAAAGTCATTTTTTTTAACTTTCATAGTGCTATGAAAGGTCAGCCGTTACATCCATATTGAATGAAGCCCGCTAGGGCTTCATGCTGAATATGGATGTAACGGCTGACCTTTCATAGCACTATGAAAGTTAAAAAAAAGACTTTCAATCCATATATTTACATTTTTACTATAGAACAATTGCTTAACTTTATTGATATTTTTTCCAATTAATAGTTAATTACCTGCGTTTGTATATGTGTCGTCATTTAAACGACTTGGGCGAAACAGCCCAGCTTGAATAAAATTGGCGCCTATGATAATAATAAGTCATTTGAGCGTTTGACGCAAGGGCATTCTCCATGTTATTCGAAGCGGCGTGACAAGACTCGTTGAACAAACTTGATCTATGACGTCATAATGAAATCACGTGCTACGTCTCGAGAACCATTGCTTTCATAGTTTTATAAAAGGCATTTTTGCTGGTAATGTTCATAAAGTGGGTTACAGCGCAAATGTAAATATAATATGATAACCATGCACAGCTATATGCAATGATGTTCATTTTAAATGGTATGGTACAAATTTTCATACTGACAACATAAAGTATGGACAAAAAGGGAATGTTGTTTCAAATCTCATAAAAAATATATAAAATCAATTCCACCATTAAACCAAATATAACACAAATAAAAGTTTACACACAATCACACTGACTTGTCAGTCTAATGCCCAGTTCCCAAATCATGATTAAATCTAATTTCAAATCCTTTTAAAAAAGCATGGTAGTCATGATTTCTATCCCTTGAGTGCTAACTAGATATCTGAAATGTTCCCGATCACTCTGCTGACGTTTCACGGAAGACCTGACCTGAAGCGATGGCGCTTAGTCTTTGAGGGGTTACAAAACTACAAGTTAATACAGATCAATAATTCTACGGCATCCTTCAGTTCCAGACATTGACAAATGAAACATATCTATAACAAACGTTAACGCTGTAGTCGTTGGAAAACAATCGTGTGTTTTCGTAATGTTTCTGAATATAGCGCCGTTGTTATAGTCTGACGGCAGGTTTATGTGTTAGAATTCAGGTTTTGACCATTTGGACAGTAGATTTCCTATATAGATCAACCAGTGACTGTGTTGGTGTATGTATTACTTACCGCTTCTGTTTAGCTGATTTAGTACATCTTCATGTCTTCTCACGACCCCTGAATTTTCATTAAGTGAACTTGTATTCCAACCTTTTTTTGGAAGAGCTCAAATCCATTTCCTGTATATAGCACCATGGGGCAGTTGCCAGGTACTGACCTTAGGTCGGTGGCTTTTCTACAGGTACTCTTGCTTTCCTCCAACTCCAGAACCTGGCACATCCTTTATGACCCTGGTTGTTAATAGGACATAAAACAAAATAGACCAAACCAAACTCTGAAAACTCCAATGAGGGAAATCTTCCTCATTCCACATAATCCCAATTAAGGAGAAAGTGTGTGAAATGCAACTATTAAACTGCTTTGCTCAATATGTCTTTCCCTTCTTAAGTATCAAAATTCATTTGATCCAGACACCTGTTATGGTCATTACACACACCCTGCAGTAACTAAGACCATTTGACCACATGTACAAGATGTGAATTTTGAATTGGTATGAGTTTGAGGGAGATTAGTAAATTTTGGTCAAAATGAGGGTATTGAATTGTCCAGCTTATGTAAAAGTCAAATCCAGCTGATATAATTTGCATTTCACATTTAAGCCATGTATGAATTTTCATGATATTATTTGTTATTTGTTTTTAAAAAAATGTCTCTTTCTGTCTTTTCAGATCAAACGTTTTGAGAAATTAGAATCTGACGAAGAAAGAATAAAATTAGGAAAAGATATTTACGACCAATTTATCATGAAGGAACTGTTATCACAATCACATGTAAGTATCGAATTGTCCTCTTGTTGTATATAATATAGAAACACAGGTTCTCGTCATAATTTGTGTTCATATTTAGCTCAATTGTGCAGGCATGTATTTAGCAAATCCATATACTCAATAGTTGCAATTGTTCTTCATTTTGCTGGATTTCGCAATCGCACCAAAATTTGTGAGAATTAAGACCCTGTGAAAATTTGTATATTATGGAATATGTAATCTTGGTTTCAGAATTATCTGTTGATAATTGCCAAATTAAACGCCTCCTTAATAAGCTCCAGATAGAAAATCATGAAATTTGACATGCACCGACTAAATTTAACAATTACCTTTGTATATATGTAAACACAACTAGCGTTACAAGAACTTGTGATTGTAAATTATGGCCACAAGCTTCCTACATGTATAGCCTTCACATTTGTGGCCTACCCAAAAAGGTGCAATGTACAGAAATCTCGTAATTGTGTTCATTTGGACTTCACAGACTGAAGTTATGATGTACTTTTGAGGGAAAACGGAAACATTAATGATGACATTTGAAAATTTCTTTAAATCCTGTCGCTAAAATCTGTAATTTAGAAAAGCTTGTCCTGTAAGAAATATTGTGAAATCCTGACACTGAAATCTGTAATTTATGAAAGCTTGTACTGTAAGAAATATCATTATATCCTGACACTGAAATCTGTAACTTACAATAGCTTGTCCTGTGAGAAATATCGTGAAATCCTGACACTGAAATCTGTAATTTATGAAAGCTTGTCCTGTGAGAAATATCGTGAAATCCTGTCACTGAAATCTGGAGCATACAGAAGCTTGTCCTGTGAGAAATATCGTGTGTTACCTACCATAGCTTGTCCTGTGAGAAATATCGTGATATCAGGACATTTAAATCAGTAACTTACCATAGCTTGTCCTGTGAGAAATATCGTGATATCAGGACATTTAAATCGGTAACTTACCATAGCTTGTCCTATGAGAAATATCGTGATATAAGGACATTTAAATCTGTAGCTTACCATAGCTTGTCCTCAGTGAGAAATATCATGTAACTTACCATAGCTTGTCCTCAGTGAGAAATATCGTGTAACTTACCATAGCTTGTCCTGTGAAAAATATCATGTAACTTACCATAGCTTGTCCTCAGTGAGAAATATCGTGTAACTTACCATAGCTTGTCCTGTGAGAAATATCGTGTAACTTACCATAGCTTGTCCTCAGTGAGAAATATCATGTAACTTACCATAGCTTGTCCTCAGTGAGAAATATCGTGTAACTTACCATAGCTTGTCCTGTGAGAAATATCATGTAACTTCCAATAGTTTGTCCTGTGAGAAATATCATGTAACATACCATAGCTTGTCCTGTTAGAAATATCATGTAACTTACCATAGCTTGTCCTCAGTGAGAAATATCGTGTAACTTACCATAGCTTGTCCTCAGTGAGAAATATTGTGTAACTTATCATAGCTTGTCCTGTGAGAAATATCATGTAACCTACCATAGCTTGTCCTGTGAGAAATATCATGTAACTTACCATAGCTTGTCCTGTGAGAAATATTATGTAACATACCATAGCTTGTCCTGTGAGAAATACCATGTAACTTACCATAGCTTGTCCTGTGAGAAATATCGTGTAACTTACCATAGCTTGTCTTGTTAGAAATATCATGTAACTTACAATAGCTTGTCCTGTGAGAAATATCATGTAACTTACCATAGCTTGTCTTGTTAGAAATATCATGAAACTTACCATAGCTTGTCTTGTTAGAAATATCATGTAACTTACCATAGCTTGTCCTGTGAGAAATATCGTGTAACTTACCATAGCTTGTCCTGTGAGAAATATCGTGTAACTTACCATAGCTTGTCCTGTGAGAAATATCGTGTAACTTACCATAGCTTGTCCTGTGAGAAATATCGTGTAACTTACCATAGCTTGTCCTGTGAGAAATATCATGTAACCTACCATAGCTTGTCCTGTGAGAAATATCATGTAACTTACCATAGCTTGTCTTGTTAGAAATATCATGTAACTTACCATAGCTTGTCCTGTGAGAAATATCATGTAACTTACCATAGCTTGTCTTGTTAGAAATATCATGTAACTTACCATAGCTTGTCTTGTTAGAAATATCATGTAACTTACCATAGCTTGTCCTGTGAGAAATATCGTGTAACTTACCATAGCTTGTCCTGTGAGAAATATCATGTAACCTACCATAGCTTGTCTTGTGAGAAATATCATGTAACCTACCATAGCTTGTCCTGTGAGAAATATCATGTAACATACCATAGCTTGTCCTGTGAGAAATATCATGTAACCTACCATAGCTTGTCTTGTTAGAAATATCATGTAACTTACCATAGCTTGTCCTGTGAGAAATATCATGTAACATACCATAGCTTGTCCTGTGAGAAATATCGTGTAACCTTCCATAGCTTGTCTTGTTAGAAATATCATGTAACTTACCATAGCTTGTCCTGTGAGAAATATCATGTAACCTACCATAGCTTGTCCTGTGAGAAATATCATGTAACTTACCATAGCTTGTCCTGTGAGAAATATCATGTAACCTACCATAGCTTGTCTTGTTAGAAATATCATGTTACTTACCATAGCTTGTCCTGTGAGAAATATCATGTAACTTACCATAGCTTGTCCTCAGTGAGAAATATCGTGTAACTTACCATAGCTTGTCCTGTGAGAAATATCGTGTAACTTACCATAGCTTGTCCTCAGTGAGAAATATCGTGTAACTTACCATAGCTTGTCCTGTGAAAAATATCATGTAACTTACCATAGCTTGTCCTCAGTGAGAAATATCGTGTAACTTACCATAGCTTGTCCTGTGAGAAATATCGTGTAACTTACCATAGCTTGTCCTCAGTGAGAAATATCATGTAACTTACCATAGCTTGTCCTCAGTGAGAAATATCGTGTAACTTACCATAGCTTGTCCTGTGAGAAATATCATGTAACTTCCAATAGTTTGTCCTGTGAGAAATATCATGTAACATACCATAGCTTGTCCTGTGAGAAATATCATGTAACTTACCATAGCTTGTCCTCAGTGAGAAATATCGTGTAACTTACCATAGCTTGTCCTCAGTGAGAAATATTGTGTAACTTATCATAGCTTGTCCTGTGAGAAATATCATGTAACCTACCATAGCTTGTCCTGTGAGAAATATCATGTAACTTACCATAGCTTGTCCTGTGAGAAATATTATGTAACATACCATAGCTTGTCCTGTGAGAAATACCATGTAACTTACCATAGCTTGTCCTGTGAGAAATATCGTGTAACTTACCATAGCTTGTCTTGTTAGAAATATCATGTAACTTACCATAGCTTGTCCTGTGAGAAATATCATGTAACTTACCATAGCTTGTCTTGTTAGAAATATCATGAAACTTACCATAGCTTGTCTTGTTAGAAATATCATGTAACTTACCATAGCTTGTCCTGTGAGAAATATCGTGTAACTTACCATAGCTTGTCCTGTGAGAAATATCGTGTAACTTACCATAGCTTGTCCTGTGAGAAATATCGTGTAACTTACCATAGCTTGTCCTGTGAGAAATATCGTGTAACTTACCATAGCTTGTCCTGTGAGAAATATCATGTAACCTACCATAGCTTGTCCTGTGAGAAATATCATGTAACTTACCATAGCTTGTCTTGTTAGAAATATCATGTAACTTACCATAGCTTGTCCTGTGAGAAATATCATGTAACTTACCATAGCTTGTCTTGTTAGAAATATCATGTAACTTACCATAGCTTGTCTTGTTAGAAATATCATGTAACTTACCATAGCTTGTCCTGTGAGAAATATCGTGTAACTTACCATAGCTTGTCCTGTGAGAAATATCATGTAACCTACCATAGCTTGTCTTGTGAGAAATATCATGTAACCTACCATAGCTTGTCCTGTGAGAAATATCATGTAACATACCATAGCTTGTCCTGTGAGAAATATCATGTAACCTACCATAGCTTGTCTTGTTAGAAATATCATGTAACTTACCATAGCTTGTCCTGTGAGAAATATCATGTAACATACCATAGCTTGTCCTGTGAGAAATATCGTGTAACCTACCATAGCTTGTCTTGTTAGAAATATCATGTAACTTACCATAGCTTGTCCTGTGAGAAATATCATGTAACCTACCATAGCTTGTCCTGTGAGAAATATCATGTAACTTACCATAGCTTGTCCTGTGAGAAATATCATGTAACCTACCATAGCTTGTCTTGTTAGAAATATCATGTTACTTACCATAGCTTGTCCTGTGAGAAATATCATGTAACTTACCATAGCTTGTCCTCAGTGAGAAATATCGTGTAACTTACCATAGCTTGTCCTGTGAGAAATATTGTGTAACTTACCATAGCTTGTCCTCAGTGAGAAATATCATGTTACTTACCATAGCTTGTCCTGTGAGAAATATCATGTAACCTACCATAGCTTGTCCTGTGAGAAATATCATGTAACTTACCATAGCTTGTCCTGTGAGAAATATCATGTTACTTACCATAGCTTGTCCTGTGAGAAATATCATGTTACTTACCATAGCTTGTCCTGTGAGAAATATCATGTAACCTACCATAGCTTGTCCTGTAAGAAATATCATGTAACTTACCATAGCTTGTCCTGTGAGAAATATCATGTAACTTACCATAGCTTGTCCTGTGAGAAATATCGTGTAACTTACCATAGCTTGTCCTGTGAGAAATATCATGTAACCTACCATAGCTTGTCCTGTGAGAAATATCATGTAACCTACCATAGCTTGTCTTGTTAGAAATATCATGTAACTTACCATAGCTTGTCCTGTGAGAAATATCATGTAACATACCATAGCTTGTCCTGTGAGAAATATCGTGTAACCTACCATAGCTTGTCTTGTTAGAAATATCATGTAACTTACCATAGCTTGTCCTGTGAGAAATATCATGTAACCTACCATAGCTTGTCCTGTGAGAAATATCATGTAACGTACCATAGCTTGTCCTGTGAGAAATATCATGTAACCTACCATAGCTTGTCTTGTTAGAAATATCATGTAACCTACCATAGCTTGTCTTGTGAGAAATATCATATTACTTACCATAGCTTGTCCTGTGAGAAGTATCATGTAACCTACCATAGCTTGTCCTGTGAGAAATATCATGTAACTTACCATAGCTTGTCCTGTTAGAAATATCATGTAACTTACCATAGCTTGTCCTGTGAGAAATATCATGTAACTTACCATAGCTTGTCCTGTGAGAAATATCATGTAACTTACCATAGCTTGTCTTGTTAGAAATATCATGTAACTTACCATAGCTTGTCTTGTTAGAAATATCATGTAACTTACCATAGCTTGTCTTGTTAGAAATATCATGTAACCTACCATAGCTTGTCTTGTTAGAAATATCATGTAACCTACCATAGCTTGTCTTGTTAGAAATATCATGTAACCTACCATAGCTTGTCTTGTTAGAAATATCGTGTAACTTACCATAGCTTGTCCTATAAGATAAAAGACCTTGACTCTATTGATCCGAGTTTGACCTAGATATTGTCCGAGGTAAGAAGCCAGACAGACACTGGGCCATTGTGATTCTTTGACTGGGAGGCAGCTGTATATGTAAATTGTCATTAGATAACCACCAGATGACAACCTCATCAATAGGGCTGGTCGGTTTTACCGGTATACCGTGGTATAAAGTTTTGATGGTACGTACCTTGGTACATTAGTCCTGTACCGGTTTTTTGGGGACTTTCATTTAACTTATCAATTTGAAAGAACTATTTGTTACATAGATCAATTGAAATTCCAATATGGTTTAATAATAATTTCCTATAAGTTTGCTGATCAACTAAGACAGACATAGCTTCACTCAAACAATATTAGAGGATAACACAATGAGAAACTTATGACAGGCCTCTTGTGGATTTGCTTCAGAACAAAAACAGCCAGAGACCTTTAGCTAGCTCAAACATTCAATCAAGGTGGTATACCGTGGTACGTACCGCAGTATTAACCTAAATACTGTGGTATACTGTGGTACGTTTTATTTTGTGGTACCCAGCTCTACTCGTCAATAAGGACTAGATTTTTAAAGTGTTTACACCAACAACGTCTTCAAGAGTCAAAAATATTTTTACTTAATACTATGTTAAATCTTAGTCTCCCAATCCCTCATTCTCAGACCATATTGGTCTCATCTGAAGCCATACCAATGCATGCACTAAAGTGACAAATTAGGGTAGAAAGGGCTGAATTAAGCATTATGCTTTTCTCAAAAGTCTTGTTATTCCCCTTGATAGGCTGCAATGGTGGATATACAAATTGGACTTCAGGGAACTGTTTTTGTGATGATTTGGTGCCATGTAACAATCGGATAATGTAATTCTCTTTATGACATCATAATTACAAGAAGCAAATTTGTTTCAAAAACACTTCTCTATGTAGTCATGATATGGCAAGCAAGGGAGATAACAACCCTTTTGAGAAACGCCTACCCCGCTAACTCCTTTCTTTGTATCAGAAATTATATGGGTTTCCCCCTGCATTGACTTCAGGTCTTAACTAATAAAATATCAGTTATGGACTTAAGTCCAGGTTGATACATTGATATATAGGCATAGGTGTTGACCTCCAATGACAGAGATCGCAATCCCTCATTCCACATTTCTACTGAGGGAGAAAATGTGTGAAATGCAACTGAAACTGCAAACAAGTTTCATATTGAATACAAAAATGAAGTACCTTTGAAGAATTATTAACTAATTAATTAAACTAAATATATATTTTTATTAAATACATTCATCCCTCAGACCTGTTTATTCATTCAACATGGTGTCATACCGACCTAGTAGAATCTAAAATATTGATTGTATACTAGGTTCGTATAACACCATATTGACCTCACCAAAGGTTCATAAATGTTATAAATTGACCTCATTCTAAGTCAATATCTGTATCTATATTTCAGACCTATTCAAAAGGAGCTGTGGACCATGTACAAGAGGCGTTAACAGCTGCACAAAGAACTAAAAGTCTATCATCAAATATTTTTGAGGTGCGTGACTTTTTCAATGTTTCACATACTTATAACATTCAGTATATATGTATTTTCTGTGATCATGGTTGTCGTGATTAAATTACACGAGTTCAAATGTCTCTATTCCGGTATCGATGTATAAAGGTGTGATACATATATGTAAGAAGTGTCGTCTGCTTTTCACAAGAACACCTATATAAATACATCCGTGGGAAATGAATGCTTTTGACGTCGTTAGCAGAAATAAATTTAGGTCTGACATTTATAGGTGAGCATGAAGTATATTTAGATATTCTTAAGATCGTGATACTGATCTGATCTGAATTTAAAATTAGATTATGTACCATATTTACTGTAATAATAGTATTCCTTACACATATTTAACTTGCTAGTTAAAAACCTTATAAAATAAAATTTTTAAGAAAACTTCACAATTTGTTTCCAACGTAAAATATAAAAGTCAAGTATAAAGGTTAGCTAGCATGGAATTGTACCCCTAAAATATATTCATTCCCTGCAGCAAAGGTTTGCCATTTTGTCATTGGTCTTTGGCTTGAAAAAATATGTTTCACAAACATTCTTCGATTCATGAACATTTATGATTTTCAGGTTTCTCGTAAAAAAAGCTTTACTTGAGTACAGCAAAATTTCCTTAAGATTTTTTCTTGAATCTGGAATCTGAATGGATGTGATAATGTTTTCACCCCTGATGACACATATGAAATATCCCAATTCAATGGTTGGAATATTCCATTATGAATTTTATGGGTAAATGAGGTAAATCACTTAATTATCCTGTAGTAGTCCACTCCTAAAATCTCTAACTTTAAGGATCCTCGTACCACTGCCATTACTGTAACCTTAAGGATCTCTGTACCACTACCAATAAACTGTATCCTTAAGGATCCCAGTTCTACAGCCAAAAAACTGTAACCTTATAAGGCTCTCTGTATCACTACCAAAAAACTGTAACCTTAAGGCTCTCTGTACCACTGCCGAAAACTGTATCCTTAAGGATCCCCTTTCTACAACCAAAAAACTGTAACCTTATAAGGCTCTCTGTATCACTACCAAAACACTGTAACCTTATAAGGCTCTCTGTATCACTACCAAAAAACTGTAACCTTATAAGGCTCTCTGTATCACTACCAAAAAACTGAAACCTTAAGGCTCTCTGTATCACTACCAAAAAACTGTAACCTTAAGGCTCTCTGTACCACTGCCGAAAACTGTATCCTTAAGGATCCCCTTTCTACAACCAAAAAACTGTATCCTTAAGGCTCTCTGTACCACTGCCGAAAACTGTATCCTTAACGATCCCCTTTCAACAGCCAAAAAACTGTAACCTTAAGGCTCTCTGTACCACTACCAAAAAACTGTATCCTTAAGGATCCCCGTTCTACAGCCAAAAGCTGTAACCTTAAGGATCTCTGTATCACTGCCAAATACTGTAACCTTAAGGATCTCTGTATCACTGCCAAAAACTGTAACCTTAAGGGTCTCTGTATCACTGCCAAAAACTGTAACCTTAAGGCTCTCTGCATCACTGCCAAAAGCTGTAACCTTAAGGCTCTCTGTACCAGTGCCAAATACTGTAACCTTAAGGATCTCTGTATCACTGCCAAATACTGTAACCTTAAGGCTCTCTGTATCACAGCCAAAAACTGTAACCTTAAGGATCTCTGTATCACTGCCAAATACTGTAACCTTAAGGCTCTCTGTATCACTGCCAAATACTGTAACCTTAAGGCTCTCTGTATCACAGCCAAAAACTGTAACCTTAAGGATCTCTGTACCAGTGCCAAATACTGTAACCTTAAGGATCTCTGTATCACTGCCAAAAACTGTAACCTTAAGGATCTCTGTATCACTGCCAAACACTGTAACCTTAAGGCTCTCTGTACCAGTGCCAAATACTGTAACCTTAAGGCTCTCTGTATCACTGCCAAAAACTGTAACCTTAAGGATCTCTGTACCAGTGCCAAATACTGTAACCTTAAGGATCTCTGTATCACTGCCAAAAGCTGTAACCTTAAGGCTCTCTGTACCACTGTCAAAAACTGTAACCTTATGGCTCTCTGTATCACTGCCAAAAACTGTAACCTTAAGGATCTCTGTATCACTGCCAAAAACTGTAACCTTAAGGATCTCTGTATCACTGCCAAAAACTGTAACCTTAAGGATCTCTGTATCACTGCCAAAAACTGTAACCTTAAGGCTCTCTGTATCACAGCCAAAAACTGTAACCTTAAGGATCCCCGTACCACTGCCAAATACTAACCTTAAGGCTCTCTGTATCACTGCCAAAGACTGTAACCTTAAGGATCACTGTATCACTGCCAAATACTGTAACCTTAAGGATCCCTGTATCACTGCCAAAAACTGTAACCTTAAGGATCCCTGTATCACTGCCAAAAACTGTAACCTTAAGGATCTCTGTATCACTGCCAAATACTGTAACCTTAAGGATCCCTGTATCACTGCCAAATACTGTAACCTTAAGGATCCCTGTATCACTGCCAAAAACTGTACCTTAAGGATCTCTGTATCACTGCCAAAAGCTATAACCTTAAGGATCTCTGTATCACTGCCAAAAACTGTAACCTTAAGGATCTCTGTATCACAGCCAAAAACTGTAACCTTAAGGATCCCTGTATCACTGCCAAAAACTGTAACCTGAAGGATCCCTGTATCACTGCCAAAAACTGTAACCTTAAGGATCTCTGTATCACTGCCAAAAACTGTTACCTTAAGGATCTCTGTATCACTGCCAAAAACTGTAACCTTAAGGATCTCTGTATCACTGCCAAAAACTGTTACCTTAAGGCTCTCTGCATCACTACCAAAAAACTGTAACCTTAAGGATCCCCGTTCTACAGCCAAAAACTGTAACCTTAAGGATCTCTGTATCACTGCCAAAAACTGTAAACTTAAGGATCCCTGTATCACTGCCAAATACTGTAACCTTAAGGGTCCCCGTACCACTGCCAAAAACTGTAACCTTAAGGATCCCCTTACCACTGCCAAAAACGTAACTTTAAAAATCCCTGTACCACTGCCAAACATTAGTTTTAGGATGCCTGTATCACTGCCAAAATCTGTAACTTTACAGAACCTACGGTTGATCTCCTTAAAGTATATATATTCCTGTGGAGCTACAGTTACATCACATAGGACATCAAGGGGAGGTAACTTATGTCTTAATATATGTGTTTACTCCCAAGAAATATTCCATTTCATGATCAAATTATTGCCTGATATAATTAACACATCCAGACATTGCCGTTAGGTCTTTCAGGTGTCGCACATTCATTTCTTAAAGGCATAATTTGACCCAATGTGTCAAAAGCTATGAATTATATGAATACAAAGAGTTTATGAAAGCAGTGTATATTTATGAAGGCTATTTGACAGGTATCCCTGTTGTTAACACCCAATAGCATTCGAATCAGACGAGAAAATTCTCCCTAAGGAGAAATTCTCCAAGAACCAACATCCGTCAACGTAACACTATAGCATTGTTAATTAACCCTTTAATCCCTATGTACCTTAAATGGACTGTACCATGTATTGGTCAGAACTAGTCCATGTTTATCAACAGTGTTGGAAGGTTGAGGTAAACAGAATACCATTCAAGTCATCTGAGTTATCTCCCCTTTTAATAATAGTTCCTGAGTGTGCCCCATGGGTGCTATTTAGAAAATATAGGGTAAATAAAATATTTGTTTATGCTTGATCAACTGGTATGATTTTCTCCTTGGTGTCATGGTTGACTGTACAATGTATTAAAATGTTTTGAAAGGTTTCCTTTGTTGAGGCGTGTAGCTAAGAGAGATAACACAATCATAGCGTGGTAGTTATTCGTTTTTCGGGAAGTGTTTTAGGGACAAACGGACATAAACTAGTGCAATTGGCATAATTTGCCCCTGAAAAAAAATCAATAATATCTCATGTAACTCTTAACTGTCGAATGACATATGTCTTTTTAAGTAAAAAACACTTTAACCGACACATTTATGACGTTTGAAAGCATTAAATAAACAAGATGACGTCAATTCCCATTTTCTCATGAAATTCAGACCAACGAAAATAGCCTAGCTGTGTAGAGCAGACCTGTTAAAGTGCATCGTGTACACATTTTAATTTCCTTTTTCGTTTCATAATTGTATTAGACCCTCATCTTACCTGGTCATAAATTGTTTGTGTTTCAGTTGAATATTTCATGTAATATTGATTTCTCTTTATCTTTCAGCCCTACATAGAAGAAATATGTAATTCCTTAAGATATCATATATTTGAGAAGTTTTTAGAAAGGTAAGTAATTGTTATTAAGTGTCAAGTTTTATCTAGATCCAATAGAGATGTCTTTCCTCCCTAGCTATTGTTCCCAGACAGACAGACAATGTCACCTCACACGACCTTAACAGGGTATTGGGATGGAAAATCATTTTACACAGACAGAACCTCAATTGTTGTGTCAAAGTTGTTATAACTGCGCCATCACCACCTCCCCCCCCCCCCCCCCCCCCTAAAAAAAAAAACAAAAAAAAAAAACTTTTGGGATAAACTGAAGATTGATTAATTTACTGAGATAAAACAGAATGTGAAGCTCTGGGATCGATGTACAGCTGTTATGCTGTTTGCAAAAGTCAAATATCAAATTAAATTTCTCTGCATAGTTGATTTGATGTCTTGTGTATTATTGCAAGCCAGCCCATGTTATGGGTGAAAATTAGTACCACTACCTTGGAAGAATAAGTGCTTTTGCATGAAAACTCGCACAAAAATGGTCAACTGGTATGTGGGATATAGTCTTAACTCACCCCTGAAAATACATTTGAACTCCTCCAATTCAAAGGCTGGACTGGTTCATTTCAAAATATCAGGGGTGAATGAGTTAAGGTCTTTTGGACAATACCATTTAGATTTTAAATTCATTGCTGGTTAGGATAAAACTAATCGCAAATTGATGACTGCACATGTGTATGTTGTTAAGTAAAAGTTGAAATTACATTTTAAGTTACGTTAAACTTTGTTTCTGATACAGGATATTAATCAAGCTCGATACCTGACTCCAATAAATAATTGTAAATAAAAACTCAAAGGTCAATGTTAAATCATTCACCCCTGAAATTTCATAATGAACTAGTCCAACCTTTGAATTGGAGGAGTTCAAATAAGTCTTCAGGGGTAAATGAGTTAACCATTTTGATAATCGTTAATCTTAACTCATATACAAATTTATCTTGAAGTTCACACTTTTTCTGAATTAAGGTGAAAGCTTTTGCTTTTGATTGTGTTGAAAATGGTTCTATTTTATTTTTCAGTGAAAAGTACACAAGATTTTGTCAATGGAAAAACCTAGAACTTAATATACAGGTGAGTGTATAATCTTTCCTGATTTGAAATATAATGACCAGGTAAGATTTTTAACGGTGTTTGTTAGTCTATGTCAACAAAAAAGCCTACCCCTCCTTATATATTTAACGGTGTTTGTTAGTCTATGTCAACAAATAAGCCTACCCCTCCTTATATATTTAACGTTGTTTGTTAGTCTATGTCAACAAATAAGCCCACCCCTCCTTATATATTTAACTGTGTTTGTTAGTCTATGTTAACAAATAAGCCCACTCCTCCTTATATATTTAACTGTGTTTGTTAGTATATGTCAACAAACAAGCCCAACCCTCCTTATACATTTAATGGTGTTTGTAAGTCTGTCAACAAATAAGCCTACCCCTCCTTATATATTTAACAGTGTTTGTTAGACTGTGTCTACCCCTCCTTATATATTTATTGGTCATTGTTAGACTGTGTCAACAAATAAGCCCATCCCTCCTTATATATTTAACAGTGTGTTAGTCTGTGTCAACAAATAAGCCCACCCCTTCTTATATATTTAAAGGTGTTTGTTAGTCTGTGTCAACAAGTAAGCCTACCCCTCCTTATATATTTAATGGTGTTTGTCATTCTGGGTCAACAAATAAGCCCATCCCTCAATACATATTTAACGGTCTTTGTTAGACTGTGTCAACAAATAAGCCCATCCCTCCTTATATATTTAACAGTGTGTTAGTCTGTGTCAACAAATAAGCCCATCCCTTCTTATATATTTAACAGTGTTTGTTAGACTGTGTCAACAAATAAGCCCATCCCTACTTATATATTTAACAGTGTTTGTTAGACTGTGTCAACAAATAAGCCCATCCCTCAATACATATTTTACGGTGTTTGTTAGTCTGGGTCAACAAATAAGCCCATCCCTCCTTATATATTTAACAGTGTTTGTCATGTGTGGCCTGATGATGTATTTCTGCATGTACATCTAGTTTAAATATAAAAAAAAATTCCAATTTCCTTTTATAATGTTCAAGTGTCTGATCCCCTACCCTGAAGGTGAAATTGTATTGAAGCATGCTTGTGAAGTCTATGCAGGTTTTGTCCAACAGACATAATGAGTAATTCATTTCACCAAACCCTTTAGGTATAGTCGCAGAAATGTCAAAGTGACAGACAACCTGTAATGTTTGATGTATCGGGAACTGTTTCTGGCAGTTGCTAACTGTGATACATGATCAGTAATATTTGATTATCAGCTGGTCCCCTGCTATGTTCTCTGCATCACCTGTCCCCTGGTTCGTTAATGTGTGAATCTTTCTGTGTAAGAACCGTCCCCTTGGGCGTTGATGTGTGAATCGTTAATACTGTGTAAGAACCATCCCCTGGTTCTTTAATGTGTGAATCGTTCTGTGTAAGTACCGTCCCCAGGTTTGTTGATGTGTGAATCGTTCTGTGTAAGAACCGTCCCCTGGTTCGTGAATGTGTGAATCGTTAATTCTGTGTAAGAACCGTCCCCTGGTTCATTAATATGTGAATCGTTCTGTGTAAGAACCGTCCCCTGGTTCGTTAATGTGTGAATCGTTCTGTGTAAGAACCTTCCCCAGGTTCATTAATGTGTGAATCGTTCTGTGTAAGAACTATTTCCTGGTTCGTTAATGTGTCAATCGTTCTGTGTAAGAACCAAACCTTGGTTCGTTAATTTGTGAATCGTTCTGTGTAAGAACCGTCCCCTGGTTCGTTAATGTGTGAATCGTTCTGTGTAAGAACCGTCCCCTGGTTTCGTTAATGTGTCAATCGTTCTGTGTAAGAACCGTCCCCTGGTTCATAAATGTGTGAATCGTTCTGTGTAAGAACCGTCCCCTGGTTCGTTAATGTGTGAATCGTTCTGTGTAAGAACCTTCCCCAGGTTCATTAATGTGTGAATCGTTCTGTGTAAGAACCATTTTCTGGTTCGTTAATGTGTCAATCGTTCTGTGTAAGAACCAAACCTTGGTTCGTTAATGTGTGAATCGTTCTGTGTAAGAACCGTCCCCTGGTTCGTTAATGTGTGAATCGTTCTGTGTAAGAACCGTCCCCTGGTTTCGTTAATGTGTCAATTGTTCTGTGTAAGAACCGTCCCCTGGTTCATAAATGTGTGAATCCTTCTGTGTAAGAACCGTCCCCTGGTTCGTTAATGTGTGAATCGTTCTGTGTAAGAACCGTCCCCTGGTTCATTAATATGTGAATCGTTCTGTGTAAGAAATCTCCCCTGGTTCGTTAATGTGTGAATCGTTCTGTGTGGGTTCATTAACATATGAATCGTTGTGTCTGTTGCCTGCAGGTTCATTGATTTGTAAATTGTCCCATGAAAGAAATGCTCCCGGCATTAACTGTTCCTTGGTTCATTTAATTTGTGAATAATTTGGTGTAGGAACCATCCCCTGGTTCATTAATATGTGAATCGTTGTGTCCATAAGAACTGTTCATGCTGGTTCGTTGATTTGTGAATTTCCCCTAAAAGCCATGTTTCCTGGTTCATTAATGTATAAGTGTAAATTCTCTGTATTAATTGTATGTTCATAGGTTTATTTATATATGACTGTTCGTGGTTCATTGATGTATGAGCTGTTACATTTTGTAAACCATTTTCATATATTGAAATTTTCAGTCATGAACTAGCTGTTTCTTAATTAGTTCATTGATGTATGAACCATCACTTTGAATCATTGCCTGCAATTGCTGAACATACATTATGCCTTCTTGACACCGACATCATCCATATCTTCCCATATTTCGGAAATTTATTGATTAAAATTTTCTCGCAGGACTTGATTTGGTTAATTGTATTCTGTAGAGGACGAATATGTTGCAATAGCCTTTCAAACAGATGTGTCTTCCTGTGTATGAAACATTTTTGATAGATTTTCTCAGACAATTTAATTTTAATGCAGCTGCTACTTCAGATTGAAAGGAAAAAGATCGAGGCTTTCCTATATAATATCTGGTTACAAGTTATTGACATTTCCATTCCCAATTAAATTGAACACATAGATGATATCTCTATGTAGTTACACTGTACTTTGCAGTGAAATGTTTTATATACTGTAAACCCAACCTATTTTCGCGTGCGATTAATTTTTGGTTTATTTTACGGTTGATTAAAATTCACCAAAATTAATCGCCGCAAAATTGACTGTAGTTATCGCGAAATTAAATTGCCACAAAATTATCGTTTCATATGAAAACGCGAAATTAAGTTGCCGCGAAGTTGGTTTACAGTATATATACCAGGTCTTGTTCTTGGGACATTGTTGACATTTTGTCTCGAAAGTGTTGATTAAAGCAATAGAAATTTTTAGCGAGGAGTTAGTTGATACGTATTCCAGACCCCATGATCATGAAACAAGCTTAAGTCTTAAGTTGTCTTCAGTTTTGACTTGGCCAATGACAAATGTTATACCTGATTGGCTAAGCATATAGACTTGAAGTCTTAAGATTGTTTCATGATTTCTGGGCAAGGATTTGTCCCAAGTACTTTGTTTGTTATTGTTTAAATCATGTTCATAATCGTTTAACAAAGACACCATAATGGTTTATCAGGGCTTTTTCTCACCGGTTTGGGATGGGGCCTTTATGTCTTATTTCGGGAAAAAAATTGGTGAATTTGGAAAGATTTTTTCAGGAGTAAACTGCAAATTTTTGGAATTTGGCTTAATATGAAATAATTTCAATTGGGAATGGGGCCAATTATACGGCCTCAAAATGCCCAAAGAAAAAGCATTGTTTATATATGAAGGTATCCATAACTTTTTCTGAAATTGCTGACTGAAAAGTATCTGCTAATGCTCTGCAGGGTGCTGATATAGAAGTGTCTATAGTATTGCTCTGTCAATATATACTGACTGTCACGAATAGGAGTCGAATATACTAACTTCATGTTAAGATGAATAAATTCAACCTCATCATTAAGGCCAAAAATGCAAACATTAACCAATAGCAACAATTCCATACTGTACACCATTGGGTGGTAAAGTGGATAGTGCACCAAGGCGACCAGGGTTCGATTCCCCAACCGGATGTGAAAAGGTATGGGGTCACCTGCCCGACCATGTGGGTTTTCTCAGGGCACTCCAGTTTCCTCCCAAAATAAAACCCCTTGTGCGCTAACATCCGAGCCAACAAGAGTAATTAATATAAGTTGGATTAAACTTGTTTCATAATTGTTGTAAAATAAATAAGGTTTATGTTATATTATACAGCATTGCTGTGCAGGATGTTTATGAAAGAGGTGTCTAGATATTGTCTTGTAAAATGCTGATGAAAGCAATGTTTTTGTTTTATTTCTTGCAGTTAACAATGAACGACTTCAGTGTACATAGGATTATTGGTAGAGGAGGCTTTGGAGAGGTGTATGGTTGTAGGAAGGCAGATACGGGCAAAATGTAAGTTGTCTCCCTTGGTTTAGGCCTTTCCCAAAAGTGTTGTTATTCCCCTTGATAGGCCACAATGGTGGATACAAGATGAACTACCGGGAAGCGTTTTTGTGATGATTTGTGAATTTCCATTATGAGGTTATACTTACATGGCGCAAATTTGTTTCAAAAACACTTCCCAATATAGTCATGATATGACACACAAGGGAGATAACAACAGTTTTGAGATAGGCCTGTAAATGTATAGAATTATATAGCAGGGTGCATTTCTGCTGTACTTGGGTCATTATTGCTATATCTACAGTCCCTAATGTATCCCATGATTTTACTGATTTAAACATTTATGGTAAAACACATTTATAACAAATCTTTCAGAAGCAAAGAAAAGGGTTTGTTATAAGCATAGTTTGCTATATGTGTATAACATACAAACGATAGGGGGTTTAGCGAGGGAACGAAATAACACCATGTTATAACCATGAATTTGTTTTGATTGTGTTTGTTATAAACATTTTTTACTGTATAGAGATAATACCAGGATTAATTCTGCTGTACCTGGCCACTATTGCTATAACAACAGTCCCTATAATGTATGATGATTGTATACTGTAATTATACTGATTCAAAACATTTTATGACCGTGGTCCAAGAAACCCCCTGCAGAGAATTTTCTCTCCCAAAACAGATACTTGTATCGTCAATTTACAAGGGTAGGCCTTTATTAAACATCATAATGAGGGCTCAAACTTTTGAAAATACGCCCCAAAGATAAAAGCCAATGGGAATCTAGTAATGATTCATTACCAATGAGATTACTGTTCTTTAAAAAAATTGAACCATAGTTTTAGCCTCTACTGATACTACCAGGTATAGTTCTCTCCTTACTTACTTTAGTTTTACCAATAACTGACATATATTGAGGTGAATCTGTGGTTATATAGACCTAATTAGAAAGTGATATTGACCACAACAATATCCAGAAGAAAAGTCCTCAACTTAAATAATAATGTTTATGAAAATTGTCTGGAACAAATACTGCTGATGTTATTAAATGATGACATCATTAAGAGATTATTGACTCAATGTTTCTAAAAATACCATGACTGATCCCAATATAACAAATTATTGACCTCCATATCTTTTTCTTTGTTCACGTATACAACAAGAAATAATACAACGTATATCCTTTTCCCCAGGTATGCAATGAAATGCTTGGACAAGAAGAGGATAAAGATGAAGCAAGGAGAAACTCTAGCTTTAAATGAGAGGATTATGTTATCACTAGTCAGCACAGGGGTACGTTTCTTACGATGAGTTTCGATACAAATCTGTGATGCATGCCACAGTCAAAGCCTGTACACATAAACTCATTCACTCCCGAAGGAACATTTGTACTCTCCCAATTCAAAGATTAGAAAAGTTCATTTTGAGAATTTCAGGAGTGAATAAGTAGCTGTAAACCAACTTATTTTCGTGTGCGATTAATTTTCGCATATTTTGCGACTGATTAAACTTTCGCAAAAATTAATCAACGTGATATAGTTTCAATCAGAGGTATGCCAACTGTAGGAGTACTGTACTATATTGTACATAAGTTTACGACTGTATTCATTGCAATTAAATTGCCGAAAAATATTCATTTCATATGAAAACTTGAAATAAGCCGCCGCAAAAATAAGTTGGTTTTCAGTAATTAGGAGATCGTTGTTTGGTAAGTTTCAAATGTAACTTCAGAAATGAATGGATTAGACGTGCATCATGGGTCACATGAACATAACTTTAATGTGTATCTACAATTCTCAACTGTACATAATCATTTAATGTCTTTAGTTGTTGATAACAACGTACATGCTACAGTAGGAAATTGTCTTAATAAAGCAAAACAAAGTTAAATAAATTAAAAAAAAAAATAATAAAAAAACTATTTTTACCAAATACTTTATAAATGTCTTTTTCTTACTACAATACCTATTGAAACTGAAACCAAGTTCGTACTTATACTCTTGGAAAGCGATTTGTGTTCTTGGCATAAATAAAAAGTTGGAAGTGATCATTCTCATTGTAATATGCTTTGTAAATACATGTTATATGCTTTAATCAATAAATTACAACAGAAGAATTAAAGTCTATGAATTTGTTTCGTGTTTCTTACAGCAGAAAATCTATGAATGTGTTTTGTGTTTTTTCGTTTATTTGTGTCAGCAGGAAGGCAGCCCTTTCATCGTGTGTATGACGTATGCGTTCCAAACGCCGGAGAAGCTGTGTTTTATCCTCGACTTGATGAACGGAGGTGACCTTCACTATCACTTGTCCCAGCACGGAGTGTTCTCCGAGAGGGAAGTGCGATTCTACGCCGCCGAGGTTATCCTAGGGTTAGAGCATATGCACAACCGATTTGTCGTATACCGAGATTTGAAGGTTAGCACCGCCACCAGGCAAATATTTCTAATTTTTTAAAATTATTATTTCCCTGTGGAAACAAAAATTAGGCAGTTCTTTGTATTGTGTGTTATGTAAGTGATAATGATCAACAGGAAACAGTAACAAAAAACAAATATCGAATATTTTGTGTATGGTCCAGCATATGACTGAATTTATATGAGGGCATAGCCCTTGATAACAATAAAAAAAATGTTCAATATTTCTAAACAGTAATAAAAATAAATATTGAATATTTTGTGTATGGTCCAACATATGGCTGTGTATTTATAAGAGGGCAAAGCTCTTGATAACAATATTGGACTTGAGCCTTGTTATTTTCTATAAGACCATGAAGGTTTGGTCATTGATTATGTAAATGCATGTTATAAGCCTTAAGGGACATGCATGGATCTTCAGGTAGACATTTACACAAGGGCTTTTTTACCTGTATATATGTGTAATTAGCCCAGGATTGTGTTTCTTAGATGTAGAATATACCTTATTTTACCTGTAATTACTTGTAGCAGAGGAGGGAGGAGGTTGTCTGAAATATAATTGTATAGATGAAAATTACCTTATTCAGCAAAGGATTGAAACTCCCAAAGATCAAATGAACACTATGCTATTCTAGAACCATGGTTCTGAAGAAGAGAAATGTACACTATTCTATTCTAGGGTTGTGGTTCTCAAAAGATGAAAAAATTACCATATTTTATTTCATTTAAGAGGGACATGGTAAGTCTGTAGAGATAAGATTTACTTTATTTCACATAGGGGAGACTTAATTCTGAGAGATGAAATTCACCTTATTTTACCTACATGGTATTTGACCAGCAATGCAAATATAGAGAGATTCTTCCCAATTGTAGCCTATGTAAACAAATTTCTAGAGATAACCATCATTTGCAGTCTGTTTCGAACAAAAGTTCTGAAGGATGGAGTCAGAAATTTCAATACCATACAATGTATTCTTACACATTTGATAACAATGATGCAATTTTATTGTAATTTCAGCCAGCAAATATTTTATTAGATGAAAATGGCCATGTGAGAATATCAGATTTAGGGCTAGCCTGTGATTTTTCCAAGAAGAAGCCTCATGCCAGTGTGTAAGTAATTATTATTCGGAAGATGATTGGTGTCCTTTCTCTCCTCCCTACATCAATCTTCCTTTTCCTGACATGGATCTCCCTTCTCAATACATAAATCTTCTTTTTCCTGACAGGGATCTCCCTTCTCCTTACATAAATCTTCCTTTTCCTGACAGGGATCTCCCTTCTCCCTACATAAATCTTCCTTTTCCTGACAGGGATCTCCCTTCTCCCTACATAAATCTTCCTTTTCCTGACATGGATTTCCCTTCTCCCTACATAAATCTTCCTTTTCCTGACAGGTATCTCCCTTCTCCCTACATAAATCTTCCTTTTCCTGACAGGGATCTCCCTTCTCCCTACATAAATCTTCCTTTTTTCTGACATTGATCTCCCTTCTCCCTACATAAATCTTCCTTTTCCTGACATGGATCTCCCTTCTCTCTACATAAATCTTCCTTTTCCTGACAGGGATCTCCCTTCTCCCTACATAAATCTTCCTTTTTTCTGACATTGATCTCCCTTCTCCCTACATAAATCTTCCTTTTCCTGACATGGATCTCCCTTCTTTCTACAGGGATCTCCCTTCTCCCTACATAAATCTTCTCCAACCCCCCCAACCCCCAACCCCCCTCCAACCCCCCCAACCCCCCCCCCCCCCCCCCCACCCCCACCCCGCATGGAACTTATTTTTTTCTCCCTACAAGTATCCCTGTACTTCCTATACAGATCTCCTTTGTTCCTACATATATGAGTCCATATGAGGTGGGTTGTCAGATGACACCGTGGATATACCATACTTTCCTTTCACCAAAGTGACTGGGATTTGATTCCAAAATCAGATAAGAAATGGTTGGGGTCACCTGAGGAACCACATGGGTTTTCTCAGTGTACTCTGCTTTTCTCTCACATCAAGATTCTCTTACATGCTAACAACAGGCTCAACAAGATTTATTAATATAAATTAAAATGATTTGTTTCATTATTGCTTTAAAAGGAGATAGAGAGAATCGGTACTGTTAACCAACTTATTTTTTACGGGGACTTAATTTCTCTTTTTCAAATGAAATGACCATTTCGCATTTAATTTCGCAATGAATGTGTTCAAAAATGCTTTGTACAGCGCAATACACCTACAGTTGACATACCTTTGATTAAAAGTATTTTCCGGTGACTAATTTTCGCAAATTTTATTCAACTGCAAAATACACGAAAATTAATCGCACACGGAAATAAGTTGGTTTACAGTATATTAGAAACAGAGGCAATTATTTCCTTCAAACCTTCTGGTAGGAGTTGATCCTTGGGCCTCTGGTTTCCTAAGTAGTCTAATGTTATGCTGAAAGGGCTAAAGAGAAATTCCCTCTAGCTAAGTCTGTAGGAAGCATCCATACATAATACCATTACAAATGTATGTCAAAGAGAAAGCTTTGGATATTCATAGAACTAACAATTATAATATTTATAATAATTATATAATTTCTTGTACTAATATTTAATAATTTTATGAATACAGCTTAAATTGAGTTTTTTTCAACTTGTTAATTTATTTTCTGTAGTGGAACACATGGCTATATGGCTCCTGAGGTCCTTTCCAAAGGAACACCTTATGATTCCAGTGCCGACTGGTTCTCTTTAGGATGTATGCTGTACAAACTATTAAAAGGGTGAGTGCTGATTGGTCAATTATAAGGTCGAGTGCTGATTGGTTAATTCTAAAAGTGAGTGCTGCCTACTGTAGTTAATGATAAGGTCAAGTGCTGATTGGTTAATTCTAAAAGTGAGTGCTGATTGGTTAATTATAAGGTCGAGTGCTGATTGGTTAATTATAAGGTCGAGTGCTGATTGGTTAATTATAAGGTCGAGTGTTGATTGGTTAATTATAAGGTCGAGTGCTGATTTGTTAATTCTACAAGTGAATATTGATTGGTTAATTCTGAGTTTGAGTGCTGATTGGTTAATTCTAAGGGTGAGTGCTGATTGGTTAACTCCAAGTATCAGTGCTGATTGGTTAATTCTAAGTATGAATGCTGATTGGTTAATTATAATGGTGAGTGCTGATTTGTGCATTAAACCTAATAGATTCTTTAACTAAGTCTTGATTTTTTATCTAAGTAATTTCAAGGGTAGTAAGAGCATTGCTCATGAATGCATGTTTTCAATAGCTTTATTTTCAATCTGATACAAAACAAATTTTCACAACCTGTGACATTGTATTATTTTCAGACATAGTCCATTCAGGCAACACAGAACCAAAGACAAACATGAAATTGATAGAATGACCATGACCATGGTAAGTTGTCCAGAACACTTCTCTTCAGGGTTCATACACATCTTCAAGTGTCTTGGAATTTATGTCATCTCTGCAGTTCAGGGGTCATGCCAGTCCTCAAATGTCTTTGATTTAAAGTCAATGCTTCAGTTAAGGGTCCATAATCTTCTCAAATGTCTTGAATTTGAAATTCACGTTTACGTTTCTTAAAAAGACCTACTGATTTGTCTTGGATTTACAAACATTGATGGAAATGTACTCGGAAAATAACAGTGTCTGAGATTTCAATAGTCTTCACAATCTGATTAAAATCATATCTTGATCTCCGCGACGTTCTGTAAACTTCTATCAGCTGCGTAAGGATCTGAGGACATCCCATGGGGGTCCCGTTCAGATGACCTTTGTCGCCTCGTCACATAACATTGAAATAATTTTCAAATGACCTGTCATCTTAGCTTGCAGCAAGTCATTTCATCACATAATTCCACATTAACTTTTTGGTGGCGAAATGACTAACCGTACAAATGCAATTATGCAAGCTTTGTCACCTCAAAAATCCACATTTCAGATTCTAAAAGTAGTAATTTGATTGGCTAATACTAAAGGTCATCTGAACGTGACCTCCTATTGGATGTCCTCAGATTTTTGTGCAGCAAAGGAATGTTAACGGAGTGACGGGAGATCAAGATATGATTTTAATCAGATTGTAGTCTTTAGCTCCTCAGAGCAAAGCATCTACAGTGTACCCTCGACCTATCGCCACCCGAATTTACCGCCACCCTCGCATACCGCCACCTAAACCTCTAGAATCGATTTCTCTCCTATATAATTCCCTCGATAAGTTCGCCACCCTCGCATACCGCCATCAGCCACACCCTTTAAAATACAAATGTCCCAAATCGCTATATATTTCCCTCGACGATAACACCATATTGTTTTGTTTTTGGAGATAGATGAACATTTCAGTGTTCCATTTGGAATGGCATGCAGCAAAAGCAGATCAATAACTATTTTCAGATATAAATTTGTGCCAATGTAGATCTATATGACGATACAATACTAACCTTTTTTTATCAAAATATTGGAAATGCAATCTACTATGCAATTTAATTCATGGTTATAATTTTCATAATTCGATACTATCGCCACCCTCGTTATACCGCCATAATTGCTGTGGATGAAAGGTGAAGGCATAACGGTGGTACACTGTATAAGGAATATATAAGTAAGGTATAACCTTACCTAAAACAGAAGTCACCAAGACCATCTTTTTTGGTTGATTACACAGGTGTACGATTTGTAGAGATAGGAAATATAATAGGAGAAATGCCGGGACCAAACGGTAAGACTGGAATATACAGGGTGTCAGATTAGACAAAGGCCAGTTTAGTTTAACTGTATTACGCTATTGAAGTTTACGCTATAGAAGTTTATAGTTCTGATTCGTGTTTTTAGAAAACAGCAGTTGATAGATAAAGTACCTTTCATCATCCCTAGCTGAAAAAAATGTAGCCTTTTCAAAATGTTCTATCTCTTCCAATTTCGAGATTTAATAATTTCATAAAGATAAAAAGTTTATTTTATTTTTTCACACACAAAATCACATACTGTTGATCAATAAAAGAAGTCCTTAGATTCTGAAGAATATATGTCCGTTCTGAACCATCAATGAAGACATAACTTCATTTCATCATCAAATACAAGATATAGCTCATTTGATGCCAATGAATCTAATTCAGTTTATATATGAACGAGGATAACTATGTCGAAAAGCGTAAAAGAAACATCATGGTTTGTCCTCAGGGAATATTTTTATTATGATTGTGTCGAGAGGAACATGTGAAATTATCCAGTCAAAATTTGCTAGATCTTTATTTTTTTTTATTTTGATTGCATTGTTTTGAATTTCCCTTAAGGCTTTCACCCCTGAAATTTCATAGTGAACTATTCCAACCTGTGAATTGGAAGAGTTTAAATGTGTCTTCAGGGGTGAATGAGTTTACAGGTTTTTATGCTGACCACAATCATTGTTAGTAGCCTCCAGTATTGACAAGAGGGGGACTTGAGATATGCAGTCTGTTCATCAGTTGCTCACTTTGAATTTTACATTGTACATTTAGACAGTTGTAATGTTTTGTATATATAAATGCCTCTCCCAGTAGAAGTAGCTAATTAATTCAACATGGTTATAACATTTGATAATCAAATTACACAAATGTAAGAGGAGGTGTTTCTGAAATTGATTGTTTGTCCAATCAAGCCATTTTACCACTGTAGACCAAAATAGCCTCACCCAAATCAATGCTGGGTAGAGTCTTCTAAACGTCCATAGGGGTGAAAGGGTTAACTCATTACCCCCCTGAACTTTCATAATGAACTATTCCAACTTTTGAATTGGAAGAGTTCAAATGGATCTTCAGGGGAGAAGGAGATAACATTATTTTTTTGGCTAATTTAACTTCTCATGTTTACAATTATATAAAACTGATTATATTCATTATATAGCTGCATTGCCAAATTTCATCGATGTTTGATTAGGTACAAAGCCAGAAAAATAAATTTTCAAGCTAGATTTGCATCAAAGACAGTGACAATGAAAATGATGTAACACGAACGACTTTTAATTGGCATAAGTTGTTGTATATTTTGTGTTTAGGGCTGTTCCGGAATTAACGATGTGAGAGGGATGGGAGTCATCAGGGGTAAATAAATTTTAATTTATATAGATGGTAGAGTTGGTGGCTCTGTAAAATGTTGATTGTTCTGTTACTGTAGAATGTTGAGTTGCCAGATTCCATGACGTGTGAGATGAAAGCGCTGTTGGAGGGACTTCTGCAGCGGAGCGTGGACGACAGACTGGGCTGTATGGGCAGAGGGTATGTATGTGTACACAGGGTCAAAAAGTACAGCCCCTTCATTCGAAATCCCATGACCAAACAAAATATGTGTAACAAACATTTTTAAAAAGTTTGAAATTTCCACCTCATGGTAATGTTTTTGGTTTTGAGCTCACCTTGCCTAATGGGTAAGTGAGCTTATGCAATGGTGCAGCATCCATCTTCTGGTATCTGGTGCCAGTCTTCAAACGACGTCTTCTCAATAACTGAAAGCCACAGGGTACTGCTATTGGACCTGAAGCATGCTGGGATGAAGGGTTACCAAACTGTTCAGATGAATGACCTTGATGAATTCTCAATGTCACAGGGCTCAAATCAGTTAAAAAACTTCTTCTCAATAACCGAAAGCCACTTGGTACTGCTATTGGACCTGAAGCATGCTTGGATGAAGGGTTACCAAACTATTCAGATGAATGACCTTGATGAATTTTCAATGTCACAGGGCTCAAATCGGTTAAAAAAATCTTCAAACAACTTCCTCTTACTAACCTTTTATCCATAGGTACTGATATTAGGCCAGTAGCATGCTGTGATAGTGGGCTTCCGGTTTTGTTCAAAATAAATGACCTTCATCCTCATTCAAGGCCACAGTGGTCAAATGTGTTTAATTATTCAAATGACTACTTCGTGATAAGTAAAAGGCCAAGGGTACTGATATTGGGCCTGTAGCATACCTGGAGAAAGGGCTACCAAGCATTTTCAAATTAGTGACTTTGACCCTCATTCCAGGTCACTGTACACAGGGATCCAATGTGTTATATCGTCCAGTGTCAAAAGTTAACTTCAAACAACTTCTTCTCTTAGTGCAGGGTACTGATACTTGTTCTGAAGCATGGTGAGAGAAAGGACTTCAAAATTTGTTCAAATGAACGCCTTAGACTTCTTTCACAGGGGTCAAATCAAGATATCTAAACAACTTCACATGTCATAGGATATTAATGTTGGGCCAGAAACATGCTTTGACGAAGTCTTTATAGCATTGGTTGCTCAAATGAAGCACCCTGACCCACTTTTAAGGTAACAGGGGTTATAGCCTTCAAACAACTTCTTCTCAATCACTAAAAAGTGCAGAGTAAAGATACTGAACCTGTAGCAGGCTGTGATGAAGAACTATCAAGTTTGTTGAAATGAAGCATATTATCCACGTTCAGAGTCACAGGGTCAAATGTTCAAAAAGCTTCTTCTTTATAACCAAAAGGCCCAGACTGTACTTTGAAAGAATTTTCTCTTTTAGAGTAAAACTGCTCTTTTCTTTGTATCTTAAAAAGGTATGAGAACAACCACTTCACAATCATTGTTAGGCATTCACTGTGACTTTAACTGATTGTATTAAACACAACGAGTAGAAAATACAACTATAAATAAAGATAAGATCGTGTATCTATAGAAAGGAACACATCCCTTTAATTAGGTTTTGTATAAAAAGGAACATGTCCCTTTAATAAACACCTTATTAAAGGGGTGTGTTCCTTTTTATACAAACACCTTATTAAAGGGACGTGTTCCTTTCTATGGTGTCTCTTACAATGTGGTTTGTGTGTACTGCAAGTCTCTTTTCAACTTCCATCTGCTAGATTAAATTTGCAGAAATATATTCGAAGATACTGTACAGAATTTGATGTTAATGGCAGACAGATAGCGGGCAGCTAGTGTAAATCAATACCGTCCACCAGACTTCGTCTGCTTGCCTTTTCTCCCAATGGGATCCAGGATTATAATGATTCCAGAAATTTGTCAGGATATATTGTGTTGTCGGTTATTTTATCTCAAATTATATAACTATTTTATAAACGTGATAGTTTAGGAGAACGATACATTCGTGAAATATTGACATGCCAGCCAAAAACATCATTCTGCCAATGTGAAACCAAATGCAACCAAACGGAAATGGAAACTGACATATTTCTTCATGAAGAAGGATAACTCTCACAGACAAACTTTGTCTTTTTTAAAATGAAGATGTGATTTGAATTCATTTGAGGCATCACTTTTTTTTCTCATAGCTCTTTGAAAATTTTTCATTTCCGCCCCCACCCCCACCCCCTCCAAAACTGAAGGTCATTTTTGGAGGGAAAAAAATGTTTTGGATAAAGGTTATACCTGTGTGTATATGGGAATTTTTATTTCTTTATTTTTTTCTGCTCGTCTTTGAATGATCAGTTTTGAAATTGCTGTGTTTACTATGGTAATTAAGCAGCATTTCCCTGTATGATGATAGAAAATAAAAATCATTTCATAATTTACTCATTCACCCCTAAAGAATCATTTGAACCCTCTCAATTAGAGGGTTGGAATAGTTCATTATGAAATTTCAGGGGTGAATGAGCTGGATCTCCGCACTGTTTCATATCGTAAACTTCTCTCTGCTGCATCAAGATCTTGCAACATCCAATAGGCGGAAACATTCTGGTAACATTTCGTATTAGCCAGTAAAATAACTGCTTACAGAATATTCGGAATGAATGTTGGTGGGGGGGAAAAACTTGCATTATCCTATCTGTATATTTAGTTATTTCTTCACAACAAGCTGATGTGCAATGTTGTGGTGAAATGACTTGATGCAGATGACAGCAAATTAGAAAATTCTACTGGAGTGTGAAGTAAAGAGGGGACAAAGGTCACCAGAACATGACCTCTGATGGGAGTTTGTCAGATCCTGGTGTTACGGAGTGAGAGTAAGGATTTGCATTTTAATCAGATTGGAATGAGTTACTGTAAAACAACTTATTTTCGAGGGTGATTTAAATTCGGGGGGAAATAATCGCCGAGAAATAGTTTCAATCCGAGGTATGCCAAATGTAGGGATATTGTACATAGGATTCACGAGCGAATTGATTGTGAAATTTAAATTGTCGTAAAAAAGTTGTTTCATTAAAACGCGAAAATATGTTGGTTTACAGTAATCTTATGCCATATAATCAATATCAGTGAATGATTTGACCACTGTTTACAGAGCCCAGGAGGTAAAAGAGCATCCATTTTTCCGAACAATTGATTGGACTCAGGTGTACCTACAGAAATACACTCCACCTCTTATACCCCCGCGGGGCGAGGTCAACGCCGCCGACGCTTTCGACATAGGATCATTTGATGAAGAAGACACAAAAGGCATTAAAGTAAGTAGTGAAAAATTAAATTGAAAAGTTAAATTTTATAAATTTATTCAACTAATATCAAAATTTTACTTTATTCACAAACATTGTACAGTAAAACCCCACTTACTCAAACCCGGCTTACTCAAATACCACTCATTTGTTAAACAGTTTGTTTGGTCCCAACCAAGTTGGCTTAAATACCCTGAATTTCTGGAAAATTTTATCAAGTTTGAGTAAGTGAGGTTTTACTGTATGTATTCAAGATATTGTCAGGTTTTTATGACCAACAGGTCCCTTTGTCAGGATTGACAAACTGGCTTTTCTTAGTTTGTCCTGAGTCACATTTTCTTCCAAACTGATTAATCTAAATTTTATTTATTTAAGGATTAACTTCAATCTATTTTTGATGTTATGGAGGTATAACACAAAAAAAAACAAAGTGTACTCGCAGCGGTTTATGATGAGAGTACACTCCGGTTTGCTGCATCAGCCAATCAAAAGCGACACTATAAATGGCCACATGATTTTTTTACGTTATGGGCTAACATATTTTTTAAACCGATGAGAAATCTTGTTTCAAGCAAGATTAAATTATATGGTATTACACAGCTTTATCACTTGAAATTGTTCCTTTTTTTACAACATTCCATGTGAAATTTACATGCAGGAAATTGGCTGTGTAGCCATATATGTATCATTAACACATGAAAATTCATTATTTCATAAAAATATATAAATTTGCAGTAGAGTTTGTAAGGGGACATGTTGACAACTTTCTACTTATTTGTTATTCAGTGGGAACAGAAGAAATTAAAATGTTCTGTTTTCAGACAGCATAAGCTGACCAAGAACTGAATTGGAACTTTTCTATATTGACTGAAGAAATCAAATATTTTGTTTTCAGTGAACAGAAGCCGACCAGGAACTGAATTGGAACTTTTCTATATTGACTGAAGAAATCAAAGATTTTGTTTTCAGTTAACAGAAGCAGACCAAGAACTGAATTGGAACTTTTCTGTATTGACTGAAGAAATCAACTATTTTGTTTTCAGTAAGCAGAAGTCGACCAAGAACTCTATTGGAACTTTTCTATATTGATTGAAGAAATCGAATGTTGTGTTTTCAGTTAGCAGAAGCCGACCAAGAGCTGTATCGTAACTTTCCATTGGTTGTCTCAGAGAGGTGGCAACAGGAGGTAGCGGAGACGGTGTTTGAAGCAATCAACACCGATACAGATAAGCTGGAACAGAAACGGAAGCAGAAACCAAGAATAGATGACGTAGATGTTGGTACGTTTGAAATGTCCAGTGGAGTGGCCGTAAACAAAATAATGTATACAGAATTTTTTTCAAACAATAGAACAGAGTTCATCTGGCAATGTATGGTACAGAGCATTAGCTTAAAAGACAGGTTACTGTAACAGCCAATATTTTGCAGGTGAAATTTTTCGCTTAATCAGCGTCCAAACTGTTCGCGAGGTGGAAATGTTTGCGCTGTCAGTCATGGTGTTTAGCACCATGTACCTATCATACTTGTTACACTGTAGAGTTTGACTGGTATTAATTTTTTTCGCATGTGGATATATATTCGCGGAGATTTAATGCCAGCGGTATAAGCGAAAATTTCCACACAGCAAACAATTCCACTTATACAGTATGTTGATTCAATATTTACAGGAATAAAGTGCAAGAAAAAATATTCCAATTTAAGTTTTTAATGGGTCTTATTGAAATTTGTCAATGTAGCTTTTTGAGATGAACAACATATTTTGCTAAACATGGTTTAAACAGAAAAAAAATATAAAACTTCATACCGGTATTTTCATAAATTAAAACATACTAGGTATGTATACGGATAAAATTATTACTTTCAATATTCACTCCCCTAGATTTTGGGGTCGGGCGCGGTCGTGAGTATTGTTTTATTGTTCAAAAAAATCAAAAATAATATCACTTAACTTGCTCACCACTGAAGACACATTTGAACTCTTCCAAATTAAAGCTTGGAATAGCTGATTACAAAATTTCAGGGATGGTTGACTTGAAGAGGTGTTGAGCCACGCACTAGCACTCTTCATATTACTGACACGATACAACTGTGTTTGGGGTGGAAATGTCTTGAGTTGGCCTTCAAAGGAAAATAAATCCCTGAAGCAGCGCTCAAAGGATCAGCAAAATGTTGTATTGTAAATGCGATCAAAGTTTGTCATTTCTAAATAAACTAAATAATTTATATATGGGAAAAGAGGGTTAAGAGAGACACTATGTATAAAGAAACACTACATTCACCTAACACTGTCAAACAATCCTAACTGTCATGTTATACATTAAATATCTTTCGACTGCTTGTATTCAGTATAAAAGTGGTTTTCTCACAAAATAATACCCTACAAGCACTGACGTCAAGGCCAGTAAGAGTGATTAACATTAAAAGCTGAATAAACGTGTTGTAACTGTTGTAAATTAAACAAAGTGAATATTATACCCCTTACCCAGTAACTAAGAGGTTTATTTTCATCCAAGCATAGAAGTTATCCTTTAACTATATATTACCAGGTATTCAACCCTGAAATTCCATAATGAACTATTCGAACCTTTGAATTGGAAAAGTTCAAATGTGTCGTCAGGGAAAATGAGATAACGTTATTTCCAAGCTAATTTTTTGACAGACATTTTTTTGCCAATTTAACTTCTCATCATTACAATTCCATAAAACTGATAATTATATTCAGTATTTAGCTGTACATGTATTGCTAAATTTCATCCCTGATGAAGTAGAGTCAGGAAAAAAGCTTTTCAAAAATCAACATACTAGGATGTTGAAAATGATGTTACATGGAAGATTTTTGGCATATGTTGTTTGTATATTTTGTGTTAAGGCCTGTTCCAGAATAAACCATGTGGGAGGGACAGAAGGCCCTTTTTCAGAGACCCCACCACCCATCATATACTATGTATTAAAAGAGATTAAAAAGATATTTGATACAGTGGACTCCACTTAATATCACCCCTGTTAATATCACATTCCTCTTTATATCATGTTTTTCCCAAGCACCATTTTTCACTATGTATAATCTATGTCATTTTATTTGGTTAATATTATGTATTTTGAGGTAAATTCCTCTTAATATAATTCATTGGTTTATTTCAACCAATCACATAAAATATCCAAAAAATGATGTCATAATCATTGATTTCAGATACAACTTGTACTAAATGTTGCATAGAAAATAAAAAATAACTCCAAAAATAATTTTTAATTGAAATAATGTTATTTATATACTGAAACATCTTCAAATGTACATTGAATAACTTACTTTTAGTTATGGAGATTGGAAATGCGCTAGATTTTGTGGGAAAACATGTTTCTTTTAATATCACATTCCTGTTAATATCATGTTTTGTCTGACAAATGCAACATGATATAAAGAGGAGTGCACTGTATTAAAAGAGATTAAAAAGATATTTTAATATAAGGAATAGTACACAGATCTGTTTTTAACCTCACCACCCATGATATATTAATACAGGTGCCTCCCATCTGCCCTCACAATTAATTATGGAATAACTCTAATGTTAAGTCATATTGATGGTCATGAGAAAATATTTAGACCCATTAACACAAGGAGGAAAAACTTATTATCTGTATATTTAAAGAATGACCACAATTGTTTTTGGGGCTATATGGTATATACCGAAAAAAATGTGTGCACTTTGCATAAATCCGCAAAGCAGTTTATGCAAAAAAGTGCACACAGTTTTTTCGGTATATACCGTATAGCCCTAAAAAATATTTGGTCATTGCTTATAATTTCATTTCTAAAGACACATATATAAGACATCAGTATTATACAATGATTGCGTATTAATTCTAACAAAAATCGAATGGTTTTGCAAAATACACAACCACGTGCATAAATTGCACCGCAAAACAACTTCAACCAATCAGAGGTTTTATTACAAAATACCGCGCCACAAATGGCCGTAAATGACGTCATCACTTTTTGCTTTGTCTGATTTTTGAAGTTATAAGATATAACCTGAAGAAGTGTAACATTGCAGGAATAGGCAAAATTAAATTATTATATTATGTTCCAGGTCCCACAGACTGTATTGTGGAAGGTGAGGTACTTAAACTGGGAGGACCTTTTCTACAAACATGGCAGAAGAAACACCTTAAGCTGTATCCAAATAGATTAGAATTTTACAGCAAGAACAAAGACGGCCAGGTGGTGCGAGGCAAAGGGGTAGAGGTATGTCTGTAGTACTACTGTAAATCAAGCCATTTGCACGAAAGTTTTTTTTGGGTTTTTTTGCAAAAATGTAAGAGGACACTAATTTGCATAATTAAATCTTCTACAAATATCAATTTTATATAAATTTGGAAAACTGCAGTTATATTCTCTCAAACTTACGCTGCAACAAATATGCTGACATATCCGATCACACATGTATAAAATCTAAAGCAGGAAATTCCAAATAAATGTAATGAGGGGGTGGGCTAATTGCTGGATATAAGCCTCAACATGACAAATATTATCGGTCACCATATTGGATTTTTCATTCTGAATCAATTATTAATAAAAGATGCAAAATGTATGTTTATGTTGCTACATGAACTTGATGTAATGTTTCATTCTTGCAGTTGGTGTCAATGTTGGATATCAGAGAAGTGTATCAAGAATTTCAGAAGCTGAACAAAACGGAGAACTGTATAGTTATAGTACAGAAAAACGACACAAAGCTGGCTATCACCTCTCCTGTAAGTTGAAAACTTAGAAGTCTGTTGTTTGTTAAAGGCCCAATATACGTTACTTCAGGACATTTTTCGTAATTCTGAAAAATTCTGAAAAAAATAACCATGCAAAAATAAGCCTAAAACGAAGTAAACATCAGCAGTAACTAACAAGAAACTCTTGACTGAAAAATCCAAAAAATTGAAAATAATTCAGATGGGGCCGACTTCAACAACAAGCTGAAGCTAGAAGACAGTTCAAAATGGACGCATGCTTACAAATACTGAGTTTCAACTGCTGCTGTATCGGTAACTGCATAAGAATTCATCTTGAATATAACTGATATCACTTAATCTTAACTAAATCTATAAATATAAAAAGTTATTTGGCTTGATTTTCGCTTCAAGTTTTACTGAAAGTTACATATTTTGGGCCTTTAAAATAATATACCGTAATAATAATAAAAATAATGTACAACATTTGATATAGCATCCTATCTAGCTAACATAAGCCACTCTAAAGCGTGTAACAGTAAGTCCAATGATGTAGATATACAATTCTTATACAATCAATACATACAGTTCTATGATATACAATTCTGAGGAGTTCACAGGAGCTGCCATATCAGGCGCTAACTACTTGTCCTATACCACCTGGTTAATATCTCCTTGTGTGTGTGTATGTATGCATGTGTGCTGGAGATGAATTCTTTTATGACCATGCATGTGAGATAGGGAAATTCTACCTGAGGGATATTGAAATTTTGTATTTCGTTTTATCCATATTTGAAAATCCTGAGGTTGGAATTTCCCTTTCTTACCCCTTTGGTATGATTTTTTCTCTCATTTCAACTACCTGAATAAGTTGTCATTGTTGAGCAATTGTAACGTCACATCACTTGATATGCTATGTAAGAGAGAGTTAAATTTTCTTATAAAGCTTTATTAATGGGCAAACTTTAAAATAGTGTACTGATGGTGGGAAACTAGAGTTTAAGCACTACAGTACTTTGATTTTTGTTGACAGGATCGGGTACTGATTAACCAGTGGAAGGATGAAATCATTAGCGGGTACAAAACTTCCACGCAGATGATGGCTCAGATGACCACCAAAGCCAGCAAGATGTACGGTGCGGCGATCGCCAATAGTCCTAGCTCAGAAAACTTCAAACCCCCTCTAGAACATAGAAACAGTAACGGGAGCTAGACTAAAACCCATTTAGTCAGAATTTTAGCGTTTCGGAACAAGTGTAGCTTACTAATGGGCATCGTGTGAGATATCTTTGAGCTGTAGTCTTGTGAATGGATATTTCTCTTCAGCAGTTGTGAAGGGCGACCTTGTTTCTGTAACAAAGATAGCTATTGGATGACAGTTATGCACCAAACTGACCAATCAACCATCAATTACGATCCTAGAGTTGATCGGTAGTCGTCACTCTGTGGAGAGAGAAAAACAATATTTATAATTTCATTCAAACAAAACCTAGGAATATGTTTGTGTTCTAACAGAGATCTGATGCAAATCCAATATAAAAACCAGTTCGGGAAGACTGCAGTCTTGGCAAGCATTGACGGGCTGAAGTCAGGCACTTGGGATGTATGCTCTGTGGTTCTGTGGCTGGAATGAATCTTTAATAGCTGTATTTATATTATTTAATCATTTTGTGCCAATCATCAAAACATCTTTTAAAAAAACTAAGACAGAACAAAACAACAAATGAAATGGTGAAATGGCAGAGAGGAAATGCTTGATGATTCCTGGATTGACAGAAAGTTTGTCACCGAGAGATAGATGTGCTTTAAGGCTGTGATTGGTTAACTGACTACCTGGTGTCCTAGCAACGCTGTGACACACCATTCACTGGAAGGGCTGATGGCGTTTTTCAAACCTGGTCTGATGTTTTAATTTACATGCTACAATTTTCGTTTTATCTGTGATTTTTCATTGTTATTATGATAATGTATATTTCATATACTTGCATTTTGTGATTGAATTGGCAAAAAAGGAAAGCATTGTTACTTCTGTATAGTACTTGTTTCAGGTAGACGAGCTATTGTATGAACCCCCCCTTTTTATGCATATTTAGATCTGAACTTTGACCTTTGACCTCTGTGCTAAAAGGGGACTGATCTCTGTGTGTTTTAATCCTCCCCTCAAAGTCTTGTCATAAATGTTGCCACAAAGTTTCATTTTAGATCTTCTCCGAGTTTTTCCCAATTTTCATTATTATTCCTAAAAAAAATTACCCCCCGTCGTTAAAGAATTTTCTAACAAGAATTTGATTGGCGACGTCTGCCTGCTCTTTACTAAATTTCTGTGTGTATGGAACGTTATGTCAAATCCCTTGAGGGTTCCAGTGCTTGGGTTTTCTTTATCAGGTACTTTACTTCAATCTCCCCTGAAATTTCATAATGCACTCTCCCAACATTTGAATTGGAAGAGTTCAAATGTGTCTTCATGGGTGAACGAGTGAAATGTGGAGAGAAAAAAAAATACTATTAAGGAAAAATATTTTTTCTTAATGAGAATGCATTGAAAATTCTTGGAAATTTTATATTTTTGAATATTTTGAGTTATGATCAAGACAGTCATACCAAAGAGTTTATACACTTCGTTCTGATGAAGGCATTTTTCATGTAAGTAGTTTTCCTTTTTTATTGGAGGTATTTTTCCTACAACTCTAAGGTATTTTGTTTGGATGAAATGATTCATCATTGTATCGCAATTTAACGGTCCATGTTACTTTCCAGATGGTGCTTATTACGTAGCAATGGGATTCTTTGGAATATATCCCTATATTTGCTTTTATTTACTCATTCACCCCGGATGACACATTTGAACGATTTATTTTGAAATTTAAGGGGTGAATGCGTTAAGTTCACAAGGAAATGTCTGTTAGACCTAATAGTAGGAGAAGGCCCTAATTTACTCAAGGTATTTATCTGTTTCTATCATATCATATGACTTTACCTTGCAACTTGTCGCAATGGTAAAATAAACAATGCTACCAGACTATTTCAAAACATTTCGACAAATCGGTGAAAAAATTACCATAAGTATAATGTTGATATAATTACTAGATTAAATTGTTAAGTTAATGCTCTTCCAGTGAAGACCTCTCCGACCACGGGACTCAATGAAAATCACTTGTCTTCATGGTTTAATTTTTGTCTTTATTGTCTGTTACTTCAATGAAAACTATTATAAATGAAGTTTTATGGTTGGTACCTGTGTCATTAAACAACACCTGGAGTCCCGCTGTGGTTGGCCAGATGTTTAACTGTAATAGCCCTTAGGTTAAACAAATCACTGCTGTTATACCTTATGATAATGTAGGTTCCGCCAATGTAGCAGTCCTTTACTCGAAAGAGTAAAATAACATATTTTGATATTTCTTTTGCCGTGAAACAGATATCGTAATATTTATCAAATTGCGAATTCATGTGGATCATTTCATCCGTCAGATTCTCAAAATTATTAACGATAGGCATGATAATAATCAGCCGTTATCTATCAAATTTAGATTTGCTTTTTTCTCCTTCTCTACCTTTCTCTCTCTACATTTACCTATCTCTCTGTGTAATGATATTGGACAGACAATTGAAATTCCACCTGACAATTTCTTGTGAAAGTGTGGATTTTCTAACGTTAACAAGCCTGATGTACTGGAAGATTGTCTTGAATGTTTAAAGTGGACATGCAGATGTTATCCTGATTTTATCAACCAAGAAATCCATTTAAAACAGCGTTCTTTAAATGTTAATTAAATAAGGCCTCTAACGAGGGGTTTACACATTAATTGTCCTTGTTATACGATGTATAGGAGAGTTGTATAAGCCTCAACTACTTAATAATATACAGGGCTTTTGTTATATCTTTCTAACTGTTAAAAGTGTTTATTTATTGATATTGATGAACCGTATCGATACGTTTATTGTTTATTTGATTATTGACAGAATAATGACCGAAAAAAAAGTTTCGGCATTTTTCAACAACATAGAACAATATTGATGAATCGATCAACTGTATAGAACAGTGTTAAAGAAATGTTCAACAATACACAACAGTGTTCATAAATTGTTCAACAATATAAAACAATATTTAATAATTGTTCAACAATGTTGAGCAATGTCAACAACTCGTACTGTATTTTTCAGTACAGTGTAATTAGCCGTACATTTATAAGCAAGATCAAATACTGCCCCGTTATTTGTAGTGATACTGAAAATATCTAAAATACCCTTTCATATTCTCATGAAACGCTGTTTGATTAACTTCAATACATACATGCGTTTTGTGTAATCATCCCCTCCCAAAGATCCTGAAAGTTAATTAAGATTGTTTCTTTTGTAAAAGCAATACATTTTCCACACTAATCCTGTTTAAAACAAATGGAACATCAAAATTAATTAGCACTCTCTCAAAAATGGCAATTCTTTTATAAACGGAACAAATAATAAACAGGAATGTTTTAAAGCTTTACATTTTATACCAAAGTAGGTAATAGGGTTGGTTTGTCCGAATATAAATAGTGAACATTAGTGGATGTACACTTGGTAAATAACCTCAGACCATTATTCAACAAGGTAGAAAACTTCTGATTTTTTTTCTCTTGATGAAATAAGATCTGTACTTTAAATAGCTTTAATTTCGCCAGTCACTGTATACAGGGAAGGTTTCGCAATAGTTTCAGCTTCGCCTTTTAAACGACGAGTTTATGACTATTTGAATTAAAGGCAGACAACATTATGTAAATGGTAAAAAATTACACTTGGAAAAAAATGAGTATGAGAAAAGGGCAAAAGTTTTGACTGGTGAAAATTACCAAATATACCTTGCCCGAAATAAAATGTCAGTGTTCCCTCAAAGGATGATTTATTTTTATGTAATACGTGGGAGCAACACTTTATTATTTTTTTTCAAAATTGACCAAATATGTTAAGTTTAGAGATGTTTATTTATATTGAGATATTTATATATTGGATTGTTGCTTTGATAGTATATTGTATATACCCAACAATAAGCCTGTGTCTGCTAATAAGTCCACCACCGCGTGTTGCGGTTCAGTAGAAATACCAACAAATGATATTTCATTAGCAAATATTTATAAGCCCACTCCGCTATTTTTGACTTAGGGAACATGGAGTTGTCCCCCTTGGCTTATTGCAGGGTAAATACAGTGCGAACAAAATCAACAGTTAATTGATATTTTGCACCATTCTAATAAGAATTTGATAAACAATTCTGATAAGAATGTGATAAACCATTCTAATAAGAATGTGATAACCATTTTAATAAAATTTTATAAACCATTCTAATATGAATGTGATGAACCATAGATAAGAGTTTGATAAACCATTCAATTAAACATTTTTTTGTGTTGCATATGTTGTGAAATGCTTTGGAAAATTTAAGATTTTAAAGGATGTCTGTCCCTGTATTGGTAACTGTAGCAGTGCATCTAGAAGAGGATAGAAATTTGTCAGTTGTCGTTCTCATTTAAATATTTGTTTCAAATTCAACACTAGCTGTTGAACAGGATGGTTTATTTTGGCCCTTAGCATCACTGAAGAGCCCTAGGAGTACGAAACAGCTATATGATGCAGTTTAATTCATTTTCGGCAAACTGTATCTATTAAGAGGTGCAGCATATGTGTGTGTTACGTGATCTTTGGTAGACATTTTTAACCTATCATGAGGTCAAACAATATTAACTTATTATAAGACAATAAAACCATTTATGTGTCATTTACAATCTACCAAGATTACCATATCTCATTATCCCTTTCACCCCTATGATACATACCACATCACACTTACCATATAATGATATAGACCAGTCCATTATGATATCTTCAGTGGTGAAAACACATTCACCCCTGAAGACGAAATTGAACTCTTTCATTTCAAAGTTTGGAATAATTCATTTAAAAACGCCAGGGATTAATGAGTCGATATTGAATTTTAAAGAAAATGTAGGCCGAATTTTCTCCCCATGCATAGCAATGTGAAGTCCTATGTGAATAACTTTTGCAATTTACAACATAAATATGTTTATATTATATATTAACGAAGTTCATTATTATGATCAAGATTAGTGAATAGGAACATTCAGGAATAAGAAGTTTTGAAACTGACAACGTCTAAAGTTCAATTGAAACCTCCATTTTAAAAAATGTAATTTGAACCTTTTTTTTAACTTGGCTGATTGCATGATGTAAATGAATTGCTTGATAATTATATTTCAATTTCATTATTAGATGGTGTATTTACAGGAGAAAAAAGAACGAATTTCAAATATGTATTTTTATTTTAGGGAATTCAACAATTTCATTGATCGAATCCATTTGAATGTTCCTAAATTTACAATACAAGAAAAAAAATGGTTGATTCGTTTTGAATGGGTTAAGGGAAACCTCAACAAAGACAGGTTATAATGTAAAAGACTGGGGCCTGATATATATAGGACCATGTTGAAGTATGCTATGTATACTAACATGACCCAAGGGTAAATTTACCTCATTTTTGTGATTTAATTTCTTTGTACACATATCAATTTTTGCAGCTTGTCTCATCAATTTAACTGCTTTTGTTACTAATTAGAAGTATCCCGAAACTTCATATGTAAAAGTATGAGTTCTGAAACATTTTGTTTTAGGAATAAAAAAACAAACATATTTTGTGTAAAACTGGATTTGTGAACACTTTGCATTCTTAGTCAAGGGAAATCTTAACTCAGTCACTGAAGATTTTTTGGGGAAAACATAAACAGTTATTTAGCTTTATTTGCTATTGACTGATGGCTTGTAGCAGAAAGTCTACTAGATGTCTTGATGCTGAATTTATTTGAACAATCCGAACAATGATTTAGTTCAAAAAAGGCGTAAGATAGTCATAAACTAAGAGCGGATTTGTTTCAAATAAACTGGTTTAGGTTATAAGCTAAAGGCGGATTTGTTTCAAATAAACTGGTTTAGGTTTTGGTTTACAGTTTCAAACTAGTTTTCAAACCGATTCTTAAACTCCAAAATATGGCAATGCCTCCAATAGCAAATAAACATTGTTCAGTCACTGAATTTAGCGAGAACATCCTGTAGTAGTTACTAGCATATTATCCATCATCATGTTTTTAGCTTGCAACCTTTCAAACCACACCATGGGGTGGTTTGATTGGTTTTAAAACACAGTTTAAGTTTACCAACAACAAATATAAAAACCGGTTTTAGTCTAAACCAAGTTGGAAAGCGGTTTATCAAACAAATGGAAATTTTACAGAACAGATTTGTAACCAAAACTGGTTTCCGTAAAAAAAATTCGCTCTTAATTTTGTATCTTTATTTAAATATCGATATTTCCCTTGAAACAAGGAAGTCGTGCCTGTTGGTTATTCAATATATTGATATGGCTGTAGAATGTTTTTTTTTTCTTCTTTTTTTTTTTATCATTTTTAACAATGGTTTCCAGGCTGAACCCTTGGCTATTATGATGACTAAACCATCTACAAATTTCATTTAACAACATTTAAGAGAAATTGATCAAACACATGCCACAAATAAAAAGTACTGCTTTTTTGTGTGATTTGTTTCATAATGGTTAATACAAAAACGAATTCAGGTATTAACTCATTCACCCCTGAACTTCATAATGAACTATTCCAACCTTTGAATTGGAAGAGTTCAAATATGTCCTCAGGGGTGGATGGGTTCAGCATTATTTGTCTTGGTTTTCCAGTTTTATGGTTTATCTTGCACGGTACATCATTTCGAATAACAAGTATTTATTTATCACTGTGTGGTCTTCAGATACCGTTTCATATTCGCCACATAATTATGTATACCATCGAGGTTTACCAGCAGGCATACATTCTCAATTTCTACACTGTATACAAACATTAGAGTCATTGTTGTTTGTCATTCATGAAAGGGGAAAAGAAAGAAAATAGTGTTAAACATTTTCTGTATCATTGCTTATAGATAACAGGGTGAGCTGATAATAGTACGTGTTTTGGATTCGTTTGTTGGTACTTGATCAACTTTTGTATGAGGTATTTAATCTCTCTGGTTCTATGGTGGTTACGATTATTGTATACATGTCTATTAAAGTATATGATCGATCAACTCTCCACGGAACAGCGTGCTGTGTATAATCGTTAGGAATGTATGGACTCGCGTGAATGACCAGATAATGAGTGTATGGGTTTTAGAAGATCGAATGTATGACCAAAGGTTTTTGTATGTTATTTATCAATGTTGTGTGTCGTGGAAAAGTATTTTATACTCAATGAATTGAAGGCGTACGTAGTTGTAAATAATGAAGCATTTTAATTTTATGCATGTGGAAGTAACCATTTATACATGATAATTATTTTATCTACTGTTAAAGGGCAGATAACTCTTTATCAGTTCCTTATGGGCAGATAACTCTTTATCAGTTTTGGATGATAGGTAACTTATTATCAGTTTTTAAGGGAGATTACTCGATCTCTTAAGTTGTTCTGGTAATGCTTTCCCTATGTCTGAAGACTAATTTATAAGACTGTTATCTGCTGTGTTGACGCTGCAGGCTAATGTATTGTTTGACCACCATTATATGTTTACTTGTTGAGTTTGGTCAAATTCAATCCTGCAGAAACTCTCAGATGAATTTAAGATAATATTAATCCTGAGAGAAATTTATTTGGTTTTGTCGTCTGCTGACGACAAAATTTATTATTTATATATGTTCTGTTTGTTATGAAGTTGAATGGGCAGAGTATAGCTAGCGTACGTAATTACTTTCGGTATTCACTATTATAGATTTACATCCGAACTTTTATTTTACTCGAAATCTCAAATCACTTAAACTGTCTCAATCAAGTTTATTGCTTTGTACACGGTTTTTTTCCTGACAGATATATTTTTATGGTGTGAACAGAAAATCATGTTTTACAATGAAAAAATCATGGCTGTTTAAAATTTCAACCTTACCACATAATTATTTGTAATCACGTTTTCAAAATTTCTGACAATGCTAAATTCTTTGAGATATTACATATAAAAACCTCCAGAACAGAAGTTTAATAAAATAGATCTACTTTGATTTTCATGATTATTGAAATTCATATATATTAATAACAGCAGTAGTATGTCTATGATGTATAGCTGTATATTGGGAAATATTTCAAACATCGCATTTTCTCCCTTTAAAAGTGATCGAGGGTGAATTTATTACACGAAAAAAATATATATACATAAATCATATGATTTAGATGTGAAACTATTAATTTTGGCATTTTATAATGATAATTAGTACCATGAATTTTAAAATTTCATATGAACTGAAAATGAGGGGAAGAGCATCTTTATCACATAATGAAGATATGTTCGTGTATAGAAAAACCATTTTCATCCAGCATTGAAAATAGCATCCGGCCAACAATAGCCGGCTTTACAGTATAATGTAATAAATGATTATATTTCAACACCTTTCAGATATGGATCGTATTGGTAAAGGGCGAAAATTAACTTAATTCATATTTCCCAATATGCAGCTATCATACTGAAGTACAAATTTGCAGCAAAATGCAGATTGGTACATTTTTTTATATTAATTTGATTTCGAGAAATGCAGGCTTCGAAATATAAAAACAGAATAAAGAGTGAAAAGATTGTCGTCATTGATCCTAATTATTTTAGTATTTTTGGGTTGAGAAAACAATTCATTGTGGACACAAAAGTTTTGATGATCAAAGACTTTCATACTTTGAAGTAGATGTGTGTATTTCAGAACAAACATGCATTTTAAGTAGCTGTTATGTTTGAGTTTACTGAACATGATCTGTTCTTTTACTGGTGGATAATTGAAATGACAAGTAAAATATATCAATGAAAATTCATCATTTTCTTTTGCAGATATTTGTCGAGTAAACAACAGGACTTTTTTAAAACAAATATAAGATAATGACGTAAAATACGAATACAGTTGTTTTTATACCTGATGCGTACCATTTTATTATTGTACCATTTGAAAAAGGCAAAATTTAAGCTGTAATATTTTTCGTCAAATCTTTGTTTTATGAAATACATTTTTTTCATACGTCAAACTTTTTTTCTCCTTTTATTGTTTCTCTTTGGCAATTGCATTTAAAACACTCTAGTCACTGTGCAATGTCGTTTCTAAGTTGTGCACTGGTCTACCTGTAATGCTTTCAGCCCGGCAGTCGGCAGTCACCACTCATACAGATACAGTGTAGATGGACCACAGTTAGCTCTGCCATGTATTTCCAGATTATCAAACAAATAAAACTTGAATAATAAAAAACAATGTCTTGTTTTGTATCTTGCATATCAGCACCATTTTACTGGAGATTCTCCATTTTACATGTATTAGTAAAACCCGAGTGAACATTGAGTCGACCTATTTGGCTTATTTCGTAAGAAACTGAGTAGTTAAGAAAATATAAATCTTGCGGAACAGTTACAACTGAAAATTATGTTAAAATACTGCTTTGCAGAAATGGTTATTAACGACTTTCCCAACAGTGTTACCTCTCAAGTGCGTCCTTTGGTGGACGATTCTCTGTTATATAAGCATTAAAGAGCATAGTCGGCCAAATCAATCTCCAACTGGACCTTAATTCCATTGAAGCATGGGCGAAAGAATGGGACATGGAATTTAATACATGCCACGAAGCGCCGTCTTATGTCCGTCTCCAGACACCACACAAATATAATCTCGGTAAACGCCAGACAACCATATACTTGACCATGTACAGAAAACCCCTTATCTTGGAGTTAACTCCGTGATAAAATCTCAACCGCTCTAATTCCATCCGGGAATCCATCCGCATAAAGTGAAAATACTGTTATAAATCCCTTAAAATAAGTGTAATATCTCACTTCATTTGATAGATCTATTAGACTATGTTTCTGTAGTATGATACCTGTACTAGAAAAATATATTTATAGACCGTGTAGAAGGGATACAACGACGTGCTGCCCGACTGTTTTAAGGACTGCATCTTGCAGGATTTCGTAGCAGTTGCCAACCATTGCTTTGTGTGCAATGGCTACAGCAGTATAGTAGTGTATTCGAAACAATGGCGGAACATGTATGGTAACCGCTCACCGAATGCAGACGAAACAAACGTTCAGAATTACTTCTCAAATCTTTTACTCTTCCGGAACACCTGGGCCCGTATTCATGAAACCGTTCTCATGCTCAAGCTTGGTTTTCGTGCTCAAGCCTTATTTCTTGTTCTGGCTATAAATTATTTAAAAAACTAACTTTGTCAAAGTTTCGGAAAAAAAGTTGAAGAGATATGAAGCCAAAAACTATTTTCAACATTTACATTGACTTTTTGACTCATCGACATGATTAAGGAGAGTTTCAAGAAAGCTGGCTTGAGCACAGAATCCATGCTTGAGCATGAGAACGGTTTCATGAATACGGGCCCAGGTCTTATTCTCTTGTACTTTTACAAGAGTCTCCATGTAAATTTTTCCTTTGTTCATATTTTGCCCCTGATTTAATCGATTCTGAGTTTGGATTATGCTTTTGATAACGCTTCGGTATTCTCTTATTTATTTCCATACACGTCCACCTTCTAGTCCAGTTTTATACTAAATCATCTACAACACAGCACAGCAAATTCATCAAAGTGCTTAGTTGTAATACTGATATATTTTATAAAGACTATTTCGTGCCGGCTACCAAAAAGACTGAAATGCACTCTCATTGCATACCGGGCGAAATCAGCTGTAAACCTACGAAACAGATTAAGGTCGCTGGTGAGACGAAGATAGTGATAACACACTCACTCACCCTGGATAAACTTTGCTCAGTAGTGTTCTTTCAGTTCTACAGTTAACAAACAGCTATACCAGCTACAAATGAAATCATTAACTTGCCATTTAGTCCTCCTCTTTCGGGAGAACCAGCTGCGTTAGAGATTACATCCAGTAGGCTTTCGTAGCAGTTGTTCGAAATTGTGCAACATAGATCGTAATTGCTGTATTTGTAGTAAGAGCAAGCGGAAGAGGGAACAAGTAGTTACCGATAACTGAACACCATTAGACCACGGACTGGTACAGTTGCAACCAGTGTCTTTGGGTACATATATTGTATAGAATCAAATGTTGTTTCGCCTGCGTTATCCAATAGATATTGATAGGTTTTTATGAGGTTTTTTGCCACTTCCCTTTAAATAAGGCAGTGCCCAATAAGCGAAGTAGTAGTTGTTCATGGACTGCGGAACTGGACTAGGTCGATCGTCGGCAACCAACTAGCTCAACTGGTAGAGCGTCTACTTAGATTTCGTAGAGTCCCGGGTTTCAATCCTGGTCAAGCCATGTACTTTTTCCTCTGCTGGTGCATGTGACAAACCGTTTCATGCATTTGGGATATACTTAACAAGGGGATACCTGAATCTGGGTTTTGAACAGATATGTCTTTAGAGGAAAAGACTCCGAAAAGGAGGGATTATTGTATGACAACTGTACAGGGTCGATCGTCAGTGAACAGATCTTGATAGCTTAATTGGTAAAGCGTCCACCTAAACTGTAGTGGGTCTCATATTCGTAACTCTGGTTTACCGTGAATGTTTCGTCTTTTGTTTCAATGTGGTGCCTATGACCCACCTCTGTTCCGAGTTCGGAGTGTCGCGGATTTTAATTCCGGTCAGGCCATGTTTTGTTTCGTCTCCTTTCACAGTGGTGCATAATCCCCAGTTTCGATGAAAGCGGGGGATAAAAACACAACATGCAGGAAATATCAACGTAAGTAAGAAAGCTGTCTTACATACCAGCTTTATTTACCAGCTTCGTCACAAAATGTGAATTCTTGTTGAAGGACGGTAGTGTGTCTTTTGATGTATTCTTGACAAGGGTATATTCGAACCTTGATTATAAAAAGTTGCGTCTTCCAGGTTCAGAAATGGGCTTTGTCGATCGTCTGTATCCAGGTCTAGTTATATTACATGTAGCTCTATTGATAGAACGTCCATCTTGAGTGTGGATGATCCCGGGTTTGAACCACTGTCTAGAGGAGCATTTTTCCCTCCTGTTGCAATGTGCCTCTAGCCAACCCTGGTTTCAAGCAACTTAATGTACATGTACGAAACCCAAAGAAACTGGGTTGTTAATGCTTGTAATTTTGTGTTCGAAAACTTGGAACAGGAGGGGAATTTAGCGGAACTGAAATGACTCGATCGTTGGCGACCAGATATCTCAGTTTTTAAAGCGTCCATTTAGGGTTTTGCAGGTTCGAACCCCGTCTGGCCATGCATCAAATATGCAACCATTCTCATAATGACTTGGAAGAATTTCGGAAAAGAAACGAATAGTGCTTTTAGTACGTAAATTAGATCTTTTGACTGTATAACACAATTTAATACATTTTGATTACAAGACAAATCGTTATCGTAAAATGTTCTGGCAGATCATAAAGGCAATGTCATGAGTTTAAAGCTCTGGAAGCTTGACATTGCTAAATGTATATTGGCACAGGCAGGCTGTATGGTTTCTAAAAAGTCTGACAGTATCTGCTTTTATGACTGACGTTGCTGACACGTACAAGTATGGGCAAAACTAGCAAGCTTTATATCTCTTACATGTACAAAAATGAGCATATGTGTCCATGGATTGTCTAAAAGTTTGCCGTTACTAAAGTACATGTCTGGTAGCAAGACGTCACCTACGAGACTGTCGACAATCACCGAGGAGCAGTTGGTGATAATATTGAAGGGAAATCCTGAAAGTATGACGTTACTTTCTTGTAAAGGGAATGCCTTAAGGATGTACACTTCTGAGGTTTCAGTCACGTTCAAGTCTCGTTTCTGCCTGATTTAAAGATTTTTTGTTATATTGAAGAAATTATTATCAATTTTAATAGCAAATATGCATCTGAAAATTGTGTCAAAAATATAAGTGTCTGTTGCTTATAGAACTTTTTTTACATGAATTTTTAAAAAATTACCAATTTGGCGGCCATTTTGAATATGCATATTTCTGTCTATTTTATGCACTTCGCGAAAGGCCAAAATTTCACCTTTTTGATGCTATATTGCTATCTTTAAAACATCAGTGTTTAGCCATTTTTAATTATAGCAAGCCCATTTTTGCTGTACAACTTTATTATGTTCAGTTTTATAGAAATATTATGCTATAAAGTGGATAATTATACAATTGTAGTATTTTTTTCATATATTTAGTGTAACTGGAGCAGTTTTTATTTTTGAACTCAAAACTGTGAATAATAACACAAATAATACAGGGACAAAAAATTAAGCACACTAACCCCCAATTTTTATGATGGTTTTAGAAAGAGAAACCCATTTCTTTTCATACACTAAATATAAAAAAAGTTTGATTTCAGAACTTTTTTTATTAAGCGGTTAATCTGCAAAAAATGATCATTTTCTCTTTAAAAAATAAGGGGTAGGGGTAACTGAAATTGCTTTCATGAGTAAAAATATAAGTTAGAGATATTTTACTTCCATAACTTAAAAAGAAAACACTAATTTTGTCATATCTGCAAACTTTCATACATTTCGGATCACAAATTTGGAAGGTATTGTATGAAGATATCCCGCAGTTGGTCAAAACTACAAAATTCACTTAAAATTGCTTATGATGTCATATTGGTATATTTGACCGATCATAGCACAAAAACGAGCACACTGACATATCATTATCTTTGCATTTTTTGTCATGCCTTGAACTCACTTTTCCAAAAATGTATATGAGAAAAAAAGTTTGATACAGGAAAATGTTGACTTCTCAGAGGTGTACATCCTTAATACATGACGCTATTAATTTACATGTCTAAGCAAATCCTGAAAGCGTGACGTCAATAATATGTCTGGACAAAACTTGAAAGCAACACGTCACAAACATGGTTAAGCAAAGCTTGAAAGCATGCCCTCACCAACATTTCTCGGCAAAGATTGAAAGCATGATGTCACTAGCATGTTTGCAAAGCGTGAAATTATGGCATCATAACAGAGGGAATGTTGAAAACATAACGTCACTAATTGGTTGGCAAAGCTTGAAAGCGTGACGTCATTTGATTAAGATGTTGACAAAGCATAAAATGATGACGTCATTAAGATGTCGGCAAAGCCTGAAAAGCATGTCGTCACACACATGTTGACAAAGCTTGAAAGAATGGTGTCATTAAGATGTCGGCAAAGCCTGAAAAGCATGACGCCACTAACATGTCGGCAAAGCTTGAAAGCATGACGTCACTAAGATGTTAGCAAAGTTTGAAAGCATGATGCAACTAACAATACTTGCAAAGCTTGAAAACATGAGGTCACTAGCATGTCTGGGTAAAAGCTAATGAAAGCATGACGTAACTAGCATGTGCATAAAGCTTGACAGAATGAATTCCCTTATCTGTCTGGGTTATGTCTGATAATATGACGTCATGAACGTGTCTTTTAACAATATCGGATATCTTGTCCCGAAAGTGTCCGTGAACATTATACGATATCCTGAGAATTGTCGGATAATATAGCTAATACGTCTCTTGACAACTTGATTCTTGCACAGCTAGAAACTAATATAGGACGATACAACGACTTGGGGCAATTTTTTTGTGACCGTTGGCCGCGTTGGACAGGTTACCGCTTATTTAAGGTTCAATATATAGTGTTTTCCATCGGGCGGACGACAGAATGGCTGCTTAACGAAGGTGGCCGCTTATTCAAGGTGGCCGTTAGAGCAGGTTTGACTGTATATCTGGCGTGCTTTCAATCAAAGAATTTATTGAATTATCGTTTCTATCTAGAGAACATTTGATTTCTCCAAACATGAAGGGGTGCATCTTGTAATGCTCACACAAATATCACAAGGGGAACAACTCTGCTAGGATACTATGACAGTAGCAGAAATATTTTCATTACTTTTCTGTCGAAAAAAGAAATCTTTTTAACACGGGAATTATATCTGTGTGTTGAGAGCAGTAGACTCTACATGCTTTAAGGAGGTTGGCTCATAAAATTTAGGGATAAAAACTTTTTGAATTTTAACTTGAAAGCAAATTTCATCAATATTTTAAAAGTCATATATGTACATTAAAATTCAGCTTAATTATAACAAAATTTTATTAGGTTTATTACGAAGATATTTGGGCTATAAAATTTGGCGGGAAAAGTCTTCTCTAAATGGGATAAATACTTTTAAAAGATAGAAAGATCGGAAGAAATAATTACAATTTTGAAATTTTGTGTCGCATGATTATCTTAGATCTATATGTTAATAATATTAAAAGAAAATAGGGGTCGATGAAGAAAGTTTTACCGTGTATGTTTTAGGGAAAAGGCAGAGACGTTCCGAAATATTTATCGGGCAGAACCAACTCCCTTACTTCAAAAAGGCGTGTTTATATCATCAGGAAAACTTACGTTTGATAGTTATTAACCCAGAGTTCAGATTTATCTGCCCTTGTAAAATATTGTTTATACAAGTCTAGTGATTTTGTTTGTTTCTTTTTGGCTATATAAATCGGATTTACTTTGATCTATGCTTTCTTCTACTTTTACAAAATAAAAATCAAGAATCGTTATGCTGCTGGTTAATTATGTGCAAGTTAATCGGCGGAGGGGACCAAAAAGTGTAGTCTTATTCGGATACATATTAGGAAAACATCGGTAATACATAACCGTTCAATGGACCTTATTATCTAAATTAGTCTTCAACCTAAGGGCCCAATATATATATAACTTTCAGAGAAGACCTTACTCAATTTTTTATTGTGACTACATTTGCGTCAGAATTTAATAACAAAATGCGATGCCACTAAAAGATGTCAAATTTGACCTTGACCTTTGAGATGTAAATATGAGATTGATCTGATGAGTTTCAGGTTTTGTCTGTTACTTTTACATGTAATTAGAAACAGGGAGGGATCAATGGCATCACATTGGCGACCACCTTTGAATGTTTGAAATTGCTCCTTGGTCAAGGTCACCATGACCTAATGGGGGTGCACTGTGTATTGTAATACTAGTTAAAGGCCCAATATACTTAACTTTCGGCAAAAATTGAAGCAAAAATCAAGCCTAATAACTTATTATGTTTATAGATTTAGTTAAGATTAACTGATATCAGCAATATTCAAGATGAATTCTTTCGCGGTTACCGGTACAGCAGCATTTGAAACACGCTATTTGTAAACACGCGTCAATTTCGAACCGACTTCTACCTTCGCTTTGTTGTTGAAGTGGGCCCCACCTGAATTATTTTCAATCCTTTGGATTTCTTTTGTCAAGAGTTTCTTGTAAGTTACTGCTCAGGTTTACTTCGTTTTAGGCTCATTTTTGCATGGTTATCAACAGGAATTTGTCAGAATCCCCCCAAAAAAAGTTACGTATATTGGGCCTTTACGCTTATTTTCGGATCCCCACCGCAAATTCATTTGCCCCGCCTCCTTGGCGCCTTCTTGTATTGTTATCTTGTAAATAACTATTTAATTACGGATGGAATTTAGTTGATATTGGAAAGAAATTTCCATTACATCCGATTATAAACGCGTGTGACAATATTTGTTATGATAGGGGGTTGCAGACTCTGCTGGTGGATTTTTTAGTCCCCGAGGTTTTCTGGAGCCTCCATAGCCACACTTAATCTCATTTGAGTAGTAGCACCGTACATAATATACACATTTTCGTAGTACACGATTTGTAATTATACAGAACTAGTTTAATTTTACTTCTAAATTCATAAATTTAGGAGTTTTACGCACCTGACCTTTCTGCTTCTACATTAGTTTAGACATTTTAGATTCCTACCTTTTGACCCCTAGCATCACTGAAGAGTTCTAGGAGGACGAAACAGCTGTATGATGCAGTTTAATTCATTTTTTCGGCATACTGTATCTATTACTAAATTTAAGAGGTGCAGCATATGTGTGTGTTACGTCATCTTTACAAACAAGCTTGATGAGTGTAGGAAACAATATACATATAATTAGATGATTCATATACACTTCTAAATTAAAGGAATGATGAACTTATATTTGAAATCGCTAATGCTAATGCCCGAATTACTTGCAGTTTGTGCACGGAATTTTTACACGAATATATCCCACAGTAATCAAACGAATTACCCAACAATGAAATAAAGCAGAGACGCCTACCTTTTTCGAACTGTTTTATCCTCCATCTTGGAACGTTCTCTCATTACCGGACACACGACAGTGGTTCTGTTCACAGTGTTTATATTACATGCGCATTATTTGAAAGGATTTACGCCACATATCATTTTGTTATGACAAGCAAAGGTATTATCAAACAAGACTAATAAATATTCATGTATTTCTAACGCAAAATATAGAAAAGTTATTTTCCCGCCATATTGCAAAAACCTATCAAAATTTTGTTCGTTTTTGATGGATTGTAATAATAGTAAAGACTATGTATCATTAATTAAACAAGAACTTGCTTTCAAGACAAGTTAATTACACAAATCGTCATGATCACGAGCAGGGACGGTGTATACGTATAAGCTTACAACATTCACGAGCCAGCTCTCTGTGAGAACTCGTGTTATATACCTACATGCATAGCTACCGCCCTGGCTACTTGTAAGAGAGCTATGAATTGATGATCATGAATTCATTTTTACGATCGGCGGCGTGGTACATGTATTATACGTGCGTGTATATCGTGAAGCATCATTAGACTTTATCTTTTAAATGAACTGATAAAATAAGCTATATCAGGGATAATTCTGACTTTTACTACAGTACCTATCGGAGAATTTGAGGGATTTTATGGGATCAGCAAAATATCTATGAGATTTTTCTATATGAACTAATAAAATTTTGAATTTTCAATGAGATTTTCAGGAAAAATATGGGTAACAATCCCCAAATCTCGCCCCAAAGTGATAATCCCTGTATATTGAAATATATGTGTTTATGGGCGCTTAATATCCGGAATTCCTGTCACGGTCTTGTGTCTAAATTTCCAACATTTAGCTACTAGTCGTAAACATCCGGTCCACAAAGCCCAAGATGATGGACCACGTTAGTGAACTCATACGATGTACTGATTTTGCTGCCATCAAGCATAAAGACCAGAGGAGAAAAGATGTAGAGGGAACACCATACATCAACCACCCTATCGGTAAAACAATTCGATCAGATTAGAACGGGGTTTTAATTCTCTGTAGAACATATATAGGCCTAATTAATCGCCGGTTCGGCATACTTCCCCATTGCAAGAACGTTAACACAGGTCTTGAAGAACAGTACATGGCATTCATGATTTCATATTTCTGCCATCTACTTTAGACTTACGAGTGTCTGTATATATCTGTAACGTTCCCGACTATGTCGACATAACTTAAAAATATATGGGGCGCCGTTTTACTTTTCTAAGAAGATCTAAAAATCGACACCTTTGACAAGGGTGTCGATTTTTAGATCTTTCCTCAAAGCCTTATTTTGTTAGTTATTTTTTAGTGATATTATAAATGGAAGAAAAATTAAAACAGCGCCACAATTTTTTTCAAAGTTATGTCGACATAGTCTGGTACCTTACAGATGCAGGCACTCGCAAGATAAAACCTAGAACATTTAGTGACCATCAAACATCCAACAGTCAACAAACCAATAACGATAAGGGGCTTAATTAATCATACCAAATAGCAGAACGCCCTAGTACAAACATTGATTCTTTGTCGACATGTGTGTCCACTCAGGAACCACCAACCGGAACATGTTGTGCAAATAGGCACAAAGTCTGAAGGGTTCTGACTCTCTGACCCGCTAAATATTTGGACGACAGGCGGGTGTGAGAGTCAGAATTCCTCCTTAGTAAAAAAGTGGAAATTTTACAGACCCGTGCACCGGTCACTGTTTAAGCCGTGTTTTATAATATGAAACATTTTCGATCACATGTAAATTAAGTATCGATGGAATAAACAGATATTTTTCTACTAACCTACACATTTAATAAAGTCACAGGAGGTCGTAAACCAACTGTCGTCTTCCATTTCTAAAAAAATAACCAGTTTCCTGACATCGGTTTGCAAATTGCTGCAGCCTTAAACTTCACATGATCAAAAATAGATAGGTCAGAAAGTAATTCTCGTGGGAACAGCCCCTTTTGGAAGTTTTTTTCCATGGCGATTATGATGATATATAACCAAAATGATTTAACAATTTTATATTAGGTCTGGACTTTTCCACTTTCCAACTTTTCCACTATATAGCGAAAGTTACCTTAACAAGGAACAGGGGAAATAACTCTGAACCATTGCTATCATAATGTAACTTCAATGAAAAGATGATATCACTTCATTGTTGAGATTCAGTAAAACAATTATATTCACTACAATAAAGAGGTGATATTGCCAATTTATTATGATGATATCCCGAGTAATCATCTTAGTCAAGTTGGTGATATCACTTAAATGGAATAAAAAGTAAAATGGTGCCCCATAATAAAAATTGAAATATACGTTATCCGAGAAGAATTTTTTATTTTTTTTATCAAATCTGATTGTAATGATGTCTTGTGTTTTGGGAAAATGACAAACCATATCGGTGACATTTTTCTCCTTTGACTTCATGATTAGTGTCAGTCGGTGAAGTCAACGATCATCTAGCTAGTACAAATATATAATGGTACGGTATATGTTTTTTTGCTCACCATTTAACTAATCTAAAACATGGTACATTATATGCAATAGCTGGATGATCCATAGTTTCTTGGTCCAATATTTTTTAAATAAAAAATATATTTATTTTTAGCCCACTAGTACTTCATCAGATGCTGGGCTGTTTAAATTACCTAGTGTCTGTGGTTGGTTCACTAACCTTTCTTAAAGTTAAAAAATTCTGCTATTTCTTGAGAGAAGTGCTGGATAGATCTTATTCAAATATCTATTTCTTGAGAGAAGTAACGGATAGATCTTTTTCAAATATTATATTTAGGTTTCCATTGCTCCATATTTGTGCGCATTTGATTTTGGGACAGATCGGAAATATAGAATGACTGGCAATGAAAGTTTGTTAATGCCATTTCGTAAGAAATACTGCGGTGATCTTTCTTGAATTTCATATACGTGTATGAACATAGGTTCCCCTAAACCAAACAAGCAGTTTAGGAAATTAGTCATCAAAAATTGATTGCATGACTTCTGGTTCAAGCATCTTAAAGGCCCAATATACGTAACTTCAGGAAATTTTTCGGGATTCTGTAAAACTATGACAAAAAATCCAGTTGATAACCATGCAAAAATAAGCCTAAAACGAAGTAAAACTGAGCGGTAACTAACAAGAAACTGTTGGCAAAAAAATCCAAAAGAATGAAAATAATTCAGGTGGGGCCCACTTCAACAACAAAGCCGTAGGTAGAAGACAGTTCAAAATGGACACGTGTTTACAAATACTGTGTTTCAACTGCTGCTGTACCGGTAACCACGCAAGAATTCACCTTGAATATTTCTGATATCAGTTAATCTTAACTAAATCTATAAATATAATAAGTTACTAGGCTTGATTTTCGCTTCAAGTTTTGCCGAAAGTTACATATATTGGGCTTTTAACCATAAAAATTACACTATAAGCTATTGAACTTAATGCCACTCTGTTTATGTTGTTTTTTTTATGAATATATTGTAGGTGTGGCAAAGATATTGACTGAAGAGGCTGGAATTAGAGATATCACTGTTATACAGGTACAATATGTATTAAATTTGTAATTAATATGATTATATACTGTTCAATGGTGATATTACAGTCAAACTTTGATGTTTCGAACTTTGCGGGACTGTCATGAAAACTTCGAAACATCGGGACTTTGACTCATGAATTTTTAACATCGAACATCAACATGTATATGTACTGTACATAAGGACAACCGATGCGGTGATAGTGACCCGTAACACATGCTAAGAAATTGTTGCTTCACATTTATATAGAATAATATACTAAATTACACAGTCATTTTTGTAACGTGATAATCTTGTACGATGCTTTTGTACGTCAACTTAAAAGTAAAATTTTCACTTCGATTTATTAGTTGTATTTTTCAATGTTTTTATAACGAACGGACCAGATTAAAACTTCGATACAGCGAAAAATTTGATTCATATAAGTTCGATTCATGAAAAGTAAATCAATAGTGTTATATAATGAAAAAAAATCGGACTTTGTCAAAAGTTCGACACATCGAAGTTCGATTAATTGAGGTTTGACTGTAATTGTGTTCTCCTTGTGACCACGGTGGCCGAGTTGTTAAGGTGTTCAGACATTCTATCACTAGCCCTCCACCTCTGCGGTGTGAGTTCAAATCCCATGTGGGGCAGTTGCCGGGTACTGACCATAGGTCTGTGGTTTTTCTCCGGGTACTCTGGCTTTCCTCCACCTCCAAAACATGGCATGTGGCTGTTGAAAGGACGCAAAACAAAAATAAACCAAACTCCCTGTGACCTTTCTCTTGAATTACAGAAGTATATAATATTAATGAATTAAAGGTACTGAATTGGGACTAACATTTGTGAGAGGTTTAATTTCCCTTTATGATTTTGTGACCGCATAAAAGTTCACTGAGGCTAACGCCTTTTCGAAATTTATATATTGTGGCTATATAATCTAGGTTTCGCAATTATTTTGGGATTTGCGAAATTAAACACGTCAAATAAGTTCCAAACAGAAAAATTCAGAATTTAACAAGTTATACAGTAATATATCTTTTTTTCCCTCGTTTCTGTTTTGTAATTTTAATGTTCATTTAACCCTTAAGCTTTGACCTCTGTAGACCAAAATGGACAAGTCCATAGCAATGCATGGTAGTGTCTACTTAAACTATAAAGGAGTGAAAGGGTTAGATTAGTTACTCAGTAATTAATACTCATTACTCAAACATATACAATGTTCAAATCTCGTCTTGAAAGGCCAACTATTAGGAAGAGTTACCTCCTCTTACATTTTTCACAATCTATTAAATCTGAAATGTCCCCACAGTTTTTAACCTTTATTTTTTTGTATCTCTTTAAAACTCTGTACATTTGTTCACCGTGACACGATATTGTGCTTTCCTGAATATTGATCTGATTCAATTTTGTTAGGAAGAGTTACTGCCCCTTACATATCTGACAATCTAGATCTTGTCATTTAAATATTCCCGCGGTTCTGAAGTATAGTGGGAATAGTTTGTCTTCTCTGGCACGTAGTGCACGTGAGTTTGGATAGGCCTCGGTTAGGACACGTATACGTGGTGTAGGGGGTCATTCTCTAGCTTGCTGTCTACCAGTGCAGTTCATACTAAATTTTTCTATTGCTTATTTTTTATTATTCAATATTTCCGTGATGGAGGACGCTAGACAAACTATATCTGACCAGATACAGGCTGCGGTTGGAAAGTCACAGAACGAAATTCTGGGACATTTGGACAGCCTAATCACTCAAAAACTGAATTCTTTCGAGCGAAAAGTGTGCGAGAATTCTGAAGCGTCTCTCAGCAAAATTCAGGAGACTATTCAAAGTACGGACACATATAAATTTAAGAAAAGGAGTTGTGAAGAACAATACAAGTTTAACGCTAAAGTCCGGGTAAAATTTACGGACGCTGCCCAAGCCGTAGGGACGGACGTGAACTCCGCCCGTTTGAAGATCCAGGAGGGTATGTCTTTAATAGATTACAGGAACAAATTGATTAAGTTGGCAGATAGTTCGGAGGCCGGGTGGAAGACCGTCGACGAATATGTGACTAACCCTATAGCGTCGGACTCGGACGACGAGCGCAAGATTGACCGGGCCAGCTCCAGGGCCGCCAAAAAAGTTAAAGCGGAAAAGGCGAAGTCAGGTAGAGGGAGGAGTCGCTATGGACCTTATCGTCGGGAAGGAATTGACACCAGGACCCAGGCCAATAGCACCACCACGTCGGATAGGACGAGCCATTTCCCGAGGGGCGGTACTACCAGGCCCGGCACGTGTTTTGCATGTGGGAAGGCCGGTCATTGGCGACAGGAGTGTCCAGCGGTCCAGGGAGCCGCTTCGGCCGGATCGGGCTTTAAGATAAGTAGCAATTTTGTTGATATGCGTGAGAAAGTATCGGTCGAACAAGAGATTAAGGTAAGGTCGTATAGCGCCCCGGTTTTAACAGAAAATAAAGACGCGTGTACGTCATCCGTGGCTACATGTTCGCCCGTAGGTCGACTGAAAGGTAAGGTACAATACTGGGCAGCCCAGGGTACAAGTGATGTAGTGTTATCCATAATACAGGAGGGATATAAAATTTCATTTAGAGAAATCCCGCCCAGTGTAGCTTTGTCAAATAACAAGTCAGCGAGAGACAATCCCGGGTTTGTCGAGGCAGAAATCACCAAGCTGTTACGCTTGGGATGTGTATCGGAAGTACCGTTACACTCGGCGGTCATAAATCCACTTACCGTAGCTTTCAATCAATCGGGTAAGCCCCGCCTTGTGTTGGATTGTAGACACATTAATCCTTATTTGCATAAATTCAAGTTCAAGTATGACGATGCGGGAGTAGCCAGAGATGTTTTCAAAACGGGAGATTTTTTATTTACTTTTGATCTCAAGTCAGCTTACCATCATATCGAGATTTTCGAAGAACATAGGCAGTTTCTCGGTTTTGAGTTTGAAGTTGGCGGTAAAACACGTCAGTTTGTGTTCAATGTATTACCGTTCGGTATCTCGACAGCTGGGTATGTGTTTACCAAGGTCCTGAGGGAGGTTGTGAAAGCTGTCCGTACGTTAGGTCACAGGTTGGTTATGTACTTAGACGATGGCATTGGCGGTCACGAGACAGAGGGCGGGGCTAACGAGGCCGCTAGGTATGTCAGGCAGGTTCTGATAGAGTACGGTTTTCTCATAGCCGAGGAGAAGTCCAATTGGGTGGCTTCTCAGTTCGTTACGTGGCTTGGATACACGTGGTCGATGGATGTAGGCGTGGTCAGGGTCACACCGAGCCGTGTCGAGCGACTTTTGTATTGGTTGTTCAATACGATGACTCTGGTCAATCAGAACGGCCTGCGGTTGTTTACGGCCAGGTACATAGCGGGTATTGTCGGTCGGGTCATATCCATGCAAAGCGTCGTCGGGTCTATGGCTAGACTGCGTACACGTGAGTTATATAGATGTGTATTGGCCAGAGCGGGTTGGAATGCACGTGTAATGCTCACGACAGAAGCTTTGAAAGAAATTGAATTTTGGCTGTTAAACATTGATGCATTGAACGCGAAAGGTTCTGAGTTGAAGGAGAAGGTGTTATGTGATGCTATAGTATGTACTGACGCGTCGGGCGAAGGGTATGGGGGCTACATTAAATGGGTGGATTCATTAGACAGGTGCGATAATGAGACTGTCACAGAACGTGACTGTGAGCGCATGTATGTACACGGCGCCGACGGTAATGAGTTGGATACATGTTATCCTATTGTAAACCCCCAGGGGGATCTCGCAGAGGCGCACGATGAGTTTGTTTGTGGTGGCCGATCGGGGAAACGTTCAGATCACGTTAAAGACGTAATGAGTCATGACCGACCCTCAGGGGGTCAGGTGCGGGGTACATGTACCGGCATCGGGGATGCTATCGGGTCTCAGAGACCAGGGGGTTGCTACAGTAGCATGACTTGTCCCGCGGAGGGACATCTCACAAGAGATTTAGCAAGCTCGAGGGCTGGACAGAAGGTGGGTATTTTAAAGATCCGGGATCAAAGTCTGCCTACAGTAGAAGACCTCTATAATATGGATGCATGTGTAGCATTGGGAACATGGGACGAGAAAGAAAAATGGTATAGTTCAACGTGGCGAGAGTTAGAGGCTGTTAAAAGAGTATTGTTGGCAAAGATCGATATGCTCAAAGGTAAGCATGTTAAGCTGTTAACCGATAACAAAAACGTATGTTCTGTTGTGAAAACAGGTAGCAGGAAACCGGACTTGCATAAGGTCGCACGTGAGGTAAACGAGGTGCTCGTTGATAATAACATCGACGTGAGTCCACAGTGGTTACCAAGGAGCAGTAACAGTACTGCTGACTATTTAAGTAGATGTAAAGATTGTGATGATTGGTCAGTACAATCGTGGGTTTTCGAGGAATGTCAGTTATTATGGGGTCCGCATCAAGTCGATCGGTTCGCGACAGACTATAACAGTAAATGTGCGCGTTTCAATTCTAAATGGTGGTGCGCGGGCACGGAGGCTGTCGATGCTTTCACGGTGAGTTGGCGAGGAGTTAACAACTGGTTGGTTCCACCCCCGAGACTCGTGTGTCGTATAGTGGAGAAAATGCGTGATGAATCGGCGTACGGGACTCTGATTGTTCCACAGTGGAGGGGTGCCGCTTACTGGCATTTATTGTGTCCTATAGAGGGGTCGTACGGTGATTTCATAGTGGATTCCCGTCTGTTGTCCAACAGGAAAGTCACACTGAGGGGAAGGGGTAACAACGGTTGTTTCGGAGCCAATGTTTTGGCTTTTGACATGTTGGCCCTCAGGCTAGATTTCAGGCTCTGAAATATAAATTTGTTTCATATTCTCGCCAATCATTCACTGAGTATGTTGTGTTGTTTACCTTAACAGGCATAGGACTGAAGAGATCAATCAACCAGGCCGTCAAAGCTTCCGGGGTGGTCGAAGGTTCTTCTCTACACAGTATGGCTGAAGGTATGGCCGACAGGCTTTTATCAAGCAAGAGTGTCAGCACAGGGACTAAGTATTACGGAGCTTTCTCGAAGTGGGAGCGTTTTATTTCTGAGCATGGTTTTTCATCTATACCGGCAAGTCCTGTACACGTGGCGTTGTATTTAAACAATTTACTGGAGAATGGAGGCACGTATTCGGCAGTGTCCGCCGCAGTGTACGCAATCAAATGGGCACACAATTTAAATGGTCATCTCGATCCTACAACAAACTCATTCGTTCAGAACTTGTTGGAATTTTCCAAACGAGAGGTTAAGAAACCCGTTTGCAAGAAAGAACCTGTTACGACTGACATTTTGATTACTTTGTGTAATATGTTTTCTGATGCGAGTGATTTGTTAGTGGTGAGAGATCTGTCTATGATTTTGATATGTTTTTCGGGTTTTTTACGGTTCAGCGAGCTCAGTAATTTGCATTGCTCGGATGTTAAATTTTTTGACGGGTATTTAACGCTAAAAATTAGAAAAAGTAAAACGGATCAGTATCGCTTAGGTAGTCAGGTGGTTATTAGCAAAGGCTCTACAGTCGCGTGTCCATATACCATGTTGTCGAGATATGTCGAGTTAGCGCAGATTAATTTAGTTTCAGATTCATTTTTGTTCAAGCAGGTCTATCGTTCAGGGGAGGTATGCAAGTTAATTAACAAGGACAAGCCACTCAGTTACACAGGGACTAGGCAGGCCGTCATGAAAAGGTTAAAATCGGTTTCTGGTGAGGGAAATTTTGGTTTGCATTCGCTCAGAGCGGGTGGGGCCACCGCGGCCGCCAACAACGGTGTGAACGACCGATGTTTTATGAGGCATGGTCGTTGGAGATGCAATTCGAGCAAAGATGGTTACGTTGCTGATTCATTGGAATCTCGTTTACTGGTTACTCAGAAGTTAGGTTTGTAATGTAAAAGTTGTCGAAGCAGGATTAAATAATTTCTTGGGGTTTTATGTTTAACAAATACACCTGCCCTTTCTTTGTTTAATTCTCTAATTACAGACGAGCTAGTACGGCAAATGGATATTTGCGAGTTGGTGTTGTTATTTCGGATACGTAGTGGAGAGAAGACTTAAATATTCCCGCGGTTCTGAAGTATAGTGGGAATAGTTTGTCTTCTCTGGCACGTAGTGCACGTGAGTTTGGATAGGCCTCGGTTAGGACACGTATACGTGGTGTAGGGGGTCATTCTCTAGCTTGCTGTCTACCAGTGCAGTTCATACTAAATTTTTGCCTGATATTATGCTTAACTAACAAGTTATTTCAAGACAGTTGCCTGCATTTCGGTGGTTCTTTAGCCTTGCTACACGGACAGGCTGTTAGGCATTTCGGTGAGGCGGTGTTATCTTGTACATAAGCTGCGATTGAGTGATTGATTTTTTCGTTTTTCTTGACACCGGTCCCTGTGTCGACCTGGAGAATGTATCGTAGTTGGAGATAATTGATTCCTGCCAAGTTGGATACAGGTTTCCGGGGGTTATCTCCGCGATACATTCGATGAAGGGGCATGTATGGAGTGTCTGAGACGCTCGCGTGGGTACGGAGGGTGTGAGATAGGGGCGTTTGTATTACGTCCGCCTGAGTGAGTATATATATATATATATAAAACAATTATTAAACGCCGACTGCACTAATTACAGACGAGCTAGTACGGCAAATGGATATTTGCGAGTTGGTGTTGTTATTTCGGATACGTAGTGGAGAGAAGACGATATGTTTTCAACCAATTTCTTTCAAATTTTGTAGGTTTTAATGTGCTTTTAATTGAAAGATAACATCTTTCACTGAAGCATTGGACTGGCGTATACTTTTCCGCCTAGCTGCACTAGTACTCTTGTTCAAATTAAATATGTGAATAATTTTCAGAAATTGTTTTATAGTTTTACTGTACAAAATAAAAACAAATTATGAACATGCTCTTGATATTCTATCTTGTTTTATATCAATGCAGATTATTTACTTACCTTACTTGAAATAGTAACTTTAATCTATATACATGATAGCCGCATCTGTTTTAGCCATACCTATAGTAACCATAGTATTAAATTTATGTAGCCAGCTTAATATAAGTTCTGTAATCATGGCAACTTTATCTCTGTAACCATGGCAACTTTCCCTCAATAATCATGGCCACTTTACCTCTGTAATCATGACAACTTTACCTCTGTAACCATGGTTACTTTACCTTTGTTAATTATCCTGGTTACTTTATCTCTGTAACCATAGTAACTTTTTCTCTGTAACCATGGTAACTTTACCTCTGTATTTGAGGTTATTTTACCCCTGTGTCAATGAACCATGATAACTTTACCTCTGTAACCATGGTAACTTTTCCCTCTATAACCATGATAACTTTACCTCTGTAACCATGGTAACTTTTCCCTCTGTAACCATAGTATCTTGTTTCAGGCAGCACTTCTCCATGATACAGTAGAAGACACAGATACATCGTTTGAGGAACTGAACCAGCACTTCGGCCCTGAAGTTTGTGGTAAGTGATGCCAGTTTACTGGTGTGTACTGACATTTGTGGTAAGTTACATGTATGATAATAATATTTATAGCGTTAGGATTCATTTGAAATTCATTATTGATCATCATTTAGTATTAATCTATATCTATGATCAATTATTGAACAATTAAAAATGACTCCAAACAAAGAAAAATGTAATGGACTATTTATAAGTACTTTCAATCACAAATATGAAGAAGAGTTAATTCATGTATTTAACTTCTTTTTTAGCCCACCATCATGAGATATTCGGGCTATTCAAATCGCCCTGCCTTTGTGGTCTGTCCGTCAATCATCCATCCTAAAACAATGCTTGTGATCGCTATTTCTCTTGAGACTTATTGAATGGATACTTCTCGAACTTTTTATGCAGGTTCCCCTTGGTCACTTTATTGTCTAGTTTTTGAGTTGATCCGAAAACCAACATGGCCGACAGGCAGCCATCTTGGATTTTGACAGAAATAGTTTGTGATTGCTATTTCATGAGAAGCACTGAATGGATCCTTCTCAAACTTCATATGCAGTATTCCATTGGTCCCTATAGTTATGCATTGTCTAGTTTTTAAGTTGATCTGAAAAACAACATGGCCGACAGGCATCCATTTTGGATTTTTGCCGAAAATATTTTGTGATTGCAATTTCATGAGAACAACTGGATGGGTCTTTCTCAAATTTCACATGTGGAAAAATAACTTTTTATACATAGTTGTATAGTAGCTTTTACATATTTAGCTACAAGGCAGGAAATATTTATATTATAGTATTAATATTGATATGGATATAGAGGCTGCAAGCATGCGCCCATTATCTAGCGATGCTAATAAATAAATGTAAATACAGCTAGTGTATGCAGAAAATTGTAGACTGGAAGTACTTGTTTCCTTAGCAAGCAAATCATGCTACAATGATAAGACGTAAAATAGGCCACCCCAAAAATGGGAGGTAACTCTTGTTTATAAATAATACAATACAATTACTGAAGGTTGGGACAACATTGTGTTGTTATGACAAATTGGTTTTAAATTCAAATGGTAAATGGGCCAAAGTTAACTCAATCATTCACCCCTAAAGATGCATGTAAACTCTTCGAATTCAAAGGTTGGAATAGTCCATTATGGAACTTCAGGGATGAATGTTTCAAATGATAGCAAATCTTCTCTATTTGAGAATATATATATATATTTTTTTTTTTAGGTTAAAGGCCCAATATACGTAACTTTCGGAAAAAACTTGAAGAGAAAATCAAGTCTAGTAACTTACTACATTTATAGATTTAGTTAAGATTAACTGATATCAGAAATATTCAAGGTGAATTCTTACGCAGTTACCGGTACAGCAACAGTTGAAACTTGGTATTTGTAAACACTCGTCCATTTTTAACTGTCTTCTACCTGCGGTTTGTTGTTGAAGTGAGCCACACCTGAATTATTTTCAAGTCTTTGGATTTTTCTGCAAAGAGTTTCTTGTAAGTTACCGCTCAGGTTTACTTCATTTAAGGCTTATTTTTGCATGGTTAGTAACTGGATTTTTTATCATAATTTTTCAGAATCACGAAAAATTTCCTGAAGTTACGTATATTGCGCCTTTAAGAAATTAAGATTGGGAAACATGGAAACTAATTAACTTTTTAACGATTCTAGGTCTTGTTAAGGAAGTTACTGATGATAAAACATTATCAAAGATGGAACGGAAACAGCAACAGATTAACCACGCACCTCACGCTAGTTATAAAGCTAAACTAGTGAAACTGGCCGACAAGTTATACAACTTACGGGATTTACGAAGGTGTACACCGTGCGGCTGGACGGCTGAACGTGTACAGGAGTACTTTGTGTGGTCTTCCAATGTGGTCGCAGGACTTCGAGGCACAAATAAGAAAATGGAGGACAGCTTAGATGATTTATTCAAGGAAAGAGATATTTTAATATGATGTTTCAATAGGATATATATATTCCAATTCGTAGAATATAAAGTTTTTTTTTTTCTCTTTATCAATTATTAAATGCATTTATTGTTGATAAACATAATATATTTACTGTACCTTGTTTTTGTATTTTAAACTGTTAACGATTCAGAGTTATGTATACTACAATGTAATTGTTCATACTATACATGTAAATTCTAGTAAAAATCATGATGTCACAATTTTTAAGACAGTATAAATGAACATATGTAGCATTTCCTACATTGTATATCTCAGATTTATTTGAAAAATTAATAATTAATTTTCCATTGACTGTATTCAGAATATTCAGAATGCGGCTTTCTGATTGTTTGAGATTTTCTTTTCATACCTCTATGAAAAGATAATCCGAAAATGGCACAAAAAATGTGACGTCACAATGCAACGATTGACGCAAAATGATTTGTAAAAAAGAATCCGTTGTTAGATCAGTCAAATTGTACATAAACATGTTTTAAATTTGAAAAATCAGTTTCAAAATTAATTATAAGCGCTGATGTCAATTTTTTTTAGTTTCATAGTGTTATGAAAAAATATTTGCTTGCAAACTTTTGTAAGAATACCCCCATGAAACTAAAAAAATTGTCATCAATGCTTAAATGATTCTAATTCAACAAATGTGACTAGTTAATTTGGCGTTGTCCCAACCACATGGATTTTCACCATGTACGTACAAGTTTCTTCCACATAATAACCCGGCCCATACAAGCTTCAAACCTTGTTAACAAACACACAAAGATGTATGGATATACAATATGGATATTCTGCCCAAAGTCAGGACTTCTGACACCAAATTCTATATCTGTGGTTAGAAAATCTGCATTTTGCATTCTTGTATCATGATCAGTGTCCCATCTCTAAACCTATTAAAACAGAACTACAAAAATTTTTATGGACAATGTTTTCTCAAACTAGTGTCAAAGCAAAACTTTCAGTGTAACAATGGTATTCATTATCAAAAATAATACTTTTAACTTAAGAAACTACTCATGGGTAGCTTTCAAAATTCAAAGTTTATTTCTATGATAATCCTTTGTAAATTTTAAGATCTATGAGAGAACATTTAGGACAAGTTGAACAACAGTTATTTTTTATGTTGTGGAGAAGGTGTTAATTGTCTGATCGCAAGAATGCCACAATCAGTTAAAGAAGGTTTTGACATACAGTGTACCCTCATTATACCGCCATCTTTTGTCCACAGCAATTATGGCAGTATAACGAGGGTGGCGATAGTATCGAATTGTTAAAATTATTACTAAGAATTAAATTGAATAATAGATTGCATTTCCAACATTTTATTAAAAATAAGCTTAGTATTATATCATCATATAGATTTACATTGGCACAAATTTATATCTGAAAATAGTTATTGATCGGCTTTTGCCGCATGCCATTCCAAGCGCAACACTAAAGAGTTCCTCGATCTCCAAAAACAGAACAATATGGCGTTATCGTCGAGGGAAATATATAGCGATTTGGGACGTTTGTATTTTAAAGGGTTTGTCGGATAGCGGTATGCCAGGGTGGCGAACTTAGCGAGGGAATTATATAGGAGAGAAATCCGTTCTAGAGGTTAAGGTGGCGGTATGCGAGGTTGGTGGCAGATTCGGTTGGCGATAGGTTGAGGGTACACTGTACTTTCAATTGTGGTATTATCATAACATGTTTCTGTCATCTGATTATGACATCATAATGATAAAGGTCACTATAAGCGTGACTAGTAGGATGTGCATGTAGCCCATATGGGTGTTCCTCATGAAACACATGCATGTACAATGTATACTGGTGTACCAAAATGTACACATGAACACACAGTCTTTTACATGCCAAGTAGGAGAAAACATATATATAACTCTTGTTTTGTTTCTATTCAAATTTCAAAGTTTTATCTTAATATGCAATCAGGAGCATAACCAAAGGTAGGGATTTTGTTAATCAAGAGAATTATGAGGAATACTGAAGTTATACATTTGGCTTGTTTTGCAAACAATATTTTCTCTTCTGAAAAAATGTAACTAAAAAATTATGACAAAATTTCTGCTGACAAAAGCAACTATAATTATTGCATTGCTTTGCCCCTGCAGTTTCATAATAATGTGTCTTCAGGGGTTTATGAGTTAAATATTTTGTAGAATGTTCTTATGCAAAATAAGATCTCTCAGGAACACGATTTGTTAGACATTGTCCTAGTTAGTCTTAGAACATACATTTGTTGAAATTGGTTGTTTTATTTTTTTTTTAATATAAATCCTAGTCAAAGCTTTGCATTGTACATTTAAAGGCCCAATATACGTAACTTCAGGGAAATTTTCGTGATTCTGAAAAATTCTGAAAAAAAACCCAGTTGATAACCATGCAAAAATAAGCCTAAAACGAAGTAAACCTAAGCGGTAACTAACAAGAAACTCTTGACAAATATCCAAAGAATTGAAAATAATTCAGGTGGGGCCCACTTCAACAACAAAGACAGCTAGAAATGGACGCGTGTTTACAAATAGCGTGTTTCAACTGCTGCTGTACCGGTAACAGCGTAAGAATTCATCTTGAATATTGCTGATATCAGTTAATCATAACTAAATCTATAAATATAATTAGTTATTAGGCTTGATTTTCGCTTCAAGTTTTGCCGAAAGTTACCTATATTGGGCCTTTAAAAGAATAGGGTCAGTGATATTCCTTTATACTTTTGTTGATAAGTTAATTAAAAACTACTTAATGATATTAGTTTAGGAACATTTCCTTTTTAATGAACTTTGTAACAGTATTATTCATTTGTTCTTCACCAATTTACATAAACCAAAGAAATTATCTCTGCATTCCATTTCTTGATTGTCAAGTTAATTTACAAATGTCTATATTCATTGTATGTATAACAAGCTGTATATTTATATCTTCTTCACAAGTGTGCAGATATTAATTCTGAGTATGATATTTTCTGTCAGTTTTATGGTTTTTTTTTGAGTTTTCACAATTGCATGTATATCTGGTCTTATGTATTTTCTTATTTCTTTGCTTATTTTTAAGGATTGTATAGATATAATCTGTTTTAATAATTTATGAAAATAAAACATAACATTAAAATATAGACTATTACTTTTTTGTCACCTACGCCAAATTCAATATCCAATCAAATATCATGTTTAAGAAAACAGAGAATATAAGGATCAGGGTTCGGTTTCACAAACATTAATTTTGTAATTTCTCATTCTCAAATTTGAGAACCACTAATAGAAAATGACGTCAGTTTCTGTAACGTCATTTCTGATTACTTATTCCCAAATTTGAGAATGAGAACGTACTTAAAGAATATTTGTGAAACGGGTCCAGAACAACGCTGGGAAACCATGGGATATGAGACTGAAACTAAGCAAGACATAGACCACCTGTGTCATATTCTCCATTTATATATCCAGGGGTTACGCTCGCCTACATGTACGCTCTCTGCACGGCCCTGAAATATAGCCCGAGTTTCCTCAGGCCCTTACACCAGACTTAGATATTTTGACAGATAGATAACTGGTGCCAAAGCAAAAACGGTGTCGGGCCAGAGAAAACGCAGGCTACCCTGGAATATTGAAGTATCGTGTGTGCCATGCTGTTGATGAGACAAGAAGACTAGTTCGACCCCTTGATGTACATCCAAAGAATCTCGCGGTCACATAACGGTAAAAAATGACAAGGATGTTGGATGTTAGGGGGTGCCAGGAATATATTCTGGACCACATAATTGGCTTTGGAAAAGCATGTATGATGGCGTTGCGGAAACTGCGGAACGCGCATCATGCTGTCTGTAAAACAGACGATCGCGCGAGAGGAGAAGGCTGGACGCCACCCACTGACCGCGGCATATAGTGAGTTGATTGCCACTTTCGACCCACAAGCACGATCGCGAGGAGGACGTAAAACTTGGACAACCCAAACCAACGAGGACGTTCCTGGACCACAGTTGCTTGAGTTTCTGTCAGTATATAAAAAAAATGTTTATATATATGGAGCCGCGGCGCATTACAGAATGTAACACTTACAGTAATGGGAGGCTCATTTCACACATATACATTTATTATTTACTGACAGAAACTCAAGCAACTGTGCCTGGGAAAGGGCTGAAACGTCCAGAGACTGATGCGGATCCGGCTGATGATGATAATGGATAAGCAGTACTCTTGGGTTATGTCAACTTTCACTCTATGTATCATTTGGATATATGTATAGTTAATAGCGAAATTGTGTGCATTTACTTGAAGAAGAAATGGACAGACTAGCTTGTCTCTTTGAAAGTAACATACATGTAATATTCAGGGACGCGTTAAAACTTATAAGTCTCCAAAAACCTTACGCTTTATACTTAAAAATCGATGACGTGATATACAGCATGTCAGAAAATGATGACAGTTTATATTACCAGACAACTTTTCCGTCATTCAGGGTTCCAAGATGTTCTTCAACTTCACCAATAGATCTATACAGTGGAGGGGGCACAGTTGCTTGAGTTTCTGTCAGTATATAAACATGTTTATATATATGGAGCCGCGGCCCATTACATTACTGTAATGGGAGGCTCATTTCACACATATATATTTATTATTTACCGACAGCAACTCAAGCAACTGTGGGAGGAGGTACATGGACGAAATACTCCTTAATTAGTTTATTTCACCTGCCCGAAGGTCAAATGAGCATATGCAGCACCATATACATGTACGTTATTGTCCGTCGTCATCTTTTCACTTATAATAGAACTTATAAGTAATTAAAATACCAAGGCTCACGATATTAAGCAAGTACTACTAGAGAGGTACATGTATATGGGACACCCCGGTACTACGCGGGGATGAAAGGCTACCAAGATTTTTTTTTTTCAACTGAATGACCAATGCCCATTTCCAAGATCACGTGGGTAAACTAAATGTACGAATCTTTTAAAAACACTGATGAATATTCAAAAGGCTTTGCAATCTAAGTGAGTACTATACGATGCTCTCTTTTTCTACTTCGCAATCTAAGCCAAGTGTGTACAATACGATACTTATATATATATATACTCTCCTTGCGAAGTTGAACAACGTACAGTCATCGTTACAGTAAACACCTGCTGGTTGAGATAAGGATGAAAAGGCCTAGGTATATAGGTACACACCGTACGACTTACCGAAACATCCTAACTAAGCTATGACTGGTCATGATGCAGCATATTTTTTATGTCTACCAGCACAGTTTATCATGATACGTTTGTCGCAATAATAGCTTGCACGAGCTAATATCCTATATGTATGCGACGTTTTATGATTTTGTATCAAGAATGACGATCTGACGTCACATGTGATTGTCTCCATAAAACTTATATTAAGACACTGTACATATACCTTGAAACTTTCGCTCTCACGCTTTTTGAGACGACCCCCTCCACCCCTCACCCCCAATCCCTACCCTCGTATTGAGAGTCATTTGAAATATTGAATATAAATTAACAGAAAAAAATAACACAGCTAGAAAATTGATTTCAAGGACAAAGGACGTTATAAACACTGAGCGAAAACTGATTTCATTGGCGAAGGCGAATCTTTGACTGGACGAAAACTGATTTCATGGGCGAAGGCGAAACTTGACTGGACGAAAATTGATTCCACAGACAAAAAACGAAAAACAAATTGGCCAAAAGTTTGATTTCATGGAAAATGGCGAAAAAACATCACACGAAAATTGATATCCTGGACTCCGGGCGATTATTTGATTAAGTGAACATTTCCCGGTCTAGAGTATATAAGCAAGACTTGATCTCGCTGTTAATGTCACACTGTGTTGTGAAAAGCATGTAGCTTGTTGCGGAAGAATTTCTTTCTACTTAAATAGAAGTTTAAACGTTTGAAACGGATAAGCCAGTTTCTCTTTCGAGGTAAAGACGAGCAAATCAATATTGAAAGTTCATTTTGTTTATTTGAAAAACATAATGTAGCAATACGCACTTTAGTACATATTAATAAAATTATCCCATCCTTCAGGGAGTCAACAGACCATTCCCTCTGTGTGTAGTCTAGTTATGTAAACGTCTATTGTTGCTCCTCAGACCACACCATTTAAAGTATATCATGTTATCAATTTTAAATATAGGCCATCAATAGACTTTTACGTAAATGAGATGTAAAATAATAAAAACAAATCTCATAAAATCAAAACATGTCAGGGTGAATCGAGGTGAAAATTGATATAAAACGTACATGTGGCATCCTTGATAAATAGGAGTTACGCTCACCTACGCTCTCTACACCCCTGGAATCATCCTCGATATCCAGGGGTTACGCTCTCTACCCCGGAACATGTCATGGCATGGGTACCGGATACCGATGATGTACATTCGAATAAATGTGTGTGCTTTTGTGATGATGATGATGATGATGATGATGATGAGTTTTCCTGCTACATTTATTGTATCAGTTGTCAAACTTGGGAAATGACTAATAAAAACAAACATAAGACCTCAACATTGTGTAAAATCGATCCGCTGAAAACTTAGAATTATACTTATTGTTACTACACAGTTATTGTTCCTTAGTACTACGTCCAGGGTATTTTCTAAGTATAGAATCCCAACATTGTCTTCAGTAATACCAAACAAATTTCACGAGTGTGACTAATTTTTTTTATATTTTTCACGAGTGCGCAGCACGAGTGAAAAAATATCAAAATATTAGCCACACGAGTGAAATTTGTTTGGTATTACTGAAGATACTGTTGGGATTCTGTTAATTACATTTTATAGCAAAATCTACAGTGGCAGCTTTTGATTTTCCCAAATGTCGTTTGCAAGCAGCGTTCTGATTGAACAAATCAGAAAAAGTGACATTTTTCACCTATACAAAATATCATATTTCTCCCTTGTGAAAAACATCACTTTCATAGAATGAATAATTTTCGTTAATTCACTGGTTAAAATGTAATAAAATTATATATTTATATATATATGGACATTTTAAAAGTTAGCCACTGACATACCATACAATACATTTAATATCGCACAAAACAGTTCAGTTGCATTCTTGATATCGACATTATAGCTTACTGCTTAAGAGTTCATGAGTCTATGAACGGCTACACACGATTTTTTTTAAGTTAGCCAGGGACATTAAGACAGAAACTCTCCATACAATTTATTTCATATCGTACAAAATAGTCCAGTTGAATTCTTGATTTCGACATTATACATGATAATGTAGCATACTGTTTAAGAGTTCATGAGTCTATGAACGGTTACATACGATAAATGCAATTGTGAAAACATGATTACATGAGGGTCAAATGCATGTTTCATGGAATGGTATCTACAAGAAAATGATGAAATGTCAGCGTCCATTCGGAAACCTGCACTATTGACCGAACAGGACAAGGGAAACTGCCGAGAGACACACAGAAACAAACAACAGGATTCTAGACCAGCCGGAAACTTGGTCGTCTGCTACGTCTGTTGAAGGTGTATCCAGTTTCTGGTATATTCGTTTGGCCTTCACCCCGTCTGCCTCCAAAGTCTGTAATAAAAACAGAGCCCAATCTAACATTTTGTGGTTAGTATTTATCAACATCTTATGTTCCAGTCTACTCAACTGTGAATGAGTCCATAAGTGGTCAGGCAGTCCTAGAAAATGTGGAATGCTAGATGTGAGCGCCGAAATGGCAGCACCGGCTGTATGCTCCCAATGGAGTTGTGAAATGTATAGACTGATGGTTAAGGCCTAAAACTACGAATAATGATTTGTCAATCGCTTCCGTAAATAAGCGATATATACACAACCTTGAAATGCTATGTTCATGACTTACCATAATCATTGTCTCTCCCTCAAATTGTCGCGTAATCTTGGCATAAGGTGGGTCCAATTGATGCAGAACGAGCTGCTCGTTCTCCAGGTTCACCGACGTCTGTCAAAGAAAAACATACAGAAGATGTAAGACTACAATGATGACGTAACACACACATATGCTGAACCTTTTAAATTTAGTTATAGATACAGTATGCCGAAAAAATGAATTAAACTGCATCATACAGCTGTTTCGTCCTCTTAGGACTCTTCAGTGATGCTAAGGGCCAAAGGGTGGGAATCCAAAGATTAACATATAAGCAGAACGTTTATTTCATAAAATATAAACTGATTCAGAGAAAAAGTAAATGACAATCGATACTAAAGCAAGTTTTCAGCTATATATAATACAATATATTTATAAACCAAATACTAATGCTGGCCCAAATGATAGTAGGTAGTGATTTATTGTATACACGAAAACTAAAAAGACCCGGAGAAAGGCCACGGGATCCAGTAGTCGGTCCATGTTTACGTCCAAATTGGGAATAAACATTGATGCGAGATAAATGAACAGCAATTGCAAGGAGCCACAAAGGATGGCATTATCCCGTGCGATTTGTTGTGTCCCCGCAAAACAATTTTGCGATATAAGTTCCATCACGGAAAAGCACGTTTGTATATCTAAGTGATCGTTTCCTTCCATAAAACAGATAAACAGCCAAAAAAAAAAACCCATAACCAAAAGCAAAAGTCACAATAATGTTATTGATATGTCAAATGTGAAGTTGTTATGATGAGTAATGTATTTTGAATTGTAAGGCCGAAAAACCTAGGAAACCGTAAAGTTGTATTTATTATTTTGTTTCCATGGGTACCGAAAAACATCTCGCCAATAGCAAAAGACACAACTAGGGCACTAGCCTAATATGTATACAAAGTTTGGTCAAGATGTGACTTTGTTTCCAAGGTAACGGAAAAATATCAAAATTGAAACCTCGCAAACAGCAAAAGGCATAACAAGGGTACTAACTTAGTATATATGTAAAGGTTTGTGAAGTTGAGTAGCTTTTGATGTTATAGCCGGAAAAATCCTCGAACGTAAGGACGCACGCACGCACGGACTCATTTTTATATTTCCCACAAACGTGTTTCGCAGGGGATAAAATAAATGAAAAGTTTATTGATCATTCGACCAAGGGCGCTCGAATCTGGACCCTGCCCCCTTTACTCGCCAAATACTCTTATATATAGTAGTTGATATTATAAGAGTATTTGGCGAGTAAAGGGGACGGGGTCCAGATTCGAGCGCCCGTGATTTGACGTACTCACCCGAACCTTCCGTCCGTCATAAGTCGCCCAAGTGCACTCCTGGCCTTCAATAAGCTGAACATCTGTCTGTCCGACGCACGAGGAAGTGCATATTGACCAGCGCCCTCTAGTGACTTGGATTGTTTGACAAGGACAAACTAGGAAGCTCAATTTTCGTTTCAGCCAGGATACACCTTGAAATAAAAATACAATTCTTTGTTATCGTTTGTATACATAGGTGCAAGTCTTCTGAACAAGTAATTATCCAGTAGAAATGATAAGCAGACATTATAGACGTGGGTTTTCTTTTGGTACTCCGGTTTCCTCCCATATGGAGATCTGCGCATACTTACATCCAGGTCACCAGGAATGATTAATATATAAGTTGAAAGAAATTGATGTGCGTTTATATTTAAGAAACTGAATATTTTCTTCCATTTGCAATTTAATTACAATGAAATTGACACTTAATCTTCAGGAACACCTGGTCATATTTTCCCCCAAGTTTAAATGCTTTGAGTTCGGATAGTGGTTTGGTTGACGCTTCGGTATTCTCTAAATTTTCTAATGCACTTAATTGTTTATATTTGACTAGGAGGTTACTTAAGGCCCAATATACGTAACTTCAGAAATATTTTCGGGACTCTGAAAAATTATGAAAAAAAGTCCAGTTGATAACCATACATAAATAAGCCTAAAACGAAGTAAACCTGAGCGGTAACTAACAAGAAGCTCTTGACAAAAAAAAATCCAAAGAATTTAAAAAATTCAGGTCGGGCCCACTTCAATAACAAACCGAAGTTAAAAGACAGTTCGAAATGGACGCGTGTTTACAAATGCCATGTTTCAATTGCTGCTGTACCGATAACCGCGCAAGAATTTATCTTGAATATTGCTGATATCAGTTAATCTTAACTTAATCAATCAACATAATTTATTTAAGTTATTTGACTTGATTTTCGCTTCAAATTTTGCCGAAAGTTACGTATATTGGGCCTTTAAATGTCACCAAATATTGTCAACAAAACTAAAATAATAATAAGATAATGAAGACTGGACTGTTATGGAAAGTGTTTCCCATATTTATTCATAACACTAATTTTCGTTTTAGTTTCCACATTTTTCTTATTACAGAAGTTTCGGTTTTTTTTTATTAATTTGTTCCCCATGAATTTCTATTACATGATATTCCGGACGATCTATCATATTCTGTCATTTTCGGAATGTAGCTAAGATTATCATATACACATTTTTGTTTCCTTTTGATTCACACAGACTTCGTGAGCAATTGTATATATTCTCTGTTTTATCCGTCCTGTACAACTTCAAAATACTATCCGCCACAAATATCCTGTTTTGAATCAATAAACGGAGTGACTAATTGTTATTCATTGTTTCGGTGACATCCTTTCTGTATCTATGTCAATATTGTCTATTTAATTATATAAATTGGTTGTGTACCACTTACATAGTCGGAAATTGGGGGTTCCGTTTAATCTCATTGTCCTGTGCGGTGAAATTATATTAGGGCATACACTGTATATTATGAATTGTTAGCTTACAAATTCTGTACCAGTTGTAGAGCGTACAGTATTTTGTATGTTTGCTTTTTAGAAATATTTTAATTCCCTAGCAATAAATATATGTATATATATTTACTGCTTGTAAGCATTAATACATACATTTATTATTATTTTAATAGGAGCTGCCAGGGTTAGGGAGCCCTTGGGTCAGTCCATTAACAATATGTTGTCCTCACACAGGAGGGCTCTCACACATCACACAAACTGGCATTAAATGTGGCATTAAATGAAATGAGGATGGTCAGGGGAAAGGAAATATTTCGAAAAAAAAAATATTTGTATGTTAATTAAAGTACTACAATGTTTATCATACCGTGTACTTTTGTTTTATTTTGTATTACGTCCTTTTAACAGCCAGGGTCATTGAAGGACGTGAAATGTTTTGAAGGTGGAGGAAAGCCGGAATACCCCAATAAAAAAACACCGACCTACGGTCAGAATCTGGCAACTGCCCCACATGGGTTTCGAACTCGCAACCGAGAGGTGAAGGACTAGTGGTAAAATTTCGGTTCACTACTCGGCCACTGTGGCTCCTCGTTTGCTATGTTCATACAGTGAAACCTCGAGCTCGCTTAACGACCACCTCGCTTTTAAGATCACTTCATTTCAGTCCCAATTTTTTTTCAATATATCTTTGTATTTAAAAAAAAATATATAAAGCTTCACTATTAAGACCACCTCGCTATTAAGACCAGTTTTGAAAGGTTCCAAATACCACTTTTGCACCAAGTTTCACCTCACTACACTCAGACCACTGACTAAACAGAACGTCGCCTGGTGTGTATTCCACTGTGTACACCTGTTAAGTGTCAGATCATTAAGCTGTATTTTGGTGTCAAATTGGCTAATCAGCAGCTACAATTACTGTGTGTTTAACATTATAAAGCCGTTATATATTAGTTAATGGACCATGAAAACAGGTCAAAAAGTGGATTTCAAAGAAATATTTCTGCATGGTCACCCTCGGTATTCAGACCTCCCCGCTATTAAGACCACTTTGATGCATTCCCCGAACACCAACTCTGGTAACTTGAAAGAAATGTGTTTATATAGGAAATCCTTTGAAGTTTAAGGTATAGTCTGTTTCAACTAAGAATGTATGATACTTAGTCAGAATTAAATGAAATTAACAATCTGGAAATATTCTCCTGTATTACAGCTTTAAGTAATAGAAAATGATCATTGATTAAATATTGTATTTTAGATTCAATAAATGGAAAGTAATAATTAAATTATATTACTTGAAAAATAAATCTCCTTATTAAAATTGAATTATTTAAAGCATATTGATAATAAAATAAAGTTTCTATTCATACATGTATGTCAGTATCTTAACTGAAAACCATTAAATGAAAATGATATATAAAACGCACAATAACAGATATTAAACTGATGTCAGACAAATTTGTACAAGTTTAACGTTTATATTCTGTGATATAAATAAGGCATTTGACAGTGTTCGGCATGTAGGTATTATATTATAAACTTTACAAAAATGGTATATAAAAGGAAAATTATTTGAGTGGTTAAGAGCTTAATTAATTGATGGATATACCAATCAAATCCATATCTTCAGGAGTTCCTCAAGGATCTGTTCTTTGGCCCTTTTTATTTCTATCATTTATTGATATAACAGCTGATGTAACTTCTTATATTAACTTGTTTGCGGTTGATACTTCTTTATATGTTATTGAAGATAGTGATGGGGACCTTAATACACCTGCTGATTAAATAAATAATGATATTTCATCAATCCCTGCGTGGGCTAATCAATGAATGGCAAATTATTTTAATCCAACTAGAACAGTAGCATTAACTTTTATTCTAAGAGATAGTTCAAAACAACTGCAACTTTATACAATAGGTTTGAGTTGAGAGGAACTGTGAGTGAAATTCGTCTTTGTTATGTGGTATCTAAATTGTGTTTTGTGTAATTCCCTATATTGATAAAGCAAATAAAAACTTTTCAAAAGAAAAAAACCTTTTACTCTAAGTTTTTCGAATCCTCATTCCCTTCTTTTCTTTAATAACCATACTATAACACAGCATGACTGCCACAAATATATTGTTTCTAAATGATCTTTTAGGCTAAATTAATTTAGATGTCTTTTCAATGGTGTTTTTGGTATGTCAGATAAAATAAATTCAACTATACTTAATTATACTACCTCATACATTTCTATACATTGTATATAAATCACTAAAACACCCTAAATGTATAAGTAATTCATATTTTAGTAAGGTAGTCCTAAAAATGTGACATAAATCATAATAAAGGTATGAGAGTGTTTGAGAAAGGGATCTTTAATTGATCAAACATACTGCTAAGTTTCTACTCCATCTTCATCGAAATAAAATATTGAATTGTCAATGTATATAAAAGGATACTGGTTATCTTTGTTGGGAAAGACTTAAATAGGCTCAGCCTGCTGTCTAATAGTTTTATTGATTCATGTACATTTGTATACTATTTCCTTTTTAGTACTTGTTTATATGTCTTGTATAAATGATATTTTTTTTGAAATTAAATACATTGGTCTACATTACACTAATTTACACGAATCTGAAACTTAAATACATATCAATAAATAAATGATAATTTACACATACATATATCGGAAAGGGTGTAATAAATCATTAAAATGATGATTTGTGAGTTGTTTTATGCAGTACCTATTTATCATTTACTTGTTTGCAAATATCATTAGTTATTGAGTATCTGATTAGTTACCAGAAGTTGATTTACCTGTGTAATTTAGCTGTACAACATTTCTGCTATAGACTATAACTCACTATCATCACAACTGAGCACCTAAATAAACATGTTTTTATAAGCAGAGTTGGTGTTCAGGGAAGTCGGGAGATGTTTCACTGTACATATATTTAATCATATATATCTTTGCCCTAAGTTATGTATAGAGATATAGCTTTGTTTTGTTTTTTGGTAGGTATTGATTTTCTCAACATAGGTTGAGTATGTGCATCTATGACCTCGAGACCATACATCAAGGCGTGGTGGTGTCTATAATATCGTGGGCTTGGCGGTTTTACCGGTATACCGTGGTATTAAGTTGTGATGGCACGTACCGTGGTACATTAGTCCTGTACCGGTATTTTGGGGACTTTCATTTAACTTATCAATGAACTATTTGTAACACAGATCAATTTGAGTTGGAATATGGTTTAATTATAATTTCCTATAAGTTTGCTGATCAACTAGGACAGCCATACAATAATGTAGCTTCACTCAAACAATATTAGAGGATAACACAACCAGAAACTTATGACAGGCCTCTTATGGATTGGCTTCAGGACAAAAACAGCCAGAGACCTTCAGCTAGCTCAAACATTGAATCAAGGTGGTATACCGTGGTACGTACCACAATATTTGCCTAAATACCGTGGCATACCGTGGTACTTTTGATTTTGTGGTACCCAGCTCTAATAATATCTATCAGTTTATCAATTTTCGTTTCCAGCGCCTTGTTAGTTACACATTGAAGTCTCAGGTGAAGTTAATTTGGATAAGGCATAACTTTCCTGATTAAGCTTCATCGCGTTCACACTTATACTTCCGTCCTTACCAAATGATATAATACTAGAAAGCCCTCCTGATAAGGAAGCTATGCCGATTTTATACGAGGGACGGTAACGCGAATGATACATAGATACATGTATATACACGTGTCATCCCACAAATTGGAAAATCATGACCCTTTGACCTTAAGCCCCAGTCGATGACCACAAAATATCTCATGAGATATAAAGTTTCGATACTCTGGTGTGAATATGAAATAAATATATCTAGGGGATCAGGAGATCCCCCCCCCCCCCCCAAAAAAAAAGGTCAACTGTGAACTTTTACCTTTAACCTTGACCAATGTACACCATATTCTAATCAGAAGTAGAACTTGATAGCATGGTTGCAAATATGAACCAAATTAGATACACCAGAGGGGTGGCAGAGATATCGTTACAAACGTACTTTTCCCTAAAGTGATCAACGGTGACCGTTGACCTATGACCTTTAAAATCGAATCAGGGTGTAGAGCTTGAGATTGGGAGGTACGGTGTGAATATGAACCAAATCTGACACACTGGTGTAAATAAAGTGAGTACTATACACCCTCTAACCTAAAACAATGAATTGTTGAACACTGGTATATTGTATTTATGCAAGTTTTGTTCCAGCGTTAGCATTAAAGGCCCAATATACGTAACTTTCGGCAAAAATCAAGCCTAATAACTTATATATTTATAGATTTAGTTAAGATTAACTGATATCAGCAATATTCAAGATGAATTCTTACGCAGTTACCGGTACAACAGCGGTTTATTCGGTATTTGTAAACACGCGTCCATTTCGAACGTCTTCTACATGTACCTTCGGCTTGTTGTTGGAGTGGGTCACACCTGAATTATTTTCAATTCTTTGGATTTTTCTGTCAAGACTTTCTTGTTAGTTTTTGATTCGGGGTTTGTCAAAAAGTTTGTTTAATTCAGGATCTGTAGAAAATGTTCTATCAAAAGGGTTATAATTCAGGAACTGTCAGTGTCAAAAATGTTTTTAATTCAGGATCTTTCATAAGAAGATTATGTTTTAATTATTGTTGTTGTTAAAACATGATCTTAAATCTGATTATTTATTTTAACATTTTCAAATTGTTTGTATGTGTTGCATGTGTTATAATGTATATGTCTTTGTTTGTACCACTATTTATTGCTATGTTTGGAGAGGGCTTAAATAAGCTGTGTCTGCACCCCAATCACCTCAAAATGCACCCTGCACCTCAAAATGTCATAACATAAAGTAAAACACTTCATACAAATAAACACTGAAATCATCATAAAATGAAATAAACATTTTATGAAATAAACATTGAAATTGTCAGAAAATAAAATTAATATTTTATAAAATAAATATTGAAACTGTCATCAAAAAGAATTAACATTTTATAAAATATATACTGAAATCGTCAAAATATGAAATTAACATTTTTTTAAATAAACATTGAAATTGTCAAAAAATAAAATTATCTTTTTATAAAATAAATACTGAAATTGTCATGAAATTATATAAACACTTAAAAACATAAACACTACAACTGAACAGAAAAGAAAAAACTATAGACAGAACTATACCAGTATCAAATCGTTCTAATGCTCAAAACAACTATTTTACATTATATCACGGTAATCTTCAAGCATGCTAGAGGCTATAATGTACAAGTAAGGTTTCGAGAGACATCATTGACCTACTTAGTATGTTTGAGCTATATGCATCTTTCGTTTTATACAGGAAGAAAAAGAAACACAATTATGTACATCTGTATAGTTAGTTGGTTTAAATATTTGTATATATTTTGAATTATTTCCTTTTATTATATAAACACTGAAAAAACCCCAGAGAATACCAAAGCGTCAACAAAACTCAAAATCGATTAAACTGGAGGCAAAATGGGGACAAAGGAAATATATTCATAGATACCCTCGTAAAAGTACAAAAGAATAAGACCATGTGTTCTGGAAGAGTAAGCGTCTTCTGCTTCATCGACGACACCCGCCATGAATCAATCCTCAAAATAATAACCGAGTCAATATTGCAAATCACAACAAGTGAGCACACTAATAAGCAAACCCAAAAACATCCATCTTCATATCACACAAAGATACAGAATATTACTCGATGAGATCAAGATGGCGACCATAAAACTTTCCCATAGTCTTCATCAACCTGCATCTCTAGAATCGCATTGCCTTAGGTTGGTTCGACAGCAGTTGAAAAAAAATCAGAGAATACCAAAGCGTCAACAAAACTATAATCCGAACTCAAAATCGATTAAACTAAGGGCAAAATAGGAACAAAGGAAAGATTTACATGGAGACTCTTGTAAAAGCATAAGAGAATAAGACCAGGTGTTCCGGAAGAGTAAGCGTCTTCTGCTTCATCGACGACACCCGCCATGCAAATCTTGGTCACATCCAAGTAAGCATCAATCCTCAAAATGAGAACCGAGTCATCATTGTCATCACAACAAGTACATGTAAACACACTAACAAACAAACTCAAAAACGTCCATCTTCATATCACACAAAGATACAGAATATTTCTCGATGATATCATGGAACTAATCTTTTACTAGACCTGGAACCGTACCTCAAAAACTCATTCTAATATTAAAAAATGTTTGTTGACATCATTTCAAGGTAGTCTTTCAGCGTAATCTAATTGCAAATCCAGGTCAAATTTATGAAATGAGTATTACTCACCCATACATCGACAATACTGTCCAAAATTTTCTGATCGGGTAAGTCTCCATGTTCCTTTAGCGAAGTGATGTGCATCCTCCATTTCTATGGATAACTGTCTCGCGATGAGCAGTGTATTTCCCCGCCTGGCCGGTATCCTGTGGTCGTATATATATGAAACTGTGAGCTTTGTCACATCGCTATTTATTATTAATAGGATCAGGTTAATACACTGGTTGGATGCTACGGTGGCTATTTTGCGTTAGTTTAAATATTGTTTAACGTATTAAACAACTACTCCATACGCACAAACAAATTAAATTAGTTATGAAAAGAATGACCGAGTTCCACGTTTAGAATAGAGAGTTAAGTTATAAACCATTAACAACTATATATGTATAAATATTAATAATTGTCTATATCGGCAGGCAGGATTGATAAATATCCGGTTTTCTATTTTTAAAATTTCCTTGTTGTAACTTCATGTAGAGATGTCGAATGCTTTTAATGTTCACAAACCTCTGAGTGCATGCTTAAACAAATCCAGATTCACAAGTGCTTTCACTTGCTTCTGCTACAATTTAGCTCTTCAGGGGCAGAAGCAAATGAAAGTTCTTGTGAACCTGGGTTTGTTTATTTTGTTTTATGTGTAAATAAGGATTGTTTATTTGTTCCCTTTTATTTATTACCATCAAAAAAGATATAATTGTAGATCATTTTAGTTAATGGATTATTTTAAAGTATAATATATATTTTGAATAAAAATGTTTAAACATAATTGTAGATCAAACTTATTCTGTCTCTTTTAGCATGAAATATTACAATGTGAACAAAATATATGCTGATGACAGAATTGTGTAATCTGCAATAAAATGAAGGCGGGTTTTCTGGCACCTTTAAGTAGTCTAGGACCTTGATATAGACCACTGTCTTTGTATGGCCGCCATCTTGGATTGTGGAAAGAAACCGGAAGTGGTTATGGCAATGAAATAAGGTAAATTATAATCATAAATGTTATTTAGTGTTTCTGTTAAGTGGGAACAGGTCAGAAACCCATCCCATAGCCACATGTACACAGTGTACATACGAATCTCTTAGCCATGCACACGTTTACTTGATTTAATGTCAATATCCTCCATTGATGGTCGGAATCTTCGATTTCCAAAGAATGTATTCTCTATTTGTTTTTGATAGGCTCTTTCCGCTAATTTAGTCTTGGTTTTCGTAATTTAGTCTATGTGTTTTCAGTTTAGACAGTATGACGTTAAGTTAGGTAATGGAATTATAAATTCGTGGTGTTTTGTTGAACTAGGTGCTAAAATGACTTTACTAGGTTATGTTTTTATAAATAGATGGTTTTGTATATATATAGGCCCTTAAATGCATTTTCTATGGCTTATATGGCTCCCAGTGTTGCCCCGCCATCTCCTTGGTATGGTAAAACTAATAGCTTTAATGAATTTCTTCCGTGGTAGTTTTCGTATCAGTCCATACCACCTCCCCACTCAATCGGTAGAACAAGGCTTTCTTCTTCCGCGATCCTCAGTAACGCAGCCTCAATAGTCGTGATGTAACCTACATTAATTTCCCGGTTTTCGATGTCTTGTTTTTCCACCAGCATTTGGGTTGATAATAAAATAATATGGTTTGCTATTAGTTGTTCATGGAATTCTTCTGTCTTTAACATTTGATATTATGGTCTCCAGTTATCGATATACCAACCCAACCATTATGGACATGTCCTTCTCCACGCAAACTCTTTCTTCGAGTTGACACATCATTTCAAATTCCATTTTTTTCAATCTTTTTAAAAGTACTTTTCCACTCTGTATTTCATATGAAAAGTGTTCTTTTCCTGCCAAATATTGAAACCCTTTCTGACAACTTATTTATAATATTGATAAAACAAGTGGCCAAAATGGGCCTGCATCGCATTGTACCTGGTATCATTCCCTTACTGGTAACCAATCCTAAAGTCGCCATATAGCAATTACTATCAGACATTCTGAAGAACATGTTACGATTTAAACATATTTGACCCTGTTTTTTATGGGTCAAGGTTATTTTTTTCGCAACCTTTGTCTGACTTCAGCCAAGGAACCTTTCAGCCAAATACCATGCTTATAGGCCTTTGGTTGTGCAGAAGAAGTTGTTTAAATGTTAAACAGATTTGACCCATGTGACCTTGAATGTGGGTGGTCAATTAAGGTCATTTCTTTTCGCAAACTTTGTCGGGTCCTATCTAAGTAACATTTCAGCCACATATCAAGAGTCTAGGCTTTTTGGTTAATCCGAAGAGGTTATTGAAAGTTTTTTATTTGACCTCTGTGACCTTGAATATATGTCAAGTCAATTTTTTGGCAAACTTTGTTTGGCTTCATCATAGGAAGCTACCAGTCAAATATAAGGTCTTCCTGCCTGACGGTATTTCAGAAGAAATGATTTGAAAGTGTCGACATATTTGACCCATGTGACCTTGAAACATTGTTCATCTTCTTCCAAGACAGCTGCCAGCCAAAATCCATGTCACAAGGCCTTTTTGTATCTCATTAAAGTCATTAAAAGGAAAAGTTGATGGACTTAGGACGGACAGGCGGACGCCGCAACATCGCATAAGCTCACTTGGCCCTTTAGAACAGGTGATCTAACAACGTTACAGGAACTCGGGACCTTCGGACCATATTACATCTGTAACAGCTGACCAGTAAAAGGACCAGTAACCCCCAAAGACAAATCTGTGTCTAGTTTTTGACATCCTCAGAATTAGATAAACATATGTACAAATATTAGCAATGGATTAAACTGCATCATACAGCTGTTTCGTACTCCTAGGACTCTTCAATGATGCTAGGTGCCAAAAGGTGGGAATCCCAAATGTCTAAACTAATGTAAAAGCAGAAGGGTAAGGTGCGTAAAATTTGTTGCTGGATTCTTAATGTGAATTGGATATTAAAACAATGAATAGGTTCAATGTACTCAGTGCTGGCATTATAGCATGTAACAATCAGATATCAAGTCATCTATATCTTATGTTCCTATGGCACTCTATCGAGGTCCTATAGAGCTAATATGTGAGTTTACCCTCCATTAATGCCCCTCATTTCATTCACTGCTATTTTATTTGCCGCTAGCATGTTTTAATGTCTCATTTCCTAGTTTTCTTAGCAATGTTTACTTATTTCCCTCAATTTATAGCCAGACTACTTTGTAATGCCAAATTTTCTATGGACAGTTAATGGCAGTGTAACAAGGTTTAACTATATTGCATTTATTTTTCAACATAGGGACCAATTAATGGCTGAAAGCTGACCTAATCACGTTGGCTTTTATTAAGGCACTGAATTCTTAGCTTAAAAAAGTTCCTGAACTTTCCAGAGAAATGAAAGTGTATAATTTGACCTTTTAAGTCTAAATTTTTTGGATTTCATAGAAAAAGAGTTCAAATTACAGATAGCACAGAGAAAACGCTGTATTGAACTTACTTGTACATAATGACCACTGTATATTAAACTTACCTGTATGGTGTGCTCACTGTATATTAAACTTACCTGTATGGTGTGCTCACTGTATATTAAACTTACATGTATAGTGTGCTCACTGTATATTTAACATACATGTATAGTGTGCTCAGTGTATGTTAAACTTACCTGTATAGTGTGCTCACTGTATATTACACTTACATGCATATTGTGCTCAGTGTATGTTAAACTTACCTGTAAAGTGTGACCACTGTATATTATACTTACCTGTATAGTGTTACCACTGTATACTTAAGCTACCTGTATAGTGTGACCACTGTATATTAAACTTACCTGTATAGTGTGCTCACTGTATATCAATGTTACCTGTATAGTGTGACTACTGTATATTAAACTTACCTGTATATATTAAACTTACCTGTATAGTGTGGTCCCTTTATATTTACGTAACTTGTATATTGTGACCACTGTAAATTAAAACTACCTGTATAATTTGACCACTGTATATTACACTTACCTGTATAGTGTGCTCAGTGTAAATTAAACTCACCTGTATAGTGTGACCATTGTTCATTAAAGCTACCTGTATAGTGTGACCACTGTTAATTAAAGCTACCTGTATAGTGTGACCACTGTTCATTAAAGCTACCTGTATAGTGTGACCACTGTTCATTAAAGCTACCTGTATAGTGTGCTCACTGTATATTAATGTTACCTGTATAGTGTGACCACTGTATATTAAACTTACCTGTATATATTAAACTTACGTGTATAGTGTGGTCCCTTTATATTTACGTAACTTGTATATTGTGACCACTGTAAATCAAAACTACCTGTATAATTTGACCACTGTATATTAAAACTACCTGTATAGTGTGACCACTGTATATTAAACTTACCTGTTTAGTGTGACCACTGTATATTAAAGCTACCTGTTTAGTGTGACCACTGTATATAACAGCTACCTGTTTAGTGTGACCACTGTATATCAAGCTACCTGTATAGTGTGACCACTGTATATTAAAGCTACCTGTTTAGTGTGACCACTGTATATCAAGCTACCTGTATAGTGTGACCAATGTATATTACACTTACCTGTATAGTGTGACCACTGTATATTACACTTACCTGTATAGTGTGACCACTGTATATTAAAGCTACCTGTATAGTGTGACCACTGTATATTAAAGTTACCTGTATAGTGTGCTCAGTGTGTATATTAAACTTACGTGTATAGTGTGCTCAGTGCATATATTAAACTTACCTGTATAGTGTGCTCGCTGTATATTAATGTTACCTGAATAGTGTGACCACTGTATATTAAACTAACCTGTATATATTAAACTTACATGTATAGTGTGGTTCTTTTATATTTACGTACCTTGTATATTGTGACCACTGTAAATTAAAACTACCTGTATAATTTGACCACTGTATATTAAAACTACCTGTATAGTGTGACCACTGTATATTAAAGCTACCTGTTTAGTATGACCACTGTATATAACAGCTACCTGTTTAGTGTGACCACTGTATATCAAGCTACCTGTATAGTGTGACCACTGTATATTACACTTACCTGTATAGTGTGACCACTGTATATTAAACTTACCTGTATATATTAAACTTACCTGTATAGTGTGGTCCCTTTATATTTACGTAACTTGTATATTGTGACCACTGTAAATTAAAACTACCTGTATAATTTGGCCACTGTATATTAAAACTACCTGTATAGTGTGGCCCCTGTATATCAAGCTACCTGTATAGTGTGACCACTGTATATTACACTTACCTGTATAGTGTGACCACTGTATATTAAAGCTACCTGTATAGTGTGACCACTGTATATTAAACTTACCTGTATAGTGTGCTCACTGGTTATTAAACTTACCTGTATAGTATGACCACTGTATATTAAAGCTACCTGTATAGTGTGACCACTGTATACTAAAGTTACCTGTATAGTGTGACCACTGTATATTAAAGTTACCTGCATAGTGTGACCACTGTATATTACACTTACCTGTATATTGTGACCACTGTTCATTAAAGCTACCTGTATAGTGTGGCCGCTGTATATTACACTTACCTGTATAGTGTGACCACTGTATACTAAAGTTACCTGTATAGTGTGACCACTGTATATTAAAGTTACCTGCATAGTGTGACCAATGTATATTAAACTTATCTGTATACTGGGACCACTGTATACTTAAGCTACCTGCATAGTGTGACCAATGTATATTTAACTTACCTGTATAGTGTGACCACTGTATACTAAAGTTACCTGTATAGTGTGACCACTGTATATTTAAGTTACCTGCATAGTGTGACCACTGTATATTACACTTTCCTGTATAGTGGGACCACTGTATATTAAAGCTTCCTGTATAGTGTGACCACTGTATATTAATACTACCTGTATAGTGTGACCACTGTTCATTAAAGCTACCTGTAAAGTGTGATCACTGTATATTAAAGTTACCTGTATAGTGTGATCACTGTATATTAAAGTTACCTGTATAGCGTTACCACTGTATATTAAAACTACATGTATAGTATGATCACTGTATATAACAGCTACCTGTATAGTGTGACCACTGTATATAACAGCTACCTGTATAGTGTGACCACTGTATATTAAAGTTACCCGTATAGTGTGATCACTGTATATAAAAGCTACCCGTATAGTGTGATCACTGTGTATTAAAGCTACCTGTATAGCGTGACCACTGTATATAACAGCTACTTGTTTAGTGTGACCACTGTATATAACAGCTACCTGTATAGTGTGACCACTGTATATTAAAGTCACCCGTATAGTGTGATCACTGTATATTAAAGCTACCCGTATAGTGTGATCACTGTATATTAAACTTACCTGTATAGTGTGCTCACTGGTTATTAAACTTACCTGTATAGTATGACCACTGTATATTAAAGCTACCTGTATAGTGTGACCACGGTATACTAAAGTTACCTGTATAGTGTGACCACTTTATATTAAAGATACCTGTATAGTGTGACCACTGTATACTAAAGTTACCTGTATAGTGTGACCACTGTATATTAAAGTTACCTGCATAGTGTGACCAATGTATATTAAACTTATCTGTATACTGTGACCTCTGTATACTTAAGCTACCTGCATAGTGTGACCAATGTATATTAAACTTACCTGTATAGTGTGACCACTGTATACTAAAGTTATATGTAGAATATGACCACTGTATATTAAAGCTACCTGCATAGTGTGACCAATGTATATTAAACTTACCTGTATAGTGTGACCACTGTATATTAAAGTTACCCGTATAGTGTGATCACTGTATATTAAAGCTACCTGTATAGCGTGACCACTGTATATTAAAACTACATGTATAGTGTGACCACTGTATATAACAGCTACCTGTATAATGTGACCACTGTATATAACAGCTACCTGTTTAGTGTGACCACTGTATAAAGCTACCTGTTTAGTGTGACCACTGTTTAAAACAGTTTCCTGTTTAGTGTGACCACTGTATATTAAAGCTACCTGTTTAGTGTGACCACTGTATATTAAAGCTACCTGTATAGTTTGACCACTGTATATTAAAGCTACCTGTATAGTGTGACCACTGTATATTAAAGCTACCTGTATAGTGTGACCACTGTATATTGAAGCTACCTGTATAGTGTGACCACTGTATATTAAAACTACATGTATAGTGTGACCACTGTATATAACAGCTACCTGAATAATGTGACCAACGTATATTAAACTTATCTGTATACTGTGACCACTGTATACTTAAGCACCTGCATAGTGTGACCAATGTATATTAAACTTACCTGTATAGTGTGACCACTGTATACTAAAGTTACCTGTAGAATGTGACCACTGTATATTAAAGCTACCTGCATAGTGTGACCAATGTATATTAAACTTACCTATATAGTGTGACCACTGTATACTAAAGTTACCTGTATAGTGTGACCACTGTATATTAAAGTTACCTGCATAGTGTGACCACTGTATATTACACTTACCTGTATAGTGGGACCACTGTATATTAAAGTTACCTGTATAGCGTTACCACTGTATATTAAAACTACATGTATAGTGTGATCACTGTATATTAAAGTTACCCGTATAGTGTGATCACTGTATATTAAAGCTACCTGTATAGTGTGACCACTGTATATAACAGCTACCTGTATAGTGTGACCACTGTATATAACAGCTACCTGTATAGTGTGACCACTGTATATTAAAGTTACCCGTATAGTGTGATCACCGTATATTAAATCTACCTGTATAGCGTGACCACTGTATATAACAGCTACCTGTATAGCGTGACCACTGTATATTAAAGCTACCCGTATAGTGTGATCACCGTATATTAAATCTACCTGTATAGCGTGACCACTGTATATAACAGCTACCTGTATAGTGTGACCACTGTATATTAAAGTTACCTGTATAGTGTGATCACTGTATATTAAAGCTACCCGTATAGTGTGATCACTGTATATTAAAGTAACCATTATAGTATGATCACTGTATATTAAAGCTACCTGTATAGCGTGACCACTGAATATAATAGCTACCTGCATAGCGTGACCACTGTATATAACAGCTACCTGTATAGTGTGACCACTGTATATTAAAACTACATGTATAGTGTGATCACTGTATATTTAAGTTACCCGTATAGTGTGATCACTGTATATTAAAGCTAGCTGTATAGCGTGACCACTGTAAATAACAGCTACCTGTATAGTGTGACCACTATATATAACAGCTACCTGTATAGTGTGATCACTGTATATTAAAGTTACCCGTATAGTGTGACCACTATATATTAAAGTTACCTGTATAGTATGACCACTGTATTTAACAGCTTCCTGTATAGTGTGACCACTATATATTAAAGCTACCTGTATAGTGTGACCACTGTATATTAAAGCTACCTGTATAGTGTGACCACTGTATATTAAAGCTACCTGTATAGTGTTACCACTGTATATTAAACTTATCTGTATAGTGTGACCACTGTACTTTGAAGTATATCTAAGTTAACTTGGTGCCTTATGGTATGAAATATGACCAATATGTATCTTTTCTGTCCACTGTAAACAAACTTTACAGGAAATGTAACATACCGTTGACCTTGTTATTGGATATGAACACTCAGAATTTCTTAGTTCCCATGTACAATGCACTTTAAGGGCGTACACTTGACAGTTTAGAAATAGCTTAAATCAATTGTCTTTAAACATTTCACGTAGCAACGTAGGACGGACAACCAAATATGTCCGCGCCAACAACAGCAACAAGAATATGCAGAATTGATATTTAAACCAAACCTTGGAAACAATATAGAGCGTTGCAAAACATTTCGCGAAATTAAAGATCAGTCTCGAGTGGATGATATTAATCCTTTGAAACACAAAACAAACAGGTATGTGTGCAGTTCCTCGCCTTCTTGGACGGATCAGAGAAAGGTTACCCTGCCAGAGTACAGGCGACACATAGCTCCCACTGACCACAATGATACCTTATCTTCTCATTACTCCATCTGCCCCGAACAGCCCGGCATCCTACACTAGTCCACGTATCTTCTATTGACTTAGCTCTCGGCACAATGAGTTATTAAATAATTTTATGAAAATAGTACAGCTTTATCATACCCGTTGTTACTGGTGCATTACACAATGGCCAATCATACAGGTGTGGCATATAGCAGGCAGTCAGGTACACTGGACTGGGCAACAGCGAGGGTAATACCGGACACCTATACTGGACAGGGCAACAGCCAGGGTTACATCACCGGACACTGATACTGGACTGGGCAACAGCCAGGTTAACATCGCCGGACACTGATACTGGACTGGGCAACAGCCAGGCTAACATCGCCGGACACTGATACTGGACTGGGCAACAGCCAGGCTAACATCGCCGGACACTGATACTGGACTGGGCAACAGCGAGGGTAACATCACTGGACTGGGCAACAGCCAGGCTAACATCGCCGGACACTGATACTGGACTGGGCAACAGCCAGGCTAACATCGCCGGACACTGATACTGGACTGGGCAACAGCAAGGGTAACATCACTGGACTGGGCAACAGCCAGGCTAACATCGCCGGACACTGATACTGGACTGGGCAACAGCCAGGCTAACATCGCCGGACACTGATACTGGACTGGGCAACAGCCAGGCTAACATCGCCGGACACTGATACTTGGCTTGGCAACAGCGAGAGTAACATCAATGAACTAGGCAACCGCTAGGGTAACATCGCTGATCACTGATACTGGACTGGGCAACAGCCAGGGTTACATCGCTGATCACTGATACTGGGCTGGGCAACAGCGAGAGTAACATTGCTGGACACTGTAACTTGACTGGACAAAGGGTGCCCAACCAAGAACTTGAGATTAGCCAGGATAATATTACTTAGCATATACCGGACTGGGCAACAACCAGGGTAACATCAATGGACAAAGAGCCACTACCCAACTAATACTTGTGACAACATACTGTAGGACAGGGCGAGGGGTAATCCCATCAACACTCTGTACCTGGGGACTACCGAACTAATATCCAGGGCAGACTAGGACAGGACAAAGGGTAACCCACCCAACACTCCGGACCTGGGAACTACCGAACTAATACCCAGTGCAGTGTAAGACAGGACAAGGGGTAACCCACCCAACACACAGGAACAATCGAACTGATATCCACTACAGTTTGGACCAGATCAGTGGTACTCAGCCAAGAATAACACATCACAGAAATAGTTTAGATGTTTAGTTTTGCAATGTCAGTAGTGACTTGGTGAACTGAACTGGAATGGCTTGGCCATTAGTGTTAGTGATTTTGACTGTGATATCTATCTTCGTCTGAACAAGGTGTTTATCAAGACGAAAAAATACTAACAAACAGAACTGGTCACAGTAACCAAAGATACAACAGTGTTATATGGTATTTGTCTTCTGGAGATTAAATGAATATTTTTTCAATGGAAACTATTTCCCAGCTATGTATTCTAATATTTGAAGGATTCCACTTGCAGACCCGATAACATGGCGGCCACTCTGGCTAATGTTACAACCCTTATAAGTGAGGCGATCACAACTGAAATGTCCAGTACAAATACACTGACCGCTGGCGACTATGACAAAATATTTTTTCGGATAAAACTATGGAAGATTTGTCACGGATACGTCATGTTTATTCTGATAATTCTTGGGATAGTGGCCAACATCCTGGCATTTATCACTCTGTCCCGGAAGTCAGTGAGGGGAACCACCATTGCCGTTTATCTCCGGGCTCTGTCATTGGCCGACACCTTCGTTCTCATTACGGCTTTTTTCCGTTACAACACGTACAAATTGTTTCTGACTGAAGCCCAAGACACATACAGTGTCCTTCACTTCAGTGCTTACCTTGATACCTACATCAAACCATTCCATTGGATATCCCTGGGAGTGTCCAGCTTTGTGACCTTGACCTTGTCCATTGAGAGGTTTCTTGCTATAAGGTATCCACTGACCATCAAAAGGTCGTGCACTCCACTCCTGGTGAGGGTGTGTATAGTTGGAATCATTGCGATCGTGGTCATTATCACTTCGCCTATTTTTTTCTCATTCCGGGTAAAAGAGTTCCCTGTAACTAACACGTCCAGTATCTACGTACGAGTGATGACAAGGCTGGGACAGGATACACTCTATCCTTGTACGTATCACGTGTACGTCATTCCACTTATCTGGTATATCATCCCGTGGACCCTCCTCGCCATCCTCAACCTCCTCCTCTACCTACAGGTCAGGCGATCGGCAAGGATACGTGTTGGCCTTCCGAACATCCCAAACCCAAACCGGAACCTCTCTATTCTCATCCTTCTCATCGTCATCATCTACATGGTGTGTAACCTACCGATATCACTGATGGTCTTCTACAAGCTTGTAAACCACATGTCGGAGAATGGACAGTGTATCCAGGAAACTACATCTCTAACATCGACAACATCTAAACAGTTTGACATCATCAACGCTCTCACAGAGATCTTAAACATACTTAACAGCTGCCTCAATATTGTGGTGTACTGTATGGTGGGCACAAAGTTTAGGCGTCAGCTCCGAGACTTTTTACTCTGTACATCTTGTAAACCTGTCAACAAGGTCAGCCCTCAGAGGGTGTTCACCACCGGGCGGGAATCTAACACGGTGGTGGAGAGTGCAGGGTCTTCATAGACATAACGGAAGGGATACCTGGTACATGACATACGTCATCCCTCAGAGGGTGTTCACCACCGGGCGGGAATCTAACACGGTGGTGGAGAGTGCTGGATCTTCATAGACATAACGGAAGGGGGATACCTGGTACATGACACAAACGTCATCCCTCAGAGGGTGTTCACCACCGGGCGGGAATCTAACACGGTGGTGGAGAGTGCTGGATCTTCATAGACATACCGCAAAGGAAAGATACCTGGTACATGACACAAACGTCTCCCCTCAGAGGGTGTTCACCACCGGGCCTGAATCTAACACAGTGCTAGAAAGTGCAGGGACTTCATAGACAAACCGCAAGGGGAATACCTTGGACTTAATATAATTACTGAGATGTAACTGTTAAACAATATCTTCCTCTCAGAAATAGGAATATGGGATACTGTGGAGCGCCAAACTGGCCTGTACTTCAACAATATGTCCATGGTTTATATGTGACAAAATTTTGACAAACTCCGTTCCAGATTCGCAAATACAACCAGGTGGAGAAGACCTCTTATTAATAAAGAGGTACATAACTCCTAGTGAACACAGAGATGGTTATGGCTTTAATAAAGTATTATGTTTCTTATGATGGATTCAGTTTGAAGTACGAGATCTCTCATAGACATACATCTTCGCTAGCCAAGGGTTACGATCCGCATACTCATCTTCACCCTTGGCATATATAGACCACATTTCGTAAATCCCGCGACGAGAATTTTCATTGGATGCAGCTAGGTCTGGCTGCGTCCAATCAGAGCGCACCTTACATTTGATCACGCGCTCTACTAATGGGACAGAAAAAAATGTAAACAAACATGGCACAGTGTCGACTGTGTCATGGATGTTTACCAGTAAAACAGAGAAGAACAATCTTCAACGACACCATTTACGGCAAGGACTCAGTACGTCGATCGCCGTTTCCTGATGCTGTCTAATTTGATCAAGCTTGAATTTTTCATAGATCAACCGAATGAGATGTTCTTCCTTGTTTACATTCATTGCAGAAGCCGTTTTGTTACACGCAATTTTGATTGGTCGGTGATTACGTGATTCAAAGGGACACAACGCACACCGACCGCTAGGTGGCAGACCCGGGAGCTTTCAATTTTGCCATGATATATTCCAGGGGTGTAGATTACATAGGTGATCGTAACCCCTGGATATCGAGGATGATAGACATACGGACTGTGAGTAATACACATGTAATATCTTGTACGATTACACAGTACTGTAATGTTGAATACTTTCAACCAATATATTTTCGCGGCGATTTAATGTCTCGATACATACGATAATAAATCATATTTACAGAACAATTCTCCTTTAGTTGGCTTACCTCTGATTGAAACTATTTCGCGGCGAATGAATTTCAATAATCAATAATCAATAATCCAGTCAAGGAGACAAACACATGTTGGGACCAAATTTCCTCAAAGACACACGAAAATTTTAATGGTGGAGTTTGAGTTCTGATTCCTCTTACACAGGGACGTGAGTTGTTAACTATTCAATTTCTAACAAATGAATGGAAACTCAGTGTGAAGTTCTAGACCCTTAACGGCACAGGGACATGGAGCATTGTCATATTTTATTTTTACCGTTTCTGTGATTATCAGTGTCCGTGCCAAGGTACCTAAAGGTAAGATATCTGTGGCGATGTTTCTACTATAGGTAAGATATCTGTGGTGATGTTTCTACTATAGGTAAGATATCTGTGGTAATGTTTCTACTATAGGTAAGATATCTGTCGCGAAGTTTCTACTATAGGTAAGATATCTGTCGCGAAGTTTCTACTATAGGTAAGATATCTGTGGTGATGTTTCTACTATAGATAAGATATCTGTGGCGATGTTTCTGCTATAGGTAAGATATCTGTGGTGATGTTTCTACTATAGATAAGATATCTGTGGCGATGTTTCTGCTATAGGTAAGATATATGTGGCGATGTTTCTACTATAGGTAAGATATCTGTGGCGATGTTTCTACTATAGGTAAGATATCTGTGGCGGTGTTTCTACTATAGGTAAGATATCTGTGGCGGTGTTTCTACTATAGGTAAGATATCTGTGGTGATGTTTCTACTATAGGTAAGATATCTGTGGCGATGTTTCTGCTATAGATCAGATATCTGTGGCGATGTTTCTACTATAGGTAAGATATCTGTGGCGGTGTTTCTACTATAGGTAAGATATCTGTGGTGATGTTTCTACTATAGGTAAGATATCTGTGGCGATGTTTCTACTATAGGTAAGATATCTGTGGTGATGTTCTACTATAGATCAAATATCTGTGGCGATGTTTCTGCTATAGGTAAGATATCTGTGGTGATGTTCTACTATAGATCAAATATCTGTGGCGATGTTTCTACTATAGGTAAGATATCTGTGGTGATGTTCTACTATAGATCAAATATCTGTGGCGATGTTTCTGCTATAGGTAAGATATCTGTGGTGATGTTCTACTATAGATCAAATATCTGTGGTAATGTTTCTACTATAGGTAAGATATCTGTGGCGATGTTTCTACTATAGGTAAGATATCTGTGGCGATGTTTCTACTATAGGTAAGATATCTGTGGGGATGTTTCTGCTATAGATCAGATATCTTGGGGATGTTTCTGCTATAGATCAGATATCTGTGGTGATGTTTCTACTATAGGTAAGATATCTGTGGTGATGTTTCTACTATTGGTAAGATATCTGTGGTGATGTTTCTGCTATAGATCAGATATCTGTGGGGATGTTTCTGCTATAGATCAGATATCTGTGGTGATGTTTCTAATTTAGGTAAGATATCTGTGGCGATGTTTCTACTATAGGTAAGATATCTGTGACGATGTTTCTACTGTAGATAAGATATCTGTGGTGATGTTTCTACTGTAGGTAAGATATCTATGGTGATGTTTCTACTATAGGTAAGATATCTGTGGCGATGTTTCTACTATAGGTAAGATATCTGTGGTGATGTTTCTACTATAGGTAAGATATATGTGGTGATGTTTCTACTATAGATAAGATATCTGTGGTGATGTTTCTACTATAGGTAAGATATATGTGGCGATGTTTCTACTATAGGTAAGATATATGTGGTGATGTTTCTACTGTAGATAAGATATCTGTGGTGATGTTTCTACTATAGGTAAGATATCTGTGGCGATGTTTCTACTATAGGTAAGAAATCTGTGGCGATGTTTCTACTATAGGTAAGATATCTACTGTGATGTTTCTACTATATATCAGATATCTGAGGTAATGTTTCTACTATAGATCAGATATCTGTGGCGATGTTTCTGCTATAGGTAAGATATCTGTGGTAATGTTTCTACTATAGGTAAGATATCTGTGGTGATGTTTCTACTATAGGTAAGATATCTGTGGCGATGTTCTACTATTGGTAAGATATCTGTGGTGATGTTTCTGCTATAGATCAGATATCTGTGGGGATGTTTCTGCTATAGATCAGATATCAATGGCGATGTTTCTACTATAGATCAGATATCTGTGGCGATGTTTCTACTTTAGATAAGATATCTGTGGCGATGTTTCTACTATAGATAAGATATCTGTGGTGATGTTTCTGCTATAGGTAAGATATCTGTGGCGATGTTTCTGCTATAGGTAAGATATCTGTGGTGATGTTTCTACTATAGGTAAGATATCTGTGGTGATGTTTCTACTATAGGTAAGATATCTGTGGTGATGTTTCTACTATAGGTAAGATATCTGTGGCGATGTTTCTACTATAGGTAAGATATCTGTGGTGATGTTTCTACTATAGGTAAGATATCTGTGGCGATGTTTCTACTAAAGGTAAGATATCTGTGGTGATGTTTCTACTATAGATAAGATATCTGTGGTGATGTTTCTTCTATAGGTAAGATATCTGTGATGATGTTTCTACTATAGGTAAGATATCTGTGGCGATGTTTCTACTATAGGTAAGATATCTGTGGCGATGTTTCTACTATAGATCAGATATTTGTGGTGATGTTTCTATTATAGATCAGATATCTGTGGTGATGTTTCTACTATAGGTAAGATATCTGTGGTGATGTTTCTACTAAAGGTAAGATATCTGTGGTGATGTTTCTATTATAGATCAGATATCTGTGGTGATGTTTCTACTATAGGTAAGATATCTGTGGTGATGTTTCTATTATAGATCAGATATCTGTGGCGATGTTTCTGCTATAGGTAAGATATCTGTGGTGATGTTCTGCTATAGGTAAGATATCTGTGGTGATGTTCTACTATAGATAAGATATCTGTGGTGATGTTTCTGCTATAGGTAAGATATTTGTGGCGATGTTTCTGCTATAGGTAAGATATCTGTGGCGATGTTTCTACTATAGATCAGATATCTGTGGTGATGTTTCTACTATAGATAAGATATCTGTGGCAATGTTTCTGCTATAGGTAAGACATCTGTGGCAAAGTTTCTACTATATATCAGATATCTGTGGCGATGTTTCTACTATAGATAAGATATCTGTGGCGATGTTTCTACTACAGATAAGATATCTGTGGTGATGTTTCTACTATAGGTAAGATATCTGTGGCGATGTTTCTGCTATAGGTAAGATATCTATGCCGATGTTTCTACTATATATCAGATATATGTGGCGATGTTTCTACTATAGATAAGATATCTGTGGTGATGTTTCTACTATAGGTAAGATATGTGTGCCGATGTTTCTACTATAGGTAAGATATCTATGGCGATGTTTCTACTATAGATCAGATATCTGTTGCGATGTTTCTACTTTAGGTAAGATATCTGTGGTGATGTTTCTACTATAGGTAAGATATCTGTGGTAATGTTTCTACTATAGGTAAGATATCTGTGGCGGTGTTTCTACTATAGGTAAGATATCTGTGGCGGTGTTTCTACTATAGGTAAGATATCTGTGGTGATGTTTCTACTATAGGTAAGATATCTGTGGCGATGTTTCTGCTATAGATCAGATATCTGTGGCGATGTTTCTACTATAGGTAAGATATCTGTGGCGGTGTTTCTACTATAGGTAAGATATCTGTGGTGATGTTTCTACTATAGGTAAGATATCTGTGGCGATGTTTCTACTATAGGTAAGATATCTGTGGTGATGTTCTACTATAGATCAAATATCTGTGGCGATGTTTCTGCTATAGGTAAGATATCTGTGGTGATGTTCTACTATAGATCAAATATCTGTGGCGATGTTTCTACTATAGGTAAGATATCTGTGGTGATGTTCTACTATAGATCAAATATCTGTGGCGATGTTTCTGCTATAGGTAAGATATCTGTGGTGATGTTCTACTATAGATCAAATATCTGTGGTAATGTTTCTACTATAGGTAAGATATCTGTGGCGATGTTTCTACTATAGGTAAGATATCTGTGGCGATGTTTCTACTATAGGTAAGATATCTGTGGGGATGTTTCTGCTATAGATCAGATATCTTGGGGATGTTTCTGCTATAGATCAGATATCTGTGGTGATGTTTCTACTATAGGTAAGATATCTGTGGTGATGTTTCTACTATTGGTAAGATATCTGTGGTGATGTTTCTGCTATAGATCAGATATCTGTGGGGATGTTTCTGCTATAGATCAGATATCTGTGGTGATGTTTCTAATTTAGGTAAGATATCTGTGGCGATGTTTCTACTATAGGTAAGATATCTGTGACGATGTTTCTACTGTAGATAAGATATCTGTGGTGATGTTTCTACTGTAGGTAAGATATCTATGGTGATGTTTCTACTATAGGTAAGATATCTGTGGCGATGTTTCTACTATAGGTAAGATATCTGTGGTGATGTTTCTACTATAGGTAAGATATATGTGGTGATGTTTCTACTATAGATAAGATATCTGTGGTGATGTTTCTACTATAGGTAAGATATATGTGGCGATGTTTCTACTATAGGTAAGATATATGTGGTGATGTTTCTACTGTAGATAAGATATCTGTGGTGATGTTTCTACTATAGGTAAGATATCTGTGGCGATGTTTCTACTATAGGTAAGAAATCTGTGGCGATGTTTCTACTATAGGTAAGATATCTACTGTGATGTTTCTACTATATATCAGATATCTGAGGTAATGTTTCTACTATAGATCAGATATCTGTGGCGATGTTTCTGCTATAGGTAAGATATCTGTGGTAATGTTTCTACTATAGGTAAGATATCTGTGGTGATGTTTCTACTATAGGTAAGATATCTGTGGCGATGTTCTACTATTGGTAAGATATCTGTGGTGATGTTTCTGCTATAGATCAGATATCTGTGGGGATGTTTCTGCTATAGATCAGATATCAATGGCGATGTTTCTACTATAGATCAGATATCTGTGGCGATGTTTCTACTTTAGATAAGATATCTGTGGCGATGTTTCTACTATAGATAAGATATCTGTGGTGATGTTTCTGCTATAGGTAAGATATCTGTGGCGATGTTTCTGCTATAGGTAAGATATCTGTGGTGATGTTTCTACTATAGGTAAGATATCTGTGGTGATGTTTCTACTATAGGTAAGATATCTGTGGTGATGTTTCTACTATAGGTAAGATATCTGTGGCGATGTTTCTACTATAGGTAAGATATCTGTGGTGATGTTTCTACTATAGGTAAGATATCTGTGGCGATGTTTCTACTAAAGGTAAGATATCTGTGGTGATGTTTCTACTATAGATAAGATATCTGTGGTGATGTTTCTTCTATAGGTAAGATATCTGTGATGATGTTTCTACTATAGGTAAGATATCTGTGGCGATGTTTCTACTATAGGTAAGATATCTGTGGCGATGTTTCTACTATAGATCAGATATTTGTGGTGATGTTTCTATTATAGATCAGATATCTGTGGTGATGTTTCTACTATAGGTAAGATATCTGTGGTGATGTTTCTACTAAAGGTAAGATATCTGTGGTGATGTTTCTATTATAGATCAGATATCTGTGGTGATGTTTCTACTATAGGTAAGATATCTGTGGTGATGTTTCTATTATAGATCAGATATCTGTGGCGATGTTTCTGCTATAGGTAAGATATCTGTGGTGATGTTCTGCTATAGGTAAGATATCTGTGGTGATGTTCTACTATAGATAAGATATCTGTGGTGATGTTTCTGCTATAGGTAAGATATTTGTGGCGATGTTTCTGCTATAGGTAAGATATCTGTGGCGATGTTTCTACTATAGATCAGATATCTGTGGTGATGTTTCTACTATAGATAAGATATCTGTGGCAATGTTTCTGCTATAGGTAAGACATCTGTGGCAAAGTTTCTACTATATATCAGATATCTGTGGCGATGTTTCTACTATAGATAAGATATCTGTGGCGATGTTTCTACTACAGATAAGATATCTGTGGTGATGTTTCTACTATAGGTAAGATATCTGTGGCGATGTTTCTGCTATAGGTAAGATATCTATGCCGATGTTTCTACTATATATCAGATATATGTGGCGATGTTTCTACTATAGATAAGATATCTGTGGTGATGTTTCTACTATAGGTAAGATATGTGTGCCGATGTTTCTACTATAGGTAAGATATCTATGGCGATGTTTCTACTATAGATCAGATATCTGTTGCGATGTTTCTACTTTAGGTAAGATATCTGTGGTGATGTTTCTACTATAGATCAGATATATGTGGTGACGTTTCTACTATAGGTAAGATATCTATGGCGATGTTTCTACTATAGATCAGATATCTGTGGGGATGTTTCTACTATAAGTAAGATATCTGTGGCGATGTTTCTACTATAGGTAAGATATCTGTGGCGATGTTTCTACTATAGGTAAGATATCTGTGGCGATGTTTCTACTATAGGTAAGATATCTGTGGGGATGTTTCTACTATAGGTAAGATATCTGTGGCGATGTTTCTACTATAGGTAAGATATCTGTGGTGATGTTTCTACTATAGATCAGATATCAGTGGGGATGTTTCTACTATAAGTAAGATATCTGTGGCGATGTTTCTACTATAGGTAAGATATCTGTGGCGATGTTCCTGCTATAGATCAGATATCTGTGGCGATGTTTCTACTATAGATCAGATATCTGTGGCGATGTTTCTACTTTAGGTAAGATATCTGTGGTGATGTTTCTACTATAAGTAAGATATCTGTGGTGATGTTTCTATATAGGTAAGATATCTGTGGCGATGTTTCTGCTATAGATCAGATATCTGTGGCGATGTTTCTACTATAGGTAAGATATATGTGGCAATGTTTCTGCTATAGGTAAGATATCTGTTGCGATGTTTCTGCTATAGATAAGATATCTGTGGCGATGTTTCTGCTATAGGTAAGATATCTGTGGCGATGTTTCTACTATAGGTAAGATATCTGTGGGGATGTTTCTGCTATAGGTAAGATATCTGTGGGGATGTTTCTGCTATAGATAAGATATCTGTGGCGATGTTTCTGCTATAGGTAAGATATCTGTGGGGATGTTTCTACTATAGGTAAGATATCTGTGGTGATGTTTCTACTATAGGTAAGATATCTGTGGCGATGTTTCTACTATAGATAAGATATCTGTGGCGATGTTTCTGCTATAAGTAAGATATCTGTGGCGATGTTTCTACTATAGGTAAGATATCTGTGGCGATGTTTCTTCTATAGATAAGATAACTGTGTTGATGCATTATGAGATGTTTCTGCTATAGGTAAGATATCTGTGGTAATGTTTCTACTGTAGGTAAGATATCTGTAGCGATGTTTCTACTATAGGTAAGATATCTGTGGCGATGTTTCTATTATAGGTAAGATATCTGTAGCGATGTTTCTACTATAGGTAAGATATCTGTGGTGATGTTTCTACTATAGATCAAATATCTGTGGGGATGTTTCTGCTATAGATCAGATATCTGTGGTAATGTTTCTACTGTAGGTAAGATATCTGTGGCGATGTTTCTACTATAGGTAAGATATCTGTGGCGATGTTTCTATTATAGGTAAGATATATGTGGCGATGTTTCTACTATAGATCAGATATCTGTGGTGATGTTTCTACTATAGGTAAGTTATCTGTAGCGATGTTTCTACTATAGGTAAGATATCTGTGGCGATGTTTCTGCTATAGGTAAAATATCTGTGGCGATGTTTCTACTATAGATCAGATATCTGTGGCGATGTTTCTATTATAGGTAAGATATCTGTGGCGAAGTTTCTATTATAGGTAAGATATCTGTGGTGATGTTTCTACTATAGGTAAGATATCTGTGGCGATGTTTCTATTATAGGTAAGATATCTGTGGCGATGTTTCTATTATAGGTAAGATATCTGTGGCGAAGTTTCTATTATAGGTAAGATATCTGTGGTGATGTTTCTACTATAGGTAAGATATCTGTGGTGATGTTTCTACTATAGGTAAGATATCTGTGGCGATGTTTTTATTATAGGTAAGATATCTGTGGCGAGGTTTCTACTATAGGTAAGATATCTGTGGTGATGTTTCTACTATAGATAAGATATCTGTGGGGATGTTTCTACTCTAGGTAAGATATCTGTGGTGATGTTTCTACAATAGGTAAGATATCTGTGGCGATGTTTTTACTATAGGTAATATATATGTGGGGATGTTTCTACTATAGGTAAGATATCTGTGGTGATCTTTCTACTATAGGTAAGATATCTGTGGTGATGTTTCTACTATAGGTAAGATATCTGTGGTGATGTTCTACTATAGGTAAGATATCTGTGGTGATGTTTCTACTATAGGTAAGATATCTGTGGTGATGTTTCTACTATAGGTAAGATATCTGTGGTGATGTTTCTACTATAGGTAAGATATCTGTGGTGATGTTTCTACTATAGATCAGATATTTGTGGCAATGTTTCTACTATAGGTAAGATATCTGTGGTGATGTTTCTACTATAGGTAAGATATCTGTGGTGATGTTTCTACTATAGGTAAGATATCTGTGGTGATGTTTCTACTATAGATCAGATATCTGTGGCGATGTTTCTACTATAGGTAAGATATCTGTGGCGAAGTTTCTACTATAGGTAAGATATCTGTGGTGATGTTTCTACTAATAGGTAAGATATCTGTGGTGATGTTTCTACTATAGATCAGATATCTGTGGCGATGTTTCTACTATAGGTAAGATATCTGTAGCGATGTTTCTACTATAGGTAAGATATCTGTGGTGATGTTTCTACTATAGGTAAGATATCTGTGGTGATGTTTCTACTAAAGGTAAGATATCTGTGGTGATGTTTCTACTAAAGGTAAGATATCTGTGACGATGTTTCTACTAAAGGTAAGATATCTGTGGTGATGTTTCTACTAAAGGTAAGATATCTGTGGTGATGTTTCTACTAAAGGTAAGATATCTGTGACGATGTTTCTACTATAGGTAAGATATCTGTGGCGGTGTTTCTGCTATAAGTAAGATATCTGTGGCGATGTTTCTGCTATAGGTAAGATATCTGTGGCGATGTTTCTGCTATAGGTAAGATATCTGTGGTGATGTTTCTGCTATAGGTAAGATATCTGTGGCGATGTTTCTGCTATAGGTAAGATATCTGTGGCGATGTTTCTGCTATAGGTAAGATATCTGTGGCGATGTTTCTGCTATAGGTAAGATATCTGTGGTGATGTTTCTGCTAAAGGTAAGATATCTGTGGCGATGTTTCTGCTATAGGTAAGATATCTGTGGCGATGTTTCTGCTAAAGGTAAGATATCTGTGGCGATGTTTCTGCTATAGGTAAGATATCTGTGGCGATGTTTCTGCTATAGGTAAGATATCTGTGTGGATGTTTCTACTATAGGTAAGATATCTGTGGCGATGTTCTACTATAAGTAAGATATCTGAGGTGATGTTTCTACTATAGATCAGATATCTGTGGCGATGTTTCTACTTTAGGTAAGATATCTGTGGCGATGTTTCTACTATAGGTAAGATATCTGTGGCGAAGTTTCTACTATAGATAAGATATCTGTGGGGATGTTTCTGCTATAGGTAAAATATCTGTGGTAATGTTTCTACAATAGGTAAGATATCTGTGGGGATGTTTCTGCTATAGGTAAAATATCTGTGGTGATGTTTCTTCTATAGGTAAGATATCTGTGGCGATGTTCTACTCTAGGTAAGATATCTGTGGTGATGTTTCTACAATAGGTAAGATATCTGTGGCGATGTTTTTACTATAGGTAAGATATCTGTGGTGATGTTTCTACTATAGGTTAGATATCTGTGGTGATGTTCTACTATAGGTAAGATATCTGTGGTGATGTTTCTACTATAGGTAAGATATCTGTGGTGATGTTTCTACTATAGGTAAGATATCTGTGGTGATGTTTCTACTATAGGTAAGATATCTGTGGTGATGTTTCTTCTTTAGGTAAGATATCTGTGGCGATGTTTCTACTACAGGTAAGATATCTATGGCGATGTTTCTATTATAGGTAAGATATCTGTGGTGATGTTTCTTCCATAGGTAAGATATATGTGGTGATGTTTCTACTATAGGTAAGATATCTGTGGTGATGTTTCTTCCATAGGTAAGATATATGTGGTGATGTTTCTACTATAGGTAAGATATCTGTGGTGATGTTTCTTCTATAGGTAAGATATCTGTGGCGATGTTTCTACTATAGGTAAGATATCTGTGGCGATGTTTCTACTATAGGTAAGATATCTGTGGTGATGTTTCTACTATAGATCAGATATCTGTTGCGATGTTTCTACTATAGGTAAGATATCTATGGCGATGTTTCTACTATAGGTAAGATATCTGTGGCGATGTTTCTACTATAGATCAGATATCTGTGGTGATGTTTCTACTATAGATCAGATATCTGTGGCGATGTTTCTACTATAGGTAAGATATCTATGGCGATGTTTCTGCTATAGGTAAGATATCTGTGGCGATGTTTCTACTATAGATCAGATATCTGTGGTGATGTTTCTACTATAGTTTAGATATATGTGCCGATGTTTCTACTATAGGTAAGATATCTATGGCGATGTTTCTACTATAGATCAGATATCTGTTGCGATGTTTCTACTATAGGTAAGATATCTGTGGTGATGTTTCTACTATAGGTAAGATACATGTGCCGATGTTTCTACTTTAGGTAAGATATCTGTGGTGATGTTTCTACTATAGATCAGATATCTGTGGTGATGTTTCTACTATAGGTAAGATATCTGTGGCGATGTTTCTGCTATAGATAAGATATCTGTGGGGATGTTTCTACTATAAGTAAGATATCTGTGGCGATGTTTCTACTATAGGTAAGATATCTGTGGCGATGTTTCTACTATAGATCAGATATCTGTGGCGATGTTTCTACTATAGGTAAGATATCTGTGGCGATGTTTCTACTATAGGTAAGATATCTGTGGCGATGTTTCTGCTATAGGTAAGATATCTGTCGCGATGTTTCTGCTATAGGTAAGATATCTGTGGCGATGTTTCTGCTATAGGTAAGATATCTGTCGCGATGTTTCTACTATATATCAGATATCTGTGGCGATGTTTCTACTATAGGTAAGATATCTGTGGCGATGTTTCTACTATAGGTAAGATATCTGTGGCGATGTTTCTGCAATAGGTAAGATATCTGTGGTGATGTTTCTACTATAGATCAGATATCTGTGGCGATGTTTCTACTATAGATCAGATATCTGTTGCGATGTTTCTGCTATAGGTAAGATATCTGTGGCGATGTTTCTGCTATAGGTAAGATATCTGTGGTGATGTTTCTACTATAGATCAGATATCTGTGGCGATGTTTCTACTATAGATCAGATATCTGTTGCGATGTTTCTGCTATAGGTAAGATATCTGTGGCGATGTTTCTGCTATAGGTAAGATATCTGTGGTGATGTTTCTACTATAGGTAAGATATCTGTGGTGATGTTTCTACTATAGGTAAGATATCTGTGGCGATGTTTCTGCTATAGGTAAGATATATGTGGTGATGTTCTACTATAGATAAGATATCTGTGGTGATGTTCTACTATAGGTAAGATATCTGTGGTGATGTTCTACTATAGATAAGATATCTGTGGCGATGTTTCTACTATAGATCAAATATCTGTGGCGATGTTTCTACTATAGATCAGATATCTGTGGCGATGTTTCTACTATAGGTAAGATATCTGTGGCGATGTTTCTACTATAGGTTAGATATCTGTGGCGATGTTTCTACTATATATCAGATATCTGTGGCGATGTTTCTGCTATAGGTAAAATATCTGTGGCGATGTTTCTACTATAGGTAAGATATCTGTGGTGATGTTTCTACTATAGATCAAATATCTGTGGCGATGTTTCTGCTATAGGTAAGATATCTGTGGCGATGTTTCTACTATAGGTAAGATATCTGTGGCGATGTTTCTGCTATAGGTAAGATATCTGTGGTGATGTTTCTACTATAGATCAAATATCTGTGGCGATGTTTCTACTATAGATCAGATATCTGTGGCGATGTTTCTACTATAGGTAAGATATCTGTGGCGATGTTTCTACTATAGGTTAGATATCTGTGGCGATGTTTCTACTATATATCAGATATCTGTGGCGATGTTTCTGCTATAGGTAAAATATCTGTGGCGATGTTTCTACTATAGGTAAGATATCTGTGGTGATGTTTCTACTATAGATCAAATATCTGTGGCGATGTTTCTGCTATAGGTAAGATATCTGTGGCGATGTTTCTACTATAGGTAAGATATCTGTGGCGATGTTTCTGCTATAGGTAAGATATCTGTGGTGATGTTTCTACTATAGATCAGATATCTGTGGCGATGTTTCTACTATAGATCAGATATCTGTGGCGATGTTTCCGCTATAGGTAAGATATCTGTGGCGATGTTTCTGCTATAGGTAAGATATCTGTGGTGATGTTTCTACTATAGGTAAGATATCTGTGGCGATGTTTCTACTATAGATCAGATATCTGTGGCGATGTTTCCGCTATAGGTAAGATATCTGTGGCGATGTTTCTGCTATAGGTAAGATATCTGTGGTGATGTTTCTACTATAGGTAAGATATCTTTGGTGATGTTTCTACTATAGGTAAGATATCTGTTGCGATGTTTCTACTATAGAAAAGATATCTGTGGCGATGTTTCTACTTTAGGTAAGATATCTGTGGTGATGTTTCTACTATAGATAAGATATCTGTGGCGTTGTTTCTGCTATAGATAAGATATCTGTGGCGACGTTTCTGCTATAGATCAGATATCTGTGGCGATGTTTCTATTATAGATAAGATATCTGTGGCGAAGTTTCTACTATAGATAAGATTTATGTGCCGATGTTTCTACTATAGGTAAGATATCTGTGATGATGTTTCTACTATAGGTAAGATATCTGTGGTGATGTTTCTACTATAGGTAAGATATCTGTGGCGATATTTCTGCTATAGATCAGATATGTGTGCTGATGTTTCTGCTATAGATCAGATATCTGTGGCGATGTTTCTACTATAGATCAAATATCTGTGGCGATGTTTCTACTATAGATAAGATATCTGTGGCGATGTTTCTACTATAGGTAAGATATCTGTGGCGATATTTCTACTATAGGTATGATATCTGTAGTGATGTTTCTACCATTGGTAATATATATGTGGCGATGTTTCTACTATAGGTAAGGTATCTGTTGCGATGTTTCTACTATAGAAAAGATATCTGTGGCGATGTTTCTGCTATAGGTAAGATATCTGTGGTGATGTTTCTATTATAGATCAGATATCTGTAGCGATGTTTCTACTATAGATCAGATATCTGTGGCGATGTTTCTGCTATAGGTAAGATATCTGTGGTGATGTTTCTACTATAGATCAAATATCTGTGGCGATGTTTCTGCTATAGGTAAGATATCTGTGGCGATGTTTCTACTATAGGTAAGATATCTGTGGCGATGTTTCTGCTATAGGTAAGATATCTGTGGTGATGTTTCTACTATAGATCAGATATCTGTGGCGATGTTTCTACTATAGATCAGATATCTGTAGCGATGTTTCTGCTATAGGTAAGATATCTATGGCGATGTTTCTACTATAGGTAAGATATCTGTGGTGATGTTTCTACTATAGGTAAGATATCTGTGGCGATGTTTCTGCTATAGGTAAGATATCTGTGGTGATGTTTCTACTATAGGTAAGATATCTGTGGTGATGTTTCTACTATAGGTAAGATATCTGTGGCGATGTTTCTGCTATAGGTAGATATATGTGGTGATGTTCTACTATAGATAAGATATCTGTGGTGATGTTCTACTATAGGTAAGATATCTGTGGTGATGTTCTACTATAGATAAGATATCTGTGGCGATGTTTCTACTATAGATCAAATATCTGTGGCGATGTTTCTTCTATAGATCAGATATCTGTGGCGATGTTTCTACTATAGGTAAGATATCTGTGGCGATGTTTCTACTATAGGTTAGATATCTGTGGCGATGTTTCTACTATATATCAGATATCTGTGGCGATGTTTCTGCTATAGGTAAAATATCTGTGGCGATGTTTCTACTATAGGTAAGATATCTGTGGTGATGTTTCTACTATAGATCAAATATCTGTGGCGATGTTTCTGCTATAGGTAAGATATCTGTGGCGATGTTTCTACTATAGGTAAGATATCTGTGGCGATGTTTCTGCTATAGGTAAGATATCTGTGGTGATGTTTCTACTATAGGTAAGATATCTGTGGCGATGTTTCTACTATAGATCAGATATCTGTGGCGATGTTTCCGCTATAGGTAAGATATCTGTGGCGATGTTTCTGCTATAGGTAAGATATCTGTGGTGATGTTTCTACTATAGGTAAGATATCTGTGGTGATGTTTCTACTATAGGTAAGATATCTGTGGCGATGTTTCTACTATAGATCAGATATCTGTGGCGATGTTTCCGCTATAGGTAAGATATCTGTGGCGATGTTTCTGCTATAGGTAAGATATCTGTGGTGATGTTTCTACTATAGGTAAGATATCTGTGGTGATGTATCTACTATAGGTAAGATATCTGTGGCGATGTTTCTGCTATAGGTAAGATATCTGTGGTGATGTTCAACTATAGATAAGATATCTGTGGTGATGTTCTACTATAGGTAAGATATCTGTGGTGATGTTTCTACTATAGATAAGATATCTGTGGCGATGTTTCTACTATAGATCAAATATCTGTGGCGATGTTTCTACTATAGATCAGATATCTGTGGCGATGTTTCTACTATAGGTAAGATATCTGTGGCGATGTTTCTACTATAGGTTAGATATCTGTGGCGATGTTTCTACTATAGGTAAGATATTTGTGGCGATGTTTCTACAATAGATAAGATATCTGTGGTGATGTTTCTACTATAGATAAGATATCTGTGGCGATGTTTCTGCTATAGATAAGATATCTGTGGCGATGTTTCTGCTATAGATCAGATATCTGTGGCGATGTTTCTACTATAGATAAGATATCTGTGGCGAAGTTTCTACTATAGATAAGATATATGTGCCGATGTTTCTACTATAGGTAAGATATCTGTGGTGATGTTTCTACTATAAGTAAGATATCTGTGGTAATGTTTCTACTATAGGTAATATATATGTGGCGATGTTTCTACTATAGGTAAGATATCTGTGGCGATGTTTCTACTATAGATAAGATATCTGTGGCGATGTTTCTACTATAGATAAGATATCTGTGGCGATGTTTCTACTATAGGTTAGATATCTGTGGCGATGTTTCTACTATAGGTAAGATATCTGTGGCGATGTTTCTACTATAGGTTAGATATCTGTGGCGATGTTTCTACTATAGGTAAGATATTTGTGGCGATGTTTCTACAATAGATAAGATATCTGTGGTGATGTTTCTACTATAGATAAGATATCTGTGGCGATGTTTCTGCTATAGATAAGATATCTGTGACGATGTTTCTGCTATAGATCAGATATCTGTGGCGATGTTTCTACTATAGATAAGATATCTGTGGCGAAGTTTCTACTATAGATAAGATATATGTGCCGATGTTTCTACTATAGGTAAGATATCTGTGGTGATGTTTCTACTATAGTTAAGGTATCTGTAGTGATGTTTCTACTATAGGTAAGATATCTGTGGTGGTGTTTCTATTATAGGTAAGATATCTGTGGCGATGTTTCTACTATAGATCAAATATCTGTGGCGATGTTTCTTATATAGATCAGATATTTGTGACGATGTTTCTACTATAGGTAAGATATCTGTGGCGATGTTTCTGCTATAGGTAAGATATCTGTGGCGATGTTTCTGCTATAGGTAAGATATCTGTGGTGATGTTTCTGCTATAGATCAAATATCTGTGGCGATGTTTCTACTATTGGTAATATATATGTGGTAATGTTTCTACTATAGGTAAGATATCTGTGGTGATGTTTCTACTATAGGTAAGATATCTGTGGTGATGTTTCTACTATAGGTAAGATATATGTGGCGATGTTTCTACTATAGGTAAGATATCTGTGGTAATGTTTCTACTATAGATCAGATATATGTGGCGATGTTTCTACTATTGGTAATATATATGTGGCGATGTTTCTACTATAGGTAAGGTATCTGTTGCGATGTTTCTACTATAGATCAGATATCTGTGGCGATGTTTCTACTATAGGTAAGATATCTGTCGCGAAGTTTCTACTTTAGGTAAGATATCTGTGGCGATGTTTCTGCTATAGATAAGATATCTGTGGCGATGTTTCTGCTATAGATCAGATATCTGTGGCGATGTTTCTGCTATAGATAAGATATATCTGGCGAAGTTTCTACTATAGATAAGATATATGTGGCGAAGTTTCTACTTTAGGTAAGATATCTGTGGCGATGTTTCTACTATAGATCAGATATCTGTGGCGATGTTTCTACTATAGATAAGATATCTGTGGCGAAGTTTCTACTATAGATAAGATATATGTGCCGATGTTTCTACTACAGGTAAGATATCTGTGGTGATGTTTCTACTATAAGGAAGATATCTGTGGCGATGTTTCTACTATAGATCAGATATCTGTGGTGATGTTTCTACTATAAGGAAGATATCTGTGCTGATGTTTCTGCTATAGGTAAGATATCTGTGGCGATGTTTCTACTATAGATAAGATATTTGTGGCGATGTTTCTACTATAGGTAAGATATTTGTGGCGATGTTTCTACTATAGATAAGATATTTGTGGCGATGTTTCTGCTATAGGTAAGATATCTGTGGCGATGTTTCTACTATAGATAAGATATTTGTGGCGATGTTTCTGCTATAGGTAAGATATCTGTGGCGATGTTTCTACTATAGATAAGATATTTGTGGCGATGTTTCTACTATAGGTAAGATATTTGTGGCGATGTTTCTACTATAGATAAGATATCTGTGCTGATGTTTCTGCTATAGGTAAGATATTTGTGGCGATGTTTCTACTATAGATAAGATATTTGTGGCGATGTTTCTACTATAGGTAAGATATTTGTGGCGATGTTTCTACTATAGGTAAGATATCTGTGGGGATGTTTCTGCTATAGGTAAGATATCTGTGGCGATGTTTCTACTATAGGTAAGATATATGTGGTGATGTTTCTACTATAGGTAAGATATCTGTGGCGATGTTTCTGCTATAGGTAAGATATCTGTGGTGATGTTCTACTATAGATAAGATATCTGTGGTGATGTTCTACTATAGGTAAGATATCTGTGGTGATGTTTCTACTATAGGTAAGATATCTGTGGCGATGTTTCTACTATAGATCAAATATCTGTGGCGATGTTTCTACTATAGATCAGATATCTGTGGCGATGTTTCTACAATAGGTAAGATATCTGTGGCGATTTTTCTACTATATGATAGATATCTGTGGCGATGTTTCTACTATAGATCAGATATCTGTGGTGATGTTCTACTATAGATAAGATATCTGTGGTGATGTTCTACTATAGGTAAGATATCTGTGGTGATGTTTCTACTATAGGTAAGATATCTGTGGCGATGTTTCTGCTATAGGTAAGATATCTGTGGTGATGTTTCTACTATAGATCAGATATCTGTGGCGATGTTTCTACTATAGATCAGATATCTGTGGTGATGTTTCTACTATAGATCAGATATCTGTGGCGATGTTTCTACTATAGGTAAGCTATCTGTGCTGATGTTTCTACTATAGATCAAATATCTGTGGCGATGTTTCTGCTATAGGTAAGATATCTGTGGCGATGTTTCTACTATAGATCAGATATCTGTGGCGATGTTTCTACTATAGATCAGATATCTGTGGTGATGTTTCTACTATAGGTAAGATATCTGTGGCGATGTTTCTACTATAGGTAAGATATCTGTTGCGATGTTTCTACTGTAGGTAAGATATCTGTGGCGATGTTTCTACTATAGATAAGATATATGTGACGATGTTTCTACTATAGGTAAGATATCTGTTGCGATGTTTCTACTGTAGGTAAGATATCTGTGGCGATGTTTCTACTATAGATAAGATATATGTGACGATGTTTCTACTATATGTAAGATATATGTGGTGATGTTTCTACTATAGATAAGATATCTGTGGCGATGTTTCTGCCATAGATAAGATATCTGTGGCGATGTTTCTACTATAGATAAGATATATGTGACGATGTTTCTACTATATGTAAGATATATGTGGTGATGTTTCTACTATAGATAAGATATCTGTGGCGATGTTTCTACCATAGATAAGATATCTGTGGCGATGTTTCTACTATATGTAAGATATCTGTGGTGATGTTTCTGCTATAGGTAAGATATCTGTGGCGATGTTTCTGCTATAGGTAAGATATCTGTGGCGATGTTTCTACTATAGGTAAGATATCTGTGGTGATGTTTCTACTATAGGTAAGATATCTGTGGTGATGTTTCTACTATAGGTAAGATATCTGTGGTGATGTTTCTACTATAGGTAAGATATATGTGGTGATGTTTCTACTATAGGTAAGATATCTGTGGTGATGTTTCTACTATATATAAGATATCTGTGGTGATGTTTCTACTATATGTAAGATATCTGTGGGGATGTTTCTACTATAGGTAAGATATCTGTGGGGATGTTTCTACTATAGGTAAGATATCTGTGGTGATGTTTCTACTATAGATCAGATATCTGTGGTGATGTTTCTACTATAGGTAAGATATCTGTGGCGATGTTTCTACTATAGGTAAGATATCTGTGGTGATGTTTCTACTATAGGTAAGATATCTGTGGTAATGTTTCTACTATAGATCAGATATATGTGCCGATGTTTCTACTATAGGTAAGATATCTGTGGCGATGTTTCTACTATAAATAAGATATATGTGGTAATGTTTCTACTATAGATCAGATATATGTGCTGATGTTCTACTATAGGTAAGATATCTGTGGGGATGTTTCTACTATAGGTATGATATCTGTGGTGATGTTTCTACTATAGGTAAGATATCTGTGGTGATGTTTCTACTATAGGTAAGATATATGTGCCGATGTTTCTACTATATGTAAGATATCTGTGGTGATGTTTCTGCTATAGGTAAGATATCTGTGGCGATGTTTCTACTATAGGTAAGATATATGTGCCGATGTTTCTACTATAGGTAAGATATATGTGCCGATGTTTCTACTATAGGTAAGATATCTGTGGCGATGTTCTACTATAGGTAAGATATCTGTGGTGATGTTTCTACTATAGGTAAGATATCTGTGGTGATGTTTCTACTATAGGTAAGATATCTGTGGTGATGTTTCTACTATAGGTAAGATATCTGTGGTGATGTTTCTACTATAGGTAAGATATCTGTGGTGATGTTCTACTATAGGTAAGATATCTGTGGTGATGTTTCTACTATAGGTAAGATATCTGTGGTGATGTTTCTACTATAGGTAAGATATCTGTGGGGATGTTTCTACTATAGGTAAGATATCTGTGGTGATGTTTCTACTATAGGTAAGATATCTGTGGTGATGTTTCTACTATAGGTAAGATATCTGTGGTGATGTTTCTACTATAGGTAAGATATATGTGGTAATGTTTCTACTATAGATCAGATATATGTGCCGATGTTTCTACTATAGGTAAGATATCTGTGGTGATGTTTCTACTATAGGTAAGATATCTGTGGTGATGTTTCTACTATAGGTAAGATATCTGTGGTGATGTTTCTACTATAGGTAAGATATATGTGGTAATGTTTCTACTATAGATCAGATATATGTGCCGATGTTTCTACTATAGGTAAGATATCTGTGGTGATGTTTCTACTATAGGTAAGATATCTGTGGGGATGTTTCTACTATAGGTAAGATATCTGTGGTGATGTTTCTACTATAGGTAAGATATCTGTGGTGATGTTTCTACTATAGGTAAGATATCTGTGGTGATGTTTCTACTATAGGTAAGATATCTGTGGTAATGTTTCTACTATAGATCAGATATATGTGCCGATGTTTCTACTATAGATCAGATATATGTGCCGATGTTTCTACTATAGGTAAGATATCTGTGGCGATGTTTCTACTATAGGTAAGATATCTGTGGTAATGTTTCTACTATAGATCAGATATATGTGCCGATGTTTCTACTATAGATCAGATATATGTGCCGATGTTTCTACTATAGATAAGATATCTGTGGTGATGTTTCTGCTATAGGTAATATATATGTGGCGATGTTTCTATTATAGGTAAGATATCTGTGGCGAAGTTTCTACTATAGATAAGATATATGTGCCGATGTTTCTACTATAGGTAAGATATCTGTGGTGATGTTTCTACTATAAGTAAGATATCTGTGGTAATGTTTCTACTATAGGTAAGATATCTGTGGTGATGTTTCTACTATAGGTAAGATATCTGTGGCGATGTTTCTACTATAGATAAGATATATGTGGCGATGTTTCTACTATAGGTAAGATATCTGTGGCGATGTTTCTACTATAGGTAAGATATCTGTGGCGATATTTCTGCTATAGATCAGATATGTGTGCTGATGTTTCTACTATAGATAAGATATCTGTGGCGATATTTCTGCTATAGATCAGATATGTGTGCTGATGTTTCTGCTATAAGTAAGATATCTGTGGCGATGTTTCTACTATAGGTAAGATATCTGTGGCGATATTTCTGCTATAGATCAGATATGTGTGCTGATGTTTCTGCTATAGATAAGATATCTGTGGCGATGTTTCTACTATAGTTAAGGTATCTGTGGTGATGTTTCTGCTATAGATAAGATATTTGTGGTGATGTTTCTGCTATAGATAAGATATTTGTGGTGATGTTTCTACTATAGTTAAGATATCTGTGGTGATGTTTCTACTATAGGTAAGATATCTGTGGCGATGTTTCTGCTATAGATAAGATATTTGTGGCGATGTTTCTACTATAGTTAAGATATTTGTGGCGATGTTTCTACTATAGGTAAGATATCTGTGGGGATGTTTCTGCTATAGTTAAGATATCTGTGGTGATGTTTCTGCTATAGATAAGATATTTGTGGTGATGTTTCTACTATAGTTAAGATATCTGTGGTGATGTTTCTACTATAGGTAAGATATCTGTGGGGATGTTTCTACTATAGTTAAGATATCTGTGGTGATGTTTCTACTATAGGTAAGATATTTGTGGTGATGTTTCTACTATAGTTAAGATATCTGTGGTGATGTTTCTACTATAGGTAAGATATCTGTGGGGATGTTTCTACTATAGGTAAGATATCTGTGGTGATGTTTCTACTATAGGTAAGATATCTGTGGGGATGTTTCTACTATAGGTAAGATATCTGTGGGGATGTTTCTGCTATAGATAAGATATTTGTGGTGATGTTTCTACTATAGGTAAGATATCTGTGGTGATGTTTCTACTATAGTTAAGATATCTGTGGTGATGTTTCTACTATAGGTAAGATATCTGTGGTGATGTTTCTACTATAGGTGAGATATCTGTGGTGATGTTTCTACTATAGGTAAGATATATGTGGTAATGTTTCTACTATAGGTAAGATATCTGTGGGGATGTTTCTACTATAGGTAAGATATCTGTGGTGATGTTTCTGCTATAGTTAAGATATCTGTGGTGATGTTTCTGCTATAGATAAGATATTTGTGGTGATGTTTCTACTATAGTTAAGATATCTGTGGTGATGTTTCTACTATAGGTAAGATATCTGTGGGGATGTTTCTACTATAGGTAAGATATCTGTGGTGATGTTTCTACTATAGTTAAGATATCTGTGGTGATGTTTCTACTATAGGTAAGATATCTGTGGGGATGTTTCTACTATAGGTAAGATATCTGTGGTGATGTTTCTACTATAGGTAAGATATCTGTGGTGATGTTTCTACTATAGGTAAGATATCTGTGGTGATGTTTCTACTATAGGTAAGATATATGTGGTAATGTTTCTACTATAGATCAGATATATGTGCCGATGTTTCTACTATAGGTAAGATATCTGTGGTGATGTTTCTACTATAGGTAAGATATCTGTGGTGATGTTTCTACTATAGGTAAGATATCTGTGGTGATGTTTCTACTATAGGTAAGATATATGTGGTAATGTTTCTACTATAGATCAGATATATGTGCCGATGTTTCTACTATAGGTAAGATATCTGTGGTGATGTTTCTACTATAGGTAAGATATCTGTGGTGATGTTTCTACTATAGGTAAGATATCTGTGGCGATGTTTCTACTATAGTTAAGATATCTGTGGTGATGTTTCTACTATAGTTAAGATATCTGTGGTGATGTTTCTGCTATAGATAAGATATTTGTGGTGATGTTTCTACTATAGTTAAGATATCTGTGGTGATGTTTCTGCTATAGATAAGATATTTGTGGTGATGTTTCTACTATAGGTAAGATATCTGTGGCGATGTTTCTACTATAGATAAGATATCTGTGGTGATGTTTCTACTATAGTTAAGATATCTATGGCGATGTTTCTGCTATAGATAAGATATCTGTGGTGATGTTTCTACTATAGTTAAGATATTTGTGGCGATGTTTCTACTATAGGTAAGATATCTGTGGTGATGTTTCTACTATAGGTAAGATATCTGTGGTGATGTTTCTACTATAGTTAAGATATTTGTGGTGATGTTTCTACTATAGGTAAGATATCTATGGCGATGTTTCTACTATAGTTAAGATATCTGTGGTGATGTTTCTACTATAGGTAAGATATCTGTGGCGATGTTTCTACTATAGTTAAGATATCTGTGGCGATGTTTCTACTATAGGTAAGATATTTGTGGTGATGTTTCTACTATAGGTAAGATATCTGTGGTGATGTTTCTACTATAGTTAAGATATTTGTGGTGATGTTTCTACTATAGGTAAGATATCTATGGCGATGTTTCTACTATAGTTAAGATATCTGTGGTGATGTTTCTACTATAGGTAAGATATCTGTGGCGATGTTTCTACTATAGTTAAGATATCTGTGGCGATGTTTCTACTATAGTTAAGATATCTGTGGTGATGTTTCTACTATAGGTAAGATATCTGTGGCGATGTTTCTACTATAGTTAAGATATCTGTGGTGATGTTTCTACTAAAGGTAAGATATCTGTGGGGATGTTTCTACTATAGGTAAGATATTTGTGGCGATGTTTCTACTATAGTTAAGATATCTGTGGTGATGTTTCTACTATAGGTAAGATATCTGTGGTGATGTTTCTACTATAGTTAAGATATCTGTGGTGATGTTTCTACTATAGTTAAGATATTTGTGGCGATGTTTCTACTATAGTTAAGATATCTATGGCGATGTTTCTACTATAGGTAAGATATCTGTGGTGATGTTTCTGCTATAGGTAAGATATCTGTGGTGATGTTTCTACTATAGGTAAGATATCTGTGGTGATGTTTCTGCTATAGGTAAGATATCTGTGGTGATGTTTCTACTATAGTTAAGATATCTATGGCGATGTTTCTACTATAGTTAAGATATTTGTGGCGATGTTTCTACTATAGGTAAGATATCTGTGGTGATGTTTCTGCTATAGGTAAGATATCTGTGGTGATGTTTCTACTATAGGTAAGGTATCTATGGCGATGTTTCTACTATAGGTAAGATATCTGTGGTGATGTTTCTACTATAGGTAAGATATCTGTGGCGATGTTTCTACTATAGGTAAGATATCTGTGGGGATGTTTCTGCTATAGGTAAGATATCTGTGGTGATGTTTCTATTATAGGTAAGATATCTGTGGCGATGTTTCTACTATAGGTAAGATATCTGTGGTGATGTTTCTTCTATAGATAAGATATCTGTGGCGATGTTTCTACTATAGGTAAGATATCTGTGGTGATGTTTCTACTATAGTTAAGGTATCTGTAGTGATGTTTCTGCTATAGGTAAGATATCTGTGGTGATGTTTCTATTATAGGTAAGATATCTGTGGGGATGTTTCTACTATAGGTAAGATATCTGTGGCGATGTTTCTACTATAGATCAGATATTTGTGGCGATGTTTCTACTATAGTTAAGATATCTGTAGTGATGTTTCTACTATAGGTAAGATATCTGTGGGGATGTTTCTACTATAGGTAAGATATCTGTGGCGATGTTTCTACTATAGATCAAATATCTGTGGCGATGTTTCTACTATAGATAAGATATCTGTGGCGATGTTTCTACTATAGGTAAGATATCTGTGGCGATATTTCTACTATAGGTATGATATCTGTAGTGATGTTTCTACAATAGGTAAGATATCTGTGTCGATGTTTCTACTATAGGTAATATATATGTGGCGATGTTTCTATTATAGGTAAGATATCTGTGGCGAAGTTTCTACTATAGATAAGATATCTGTGGCGATGTTTCTGCTATAGGTAAGATATCTGTGGCGATGTTTCTACTATAGATAAGATATATGTGCCGATGTT